>OLKM01000461.1:50000-107500 GCA_900291075.1 Melanogrammus aeglefinus | reverse complement strand
AGAGAGAGAGAGAGATCGAGAGACACACACGGTTGTATCAGGGGTCAGGGTTAGAAAGTCTGGATTAGTCATCGCCCCATTTCCCTCCAGTATGACTCTTCTAACTGGGTAAATACATTTAGGTAAACTTAATATTGATATTTTATGGCTTTTTTGTACCTTTGTGCAAGAAGAGAGATGAACAACCTGGCCATATGTTATTATTATAAACGTAACATTGTCTATTCATTATTATTATCTATTATATTGTCAAGACAGTGGTTTTTTTTGTAACAGACGTATTAACAATAATTGAAAAACAAGTTCATTGAAAATGAATATATTATTATTTAGATATTCTTCAGTGAATATAGAATTATGGATTATTATTCCAGAAATTCACTTTGTGCATTCCATAATGTTTTTGGTTCCATTTGTGTTTGCTAAATAAACACACTGGGAGCAGTAGCGCTGCTGACTCATTCTTTCCACTGAACACGGCCTTGCTGTCAAAAACGGTGTCTTGTTGACAATCAAGCCGCATAAACTAAAGTCAAATGTCGGGGCCAACTGCACTTGGCATCCTCCGTGCCCCGCTGCAAATGGCGGCCTGGTCGCTCCACGTCTCTACCGAACGCGGAGAAAGCGCCGCGCGTGCGCAGTGCGGTCGCCTCGGTGCCCTGTACAAGATGTCTGAGCAGGCGGGAGGAGAGGGAGGAGGACCGACGGTACCAGCAGAGCCCGCAACAATCCACTACACATCAACTACTTAACCCCGCAAGGTAAGAGACGGCCGCGCCGCGGAGCCGCCACTGGATAACACTCGTGTGTATGACGGATGTTTTGCGCTTCGGGTGATCGCAGCGGAGGTTGCCGGGCCGCCGTTCCGTAAATAAAGAGATAAAACAGTAAAACACGAAACAGTCGGCGCGGTTTGTCGTTAGGGGCGGCACCGCCATTTTGTGTACGGGCAAAGTGCGCCAAGCCTCACGTCCACGGCGGTTGGTCCTGTGCGCTGGGCTGTACACGGACACGTTAAAAACATACATGGCACGGTAGTGTCTCTCCCTGGCTTTATTTTAACGCCTCGATAGAGAGGTTTGGTCCGGGGTAAGTGCGGCAGCTTGGCGGCTTTTCTCCGCTCTGTTCGTGCGGAGCGACGGAGCCTTTGTTTTAAACCCTGCTCCGCGCCGCACGGCGCATGCGTAGTACTAACGCCTTCGTCCATGTCATTTGCGATCATTCCGCCACTTCGTACACATCCATGATAATAAACCTTTTATATTGTGCATTATAACCGATTTCATCAGTCAATAATGTTAGATACCTATACTGCAACACTATTCCCTTATCAAACCGAAATGGACAAATAAATGGTTTCGTGTGAACTACTCCCGCCTTCCCCGCCTCCATCGCTTCGCTCCCAGCCCTGTGTGGCAAAGCATCTGTCACTTGGCGTCTTTTGTTGTATTGTGTATTATTATTATGTGTTATGTGTACTCAATGCATCAGGTGTGTGCAGTTTGAATGAAAGCGACAGGATAGATAAATACAGTGTCGCTTCTTGTGCCTTGATAAACATTAGAGAAACCATGACGTGACCGCTGAATGGGGATCACTATACTTGAATAATCTTACTCCTAGTAATGACAGAAAACCGTCTTAGAGTGGGCTTCCCACTTAAAAGTGACCCGAATAAGCAACCCAACAGTGTCCTAATGTATAAGATACGATACACAAGCACAGGTAAACACGGCGATGACGCGCTGGGAGAGCCACGCCCCCTGAGCGCCACATACAAATCATTATTTCCATAGGGCTTACATGTTACATTATTTACATGACTTTGACTCGAGTGTGTACGGGTAATATGGGTAACCCTATTATTTTATATGGAGATTATGTCGTAGTTGTTATGTTATTATATATGAAGACTATTATAGTTATACAGAGTTTAGGGTTATTGTATGTAGTTGTTTATTGTTAAATGTATGCACATCCAAGCATTACTGGGTAAGCTAGCAGTAAATATACTGGAAAATATTCTAATATTAACTGGACAACAGTTGAACCAGCCTGAGCTCCAGACACAAGCAGATTCCAGGAGATCACAGTGAACCGTCTACCACCTAAAGCCAAACTGTCCAATTAGTTTCTAACTATTTATTTTTAATTACCGTTTCATTCCTCCCCTAGTTGGTTTGAAAATAAAATAATAATAATAATAAAATAAGTGGTTGTTTTTATTTAGATCCCCATTAGCTTTTGCAAAGCAGCAGCTAGAGTGTGGAGGGGGTTTCCACGGCTGGTTAGCTGAGGTTAGCATCACTCTGCCCTCTCTGCAGCTGTTTTCCTGAGGGCCGCTGAGATGTCCAACGAGAGTCCAACTTTGGTAAAGGGGGAGGGGCCTGTGACCCTGTCACCGTCTGGCTCCACCCCCTCACAGGGCTCGCCCCTCTCCCCTACCAGCGCCTCCAAAGGCCCTGAGCTGCCAGGTAGACACACACACACACACACACACACACACACACACACACACACACACACACACACACACACACACACACACACACACACACACACACACACACACACACACACACACACACACACACACACACAGTCAACACATACACACACACACGCATACCTACATACACATGTTAACACACACACACACACACACAGTTAACACATACACGCACGCATACCTACATACACATGTTAACACATACACACACACAGTTAACACATACACACACATATCTACATACACACATGCATGCGCATACGTACAAACAAACATACTTGCATACACAACCTACACACAAATACACGTATTTACATACATACTTGCATACACGTACATACGTTCGTATGTACGTATTCATGCATGTATGCATGTAGGTGTGTAGACACACACACACACACACATTCACTATGTTAACTGTGTGTGTGTGTGTGTGTGTGTGTGTGTGTGTGTGTGTGTGTGTGTGTGTGTGTGTGTGTGTGTGTGTGTGTGTGTGTGTGTGTGTGTGTGTGTGTGTGTGTGTGTGTGTGTGTGTGTGTGTGTGTGTGTAGATGAGCTGCTGCAGGCAGGCTGGGGGCGGTGTTGGTCCAAGCGGGAGAACCGTCCATACTATTTTAACCGCTTCACTAACCAGTCCCTGTGGGAGATGCCGGTCCTGGGGCAGCACGACGTCATCGTGAGTACCCCCTCTCCAACCAGCAGCCCTCCACTAGTTGGCAGCTCCTAGCTACCAAACGACACACACCCGCCTACTGTTTGACTTGGCCTTTCAACCGCAAGACACGAGAATAACGCCCCCGTCAGAGTCAGGACTTTGTGTTTCACTTGGTCTGGAAACACCAATTTGACCTGTGTGCTTCTCAGCTCACGGGTCATCTCTCTACATGATTGTACTGTGGGTCTCCTGTGTCTGTTGCTACTATAACCGTTACAGAGGCTGCATTAACCACTGTAACTATCAACTGACTTAATTTGACAGCATTAACTATCACTCTAACTACCAACTACCGTTTGATACATAGCATTAAGTACTGTAGCTTTCAAATAACATAAAATACGCAGCATTAGTACTATAAATATCTACTTGCATTAAATATTAACTAACATAACTATCACCATAACTAGCAGCTACCCTTAAATACAGAGCATTAACTACTATTACTATCAACTACTGTTTACTACACAGCATTAACTACTACTAAAATATAAATGAACATTGACTACTTTAACTCAACCAACATCAACTACTATAAGCATAAACTAAAATTCAACTTAACATTAACTACTATAACTATCAACTACCGTTTGCACAGCTTTAACCACTATAACTATCACCTAACTTAAACTTCACAGCAATAACTACTATAGCTATACAAAATAATTAACCACAAGGGGTGTGTGGGTGTGTGGGTGTGTGTGTGTGTGTGCGTGTGCAGTCTGATCCATTAGGTCTCAATGCAGCTCCGGAGGATGGAGGAGATTGTAACCTAGGCAACGGGCAGAGGAAGAGGAGGATATCTGAGGAGCAGGGGGCGGAGCCTAACAGTTTTAAACGAGCCAAGGTATTGTTCAGAACAATCAATTTGTTTATGGATCAACAGGGGGTTGAAATGTTAGACCGGTTCCTTCAGTAACATTGACTTGGCAGAAAGTTAGCAATAATTTAACCTTTTTTTACTCAATCAAAAATACAAAGTACACAGAGCCTTGCGTTGCATTAATGGCTGTGGAGTGAACCCTGTTTTCTCTGATTTACATTTAGGGCTGACGGTTATTTAGCAGACGGTTTTATCCAAAGCGACTTACATCGTTTAATGACACGCATTGACACACCGACGGGAGAGTCAACCATGCAAGGCAAAAGTTCAAAGCCTCTGATGGGTTGTGTGCTGCCAGCACACGGGGTGTGGACCCCTTGAGTTAAACTGGTTCAGCACGTCAAACAAGAACCAAATAACCGGTTTCAGTAAAACTCATCTACTGGGCTTTGGGGTCGTGGCTGTTTAGGTTTGATCCCAAATGACCGCTTCTGGACACCTGCTTACTTCCAGTTACCACATGTGGGCCCAATTTGACACCTCCCAGCTGTTTACGTTAGGAGGGGTTGGGTTTAAAGTTTTTGCTCCCTTCACTTTTCATATTAAATTATGATTAATCCTTAAACAAACAAATGTTTAAATGTTTTTTATGGTTAAATGCCCAACTTTTTGCTCTTGGTTGGATGTCTCTCAAAAACTTCCAGAGGAGAAAGTTACGGTAATGTAGTGAAGGAGTAACGTGTTGACATATTTCTGCTTGCTTTGCAACAATGACAAAAATACATCTCTTACTGAAATGGACTTGTTCTTGCAGGTCGAGCCGACGACTCCCATCTCCCCCAGCGCACCGGGGGCCAAACCCTGGAACTCCGCCTCCGACGACAAGCAGGGACAACCAGGAACCCCCAGCACTCCCAGCACTCCCAGTACCCCAGGCACGCCCGGGTGCTAAACCCTGGGGCTCCGCCCCTGAGGACAAGCAGAGCCAATCCACACCCAGTGCAGCCCCTGGCCCCTCCCCTGCACCATACAGACCTGCAGTGTAAGCACACAAACGGCTCCTCTCTCCCCTCTCTCTCTCTCTCTCTCTCTCTCTCTCTCTCGCTCTCTCTCTCTCTCGCTCTACTGAGTTTAGTGTCGCCACTGTTTTTCGACCTATAATGACGGTGCTCTGGTGAGTTTCTACTATGTTTAGTACATACGGTCTCTACTGCTTTAGTCAAAGGGTGTCTGTACTGTGTTGAGTCTCTGCTGTGTTAAGTGTCTTCTTTGTCTCTACTGTCAGTGTCTACTGGGACTTGGACATCCCCACCAACGCGGTGATCCGAGAGAGGCCCCCCGATCCCCAGCTGCCCCCCCACCCGGAGGTGGAGCTGCAGCGGGCTCAGCTGGTCACCAAGCTACGTCAGCACTACCTGGAGCTGTGCCACCAGAGAGAAGGTAGGACCGCTTCTCAAACAAACAGCCTGCTGGGGGAAAGGTAGAACTACAGAGCGCAAGAGACCCAAGACTCACTTGTTCAAAGTTCACAGAGACTCTGCAGTAGACCGTAGACACCCCCTCTCAGCCCTCCTACCCACTAATTGTATGTTGTACACCCTGGAACTTAAAAATAGCACTTAGTATCGTATCCTAGCTAGCTATGTTGTGTACGGGGAATGGGTTAACCTAGCGATTGCTAGTGCTTGGCACTTGTTTCAATGAACAGCCTTACTGGACAGCAGAGATATATTGTTGTTTCTCTTTCTTCTGACAAATGTACTTATTGTAAGTCGCTTTGGATGAAAGAGACTGCTAATTTTTTTTTAATGTAAATGTAACTGTGACAACCAAAAAAAACCCAGCTTAGGAGAAGCTTGAACTATACCGAGGAATAAAACACCTCTTGTTAGAAAGGACTTTAACCTGGAATGAAACCGTACTGGTGAGAAGGTAGAACTACACCCAAACAAACCCCAACTGGGGAGAAAGACGGGACTTCGGCAAAATAGTTCTCTAACAGTTGTACGTCCTCTTTGGGCGTTTACTTCCTGTCCAGGTATCGACCCTCCCAGGGAGTCGTTCAACCGCTGGCTGTTGGAGAGGAAGGTGATCGACAAGGGGGGGGACCCCCTGTTGCCTAGCGACTGTGACCCTGTCATCTCCCCGTCCATGTTCAGAGAAGTGATGAATGACATTCCAATCAGGTACTAGTCTGTCTGTCGGCCTTCCTGTCTGTCTGCTTCCTGTTGGTCTGTCGTCCTTCCTGCAGGACTGTTTTCCAGTCTGTCTGTCTGTCTGTCTGCCTGTCTGCCTGTCTGCCTGTCTGTCGGCCTCCCCTTATATCCGTTTGCCTATATGTTTCTGTCTATCTGTCTTGCTCCAATTGAAAGAAGATGATCACAGTATGACGTTATTTCTAACTGTGTGTGTGTGTGTGTGTGTGTGTGTGTGTGTGTGTGTGTGTGTGTGTGTGTGTGTGTGTGTGTGTGTGTGTGTGTGTGTGTGTGTGTGTGTGTGTGTGTGTGTGTGTGTGTGTGTGTCAGGTTGTCTCGTATTAAGTATAAGGAAGAAGCCAGGAGACAACTGTTTAGATATGCAGAGGCCGCCAAGAAGATGATTGACTCCAGGTGGGTACCAGCTAGCTACACCAGCTAGCCAAACAGCAAGCTACACTTATTAGCACTACCAGCTAGCTAGCTACACAAGCTATCCGCACCAGCTGTCTTGAGTCAACTGCAACACCAACTCAGTCCATCAGCTAGCTACACTAGCTAGCTACACTAGCAGTCTACACTCGCTGTCCACAGCTGCTCTATCCATCTGATGGCTACAATGGTTTGGCCTCTTGACTAACATCCCCCCCCCCCCCCCATTTGTAGGAATGCCCCTCAAGACAGCAGGAAGGTGGTGAAGTGGAACACCGAAGACACAATGAGCTGGCTGCGCCGCGACCACTCAGCCAGCAAGGAGGATTACATGGTAAGAAGTAGGGCCGCACGACATCGGAGGAACATCGTATTGCGATGTTTTGTCTTTCTGCAATATTTGTGGCAATACCACACTAAGTGGGGCAGCAGTAGCTCAGGAGGTAGAGCTTGTTGGCTTGTAACTGCAAGGTTGCTAGTTCGATCCCCGGCTCACCCTGACTGGTCCAGACTAGCCGGCTGTCGCCTTGCATTGTTGACTCCGCCGTCGGTGTGTAAATGTGTGCATGAATGGGTGAATGTCAGGCAAAATTGTAAAATGCTTTGGATAAAAGCTAGATTAATGTTAGAAAAAAGAATGAATCATGAATGAATTGTATAATGATTGGTAATGATGTTAACTGTTCTGTGTGTGATGTTTACCGTACTGTGTGTGATGTGTACTGTGTGATGTTTACCGTACTGTGTGGGGATGTGTACTGTACTGTGTGATGGTCACTGTGTTCTGGGTGTCCTGCAGGACCGTCTGGAGCACCTACGGAAGCAGTGCGGGCCTCACGTGACGGCGGTGGCCAAGGACTCGGTGGAGGGAATCTGCTCCAAGATCTACCACATCTCTGCAGAGTACAGCCGGCGCCTCAAAACCGCCCACACCGCCCTGATGAAGGAATGCAACCTTTCAGGTAGGGCGGGGCCATCGTTGGGATTTTCATATCGTCAAGTCATGATCGCCGATATACGATTCCAATCGCCGATATACGATTCCAATCGCCGATATACGATCCAATCGCCGATATACGATCCAATCGCCGTTATACGATCCGATCACCAGCATTTAATCATCCCTTCCATTGCAATACACGATTCAGAAATTGGCACAAGTTCAATTCAACTTGTTTGTATAGCCCTTAAATGCCCTTACAGTCTCAAAGGGCTTAAAAGGCCAACTATTTATGACCCCTGACCCAAGCCCCAAAGAGGGCAAGAGAAAACTCCCTTAATTAGCATGGAAGAAATCAATCTTGAGGAGGGAGTCTAACACACACGCACACGCTCACACACACACAGTTAGAAATACCGTCATACTGTGATCATCTTCTTTAATGAGGCAAAACATGTGTGTGTGTGTGTAGAGGGCTGTGAGCCCCCGGAGGTCCAGGACCGGCTGGTGTACTGCTACCCGGCCCGCCTGGCGTCGCCCTCGCCCCCCCAGCCCCGCGTGGAGCTCCACTTCGAGAACGAGGTGGCCTGCCTGCGCTACAAAGGAGAGATGGTGAAGATCAACAGAGGACACTTCAGCAAACTGGTCAGTTACACTGCTGCTACTACTACGAGTACTACTACTACGAGTACTACTACTACGAGCACTAATGCTATACTGTACTACATTTATATCTAGAGTTATTAGCAGATGCTTTTATCAAAAGCGACTTACAATTAGTACCTTTTTCCGATTGTTAGTGACGAGCACTAACAATCACGTATTTTTAAGTGCAAGAATGTACATACAATTACTGCGTGAGAGGGGGCCGGCTATGCGAAGTCTAGGAGAACTCTGAACAAGTGACTAGTGCACCTTCTACGAGTACTACCATGAGTACTACTGCAGTACTGTACTAACCCGCGGGTGTCTGTGTGTAGGAGCTGCTATACCGGTACAGCTGTATCGACGACGCTCGCTTTGAGAAGTTCCTGTCCAGAGTCTGGTGTCTCATCAAACGCTACCAGGTGATTACTCTAACTCCTCAGCTAACGCTTACAGTCGACTAGCTAACTTATCTAGGCTAATGGAACCGGTTATCAAATGAAAAGTAAAGGAATAAAGGCAGAATTCTGAAACCTATTTGGAATGCTGGGTTATGGTTGAACTCGTAAAGGTTTGGTTTGGACAAAGATTTTTAATGCCATAGTTAGATTTATCTAGTTAGCCAAATCACCAGCTGACTAGCAAATCACCAGCTAGCTAGCAAACCACCAGCTAGCTAGCTAGCTAGCTAACCAGCAGCTATATAGCTTACCAACAGCTAGCTGGTTATCGACCAGCTAGCTGGCTATCGACCAGCTATCTACCAAGCATACTGTTGTTACTACCAGTGGTGTTGAACTCACTGTACTGTCTGTCCTCAGGTCATGTTTGGCAGTGGGGTCAACGAGGGGACGGGCCTGCAGGGGGCGCTGCCCGTGGCGGTGTTTGAAGCGCTGAACAAACAGTTTGGCGTTTCCTTTGAATGTTTTGCGTCTCCTCTCAACTGCTACTTCAAACAGTTCTGCTCCGCCTTCCCCGACACCGACGGCTTCTTCGGCTCTCGAGGGTAAGGGTTTATCAATTAATAGGAATAGTTCCAGGGTTTGAGACTGGAGGGAGAGGGTGATGGGTTTAGAGGAAAATGGGTTCTAGGCGGAGTTCTACAGGGTGATGGGTTCTAGAGGGTGATGAACGCGGGTGAATCAAAACTTACTTAACAAGATGGCAAAAATAAAGAACTCCCCTTCTCCAAAAATAAGAAACTATAAATATATAAACTCTAAATACCCCAGTGGGTCATATCAAAGGGACCAATAGAGTTAATCTTCTGATGTCCTCCGATCCCGTCTGCAGGCCGTTCCTCAGCTTCCGTCCCGCCAGCGGCTCGTTCGAGGCCAACCCTCCCTTCAGCGAGGAGCTCATGGACGCCATGGTGACACACTTTGAGGTGAGGCTGGAATCTGATCTCCACCAGTCCCTGGTCCCTACTCTATAGTCCCCTGGTGTGTGTGTGTGTGTGTGTGTGTGTGTGTGTGTGTGTGTGTGTGTGTGTGTGTGTGTGTTGTGTGTTGTGTGTGTGTGTGTGTGTGTGTGTGTGTGTGTGTGTGTGTGTGTGTGTGTGTGTGTGTGTGTGTGTGTGTGTGTGCGCGCGCGCGCGTTTGTGTGTGTGCGTGCGTGCGTGCAATGTTTTGTATCTGTATCATTTGTCCTTATGTACATTTATTATGAATTGCGGACATAAATAAAGACGTTAAAACGGTGTGTGTGTGTGTGTGTGTGTGTGTGTGTGTGTGCTTCAGGAGCTCCTGGACAGCTCCACTGAGCCGCTCTCCTTCATCATCTTCGTCCCTGAGTGGCGTGACCCCGCGACCCCGGCCCTCATCAGGCTGGAGGCCAGCCGCTTCCTGAGGCACCAGCTCACCGTGTCGGCCTACGAACACGAGTACCGCTCGGGCAGCCAGCACATCTGCAAGAGGTACTAGTAACAAGGCTTCTAGAACCACAGCAAGCAACACTACTAGAACCACACCAACGCTACTAGAACCACAGCAACACTACTAGAACCACACCAACGCTACTAGAACCACAGCAACACAACTAGAACCACACCAACACTACTAGAACCACACCAACACTACTAGAACCACAGCAACACTACTAGAACCACACCAACACTACTAGAACCACACCAACACTACTAGAACTACAGCAACACTACTAGAGCCACACCAACGCTACTAGACCCACACTAATACTACTAGAACCACAACAACACCACTAGAACCACACTAATACTACTAGAACCACACTAATACTACTAGAACCACAACAATACTACTAGAACCACACTAATACTACTAGAACTACAACAATACTACTAGAACCACACTAATACTACTAGAACTACACTAATACTACTTGTATCATAAAACACGAACCATACCATGTTTAAAACATGAACCACACCATGTTTAAAGTTGCATTAGTGAGATTGGGCAATTCGCAGAGACTTCCTGGATCTAAAACCCTAACTGGCTGCGCCACTTTGTGACGGGAACTAGCGTAGCCCGTCCGACTGGGTGGTACGATTCTTGTTAACGATTAAGGAGAGAGGTACAGGCTGGTTATACCAGTCGTAGGCAGTTATAGGAGGACCACTATGACTAGCGCTCAGCCTTGAATACAGTCATGTACGGGTTTATTACAGCTATGAGCTAGCTGAGATGTAACACATTGCTACTTTATACAAATCACGTATCCTACGATCAGGCCTACCATGTTTAGTACAACACTGCTGCAATGTTGGGATATAATATTCAAGCAGGATTGGGGGTGATCCAACCTGTGTACTAAATAGTACTAACCAGTGTTTACAACTATTACTACCACTACCTGTAGGGAGGAGATGTACTACAAGGCGGCCCGAGGGGGTGTTAGTTAGTATAATAACTAGTCCTAACCAGTGTTTACTACCCCTCCAGGGAGGAGATGTACTACAAGGCGGTCCACGGCACGGTCGTGTTCTTCCTGCAGAACACGGCCGGTTTTGCCAAGTGGGAGCCGAACGCTGAGCGCCTGGCCGAGATCACGTCGGCCTATCAGAGCAGCTCCTCCCGGCCAGGCCCCGCCCCCGCCGCCCCCCCGGGAGACAAAGACCCCGCCCCCAAAGCAGCCACAACAACAACAACAACAACAACGACCGCCACAACAGAACGGACAACTAGTGTGGAGTCACCTGGTCCCCATGACAACAACAACAACACCAACAGCACCAACAGTAGCTCACTAGAGAAGTCTTCTAGTGATTAATATTTGGTTGACCTTTGAACTGCCCTTGTGCGTGCACACACACACACACACACACACACACACACACACACACACACACACACACACACACACACACACACACACACACACACACACACACACACACACCCCCCCCACCCCTCCGGCAGAGGACCTGATTGAGGCCATGGTGGATCATGTACAGTAGCTGAACGTGAACGTTCATGTTCGTCCATTATTCTCTTTCTCATCAAATTGGAATTGCTTTAATTTAACACTTTTTTTCTAAAGAAAAAAAATACATGACTGTATCATAGAGCCTGAAATATAGTTTGTTTAAACAAAACCAAAGTGTTAAGAATGATATATATGTATAAAGTTATATAATGTCAAAGTTGACCTGCAGCTGTATCTGTCTCCTGTTTGTATAATGAATGAGTTTCTGGTCCCGTTTCGTTTGTTTGGCTCTGTGTGAGGCATGTTGCTCTACCCCCCTACTGGTCTATTCCCAGTGTGGGGTCCGCCCTCTACTGGTCCAGGCCTTATTATGCAGCAGCAGCTGTTTTCCTGCCATCTGCTGCATTTTAATATTTGATCCATTCATTACGAACGTTCTCTCGTTAACTTTCAAATCAATACGACGACATGGCAGTCTCTGAACGGGCACACATGTCCCTCATTCCTTATGTACCGTGGTCCTTTTTGGTACACTATTTAAGGAACAGGTGTGGGGTAATTGGGGCTCCAATGGCCCCAACAAACAGCAGCTGTTGGCCCGACTTGACTCCTCGAAAACAGCCGACAAGAACCAATGGTCTGGCCTACTGGCCTGTGCTGCCCCTTGACGTTCGTTGGGACAGTGTTAAGGTAAAAGGTGTGACCACACTGTCCCAACAGAAGTCAATCAACTAAGAAAGGCCAGTGTGCGAACCCCTTTAACTTGCACCCTCTGGCATGCTCCGACCATATCTATCGGATGATTTTGATTACAATGAAAACGTATGAAAAAAAAGTATATCATGAATGATAGAAATACATTGGGAATGATTAAAATATACTTGATAAGATTGAATGACACTAGGAAGATGAGACGGACGTAAACAACGCGTGGTTTGACCTCACCAACATGGCGGACCGCGCGTACGGGGAGGGCCAGACTTTCACCACCCCCATATGTTTGCTCTGCGCATGCGTGCTCGACGATCTGCTTCTACTGAGGAAGTGGGTCAAAACATCGTTCGAAACATTTAAAAAAAAATCGTATTATCTCAACTTATGAAGAGTTGTTGGTCTGTATGCTGAAGAATATACAAACTAGAGAATCTGGTCTGGCTAGCATTAACCTAACTAGTAGCCGTGAGCTCGAAGGCGATAGTTTCTAAGAAGTATCGGTTCTCTAGCGTCGGTGCTGCTGTCCGAGCATCACATCTCCAGGTAACATTAACTACGACATCACATCTTCATGTTATCGCTCACAACTCCTGGTTAACTGAGACATCACATCTTCATGTTCACTTTTACATCACAAGTCCGGGTTAACTATAACATCTCATCTTCATGTCCATTATAACATCACAACTCCGGGTTAACTATGACATTAAATCTTCATGTTCACCATGACATCAAAACTCCTGGTTAACTGTAACATCACATCTCCGGGTTAACTGTAACATCGCACATCCAATTTAACTGACATCCCATCTCCTGGTTAACTGTGACATCACACATCCGAGTTAACTGTGACATCACATATCCGAGTTAACTGTGACATCACATCTTCTGGTTAACTGTGACATCACATATCCAGGTTAACTATGACATCATAGCTCCTGGTTAACTATGACATCACATCTCTGGGTTAATTGTGACATCACATCTCCGGGTTAACTGTGACATAACACATCCGGGTAACTGTGACATCACATATCCAGGTTAACTATGACATCATAACTCCTGGTTAACTGTGACATCACATCTCCGGGTTAATTGTGACATTACATCTCCGGGTTAACTGTGACGTCACATCTCTGCGTTAACTGTGACATCACATCTTCTGGTTAACTGTGACATCACATCTCCGGGTTAACTGTGACATCACATCTCCAGGTGATCGGTACCATGGGAGCTCACCGGGGAGACGGACGGCGGGACTGGCCTGAGGCCGACGTGGTAAGCAGCGTCTGAATACACGTCGTCTGACAACTGGTCATGTGACGTTAGTTCCGTCTACGGGACAAATCATCAGGTAGAACCACAACATGTAGAAGAGGTTACAAAATTGTTCTATGCTAGTGCTAATATGACTCTGTGTGTGTGTGTGTGTGTGTGTGTGTGTGTGTGTGTGTGTGTGTGTGTGTGTGTGTGTGTGTGTGTTCACCAGCAGAACCCTTGGAACCTCATGATCAAACACCGCCAGGTCCAGCGCAGAGGGAGAAGATCGCACATGGTGGTTAGGTGAGACCTGTTGTCATGGTGATAGAACTCATGATAGTTAGACCTGTTGTCATGGGGATGAGACCTGTTGTCATGATGATAAGACCTAATGTCCCCATAATGAGTCCTGTTGTCATGGAGGTGAGCCCTGCAGATGAGATATGTGTGTGTGTGCGTGTGTGTGTGTTAGTTTCACAGACCCAATGGTCTCCATGGACCTGCTGAGGGCGGTACTCCAGCCCAGCTTCAACGATGACATCATGGCCGTCTTCAGGAAGTACCAGCAGGTGATCTCACACACACACACACACACACACACACACACACACACACACACACACACACACACACACACACACACACACACACACACACACACACACACACACACACACACACACACAAAAATCATGTCCTATAACTGATACACTATGAATCTGAATCAAAACCGTTAGAGAGGACACAATATTAATATAAATGTTTTTAATTCTTAAAGTCTCCCGTCTTCCCACTTGGGGGTGGGGGGGTTCAATCTCGCATATTGTGACCTAAAACCAACCAATCACGCCAACAGACGCTTTGGTTTGATGTTCTAATGTGGTCGGTTGATCTTCTCAGTTCCTGGACAAGGCAGCAGAGAACGTGAAGGAGAACGTGGTGGAGGACGTCCAGACGGACCTCCTGGTCACAGACACCTGCAGGAACCTGCTGGAGCAGGTGAGGCTACAGGCTGACCAGTATCAGTTAGCTAGCAAGCTGACTGGTTCTCTGATCCGGCTGGCTCTCTGACCAGGCTAGTTTTCTGTTAGGACTGGTTCTTTCATGTCTGCAGTATGACTGAGCCATCCACTGATGCGACTGGTCCCCTGTCTGACTGTTTCCCGTCTGTAGGCCAAGCAGATGTTCCCTGAAGCAGAGACCAAGTTGGCCCGTCCCGGGGTGGAGGCCAGCATGAAGGTGAGGAACCACCACCACCACCACCACCACCACCACCCACCGTCTCTGCCACGGTTTTCCACCCACTGTTTCAGCTTTCGTTGGCTCACCTGCCGTCCCTCTGTCCTCAGAGATCCAGACAGACTGACGACGACTCTGCACACCGAGGGAGCCCCGTTCCTAAGAAGGTACCTCTTACATGTAACCGCTAACATGTAACCGCTAACATGTAACCGCTAACATGTAACCTGTGACATGTGACGTACAACCTCTAATCCGTAACCTGCAACATTTGACCTGTAACATAAACCTCTTAACTATAACATGTGACCTCCAACCTGTAACCTCCTACCTGTAACATGTGACCTGTGACCTCTAACCTGTAACTTCCTACCTGCCTGCACTATGCAATCTGTAGGCTCTAATGTGTCGATATCTAAACTGTACATATAATAACCGACCCGTAACCCTTAACCTCTGACCTTTAATGACCATGTGCTGTGTCCTCCAGAGGAAAGGTCGCCCCTGTGCCCCGGCGGCTGCCTTTGACCGACCTTTGACCTACACTGCACCGTGAGTCCTACTCTGTACTCACCTCTTCCTCCACAACGTAATTAAGGAATAAACAACACAGTCAAATATTGAACCACTTTTGCGGTGGAAAGCCACCTCGTACATCATTTTCTAATTACGATATTAGGTACTTTAGTCTAATAATATCCTATAGATGTAGTATTTTTTCAGCCTAAATTGAAATATACTTCTGGGCCGCTTTGGGTGTTTGAGCATCGCTGCTAATCTTGGATTTGCAGCGCGTTGATTCAGAAGTGTAAAAAATTAGAGAATGAAATAATGCACACACTTGGAATGTCCTTGGCCAATCAGAATCAAGTGTTTAACGGTGCTGTTGTATAAACTCTTGTTCTCGTTTTAGATCTAAACCCAAGTCTTCGGAGCCAGTCAGAAGAGAAGGACCCAAGGTAAGAAAATCATCCCAACCGTCTTTGTAGTATTGTTATGTATATTTGTTATGTATTACTATAGATCTTTGTAGTATTGTTATGTATATTTGTTATGTATTATTATAGATCTTTGTAGTATTGTTATGTATATTTGTTATGCATTACTATAGATCTTTGTAGTATTTTTATGTATATTTGTTATGTATTACTATAGATCTTTGTAGTATTGTTATGTATATTTGTTATGCATTACTATAGATCTTTGTAGTATTTTTATGTATATTTGTTATGTATTACTATAGATCTTTGTAGAATTGTTATGTATATTTGTTATGTATTACTATAGATCTTTGTAGTATTGTTATGTATGTTTGTTATGTATTACTATAGATCTTTGTAGTATTGTTGTATGTATTATTTATGTATTACTGTATATCTTGGTAGTATTGTTATATATATTATTTATGTTTTTCTATATATCTTTATACTATTGTTATATATATTATTTATGTTTTTCTATATATCTTTATACTATTGTTATATATATTATTTATGTTTTTCTATATATATTTATACTATTGTATATATATATATATATATATATAATTTATGATTTTATATATATATTTGTAGTGGGATCCCAACAGACTCAATGATGGCAGCACATTCGTCTTGGGTTCAAGAGCCAATAAGTGAGTAGAACCTTTTGAAGTGTACTCGAGCTAGTGTGATTAGTAAACAGTATTACAGGTACTATTACTAGATGAGTCGCATAGTATACAGTATTACAGGTACTATTACTAGATGAGTCGCATAGTATACAGTATTACAGGAACTATAACTAGTTGTGGTGCATAGTATATCAGTAGTGCAGGTAGTATAAGTAGATATTACTTCCTAGCAATAAGGTCCTAGGGAGCACCCTAATGCTGAAGGTTAGCAAGGCACCAAGGTGCCAGGAAGCATCCTAAAGGAGGTGTGTGTGTGTTTCAGGGCATTGGGCATGGGGGGAACCAGAGGACGAATCTACATCAAACACTCTGCCCTGTTCAAGGTAAAAAACACACACACACACACACACACACACACACACACACACACACACACACACACACACACACACACACACACACACACACACACCCCCCTTGTGGTTAATAATTGCGTATAGCTATAGTAGTTAATGCTGTGAAGTTTAAGTAGTTGATGGTTCAGTGGTACATACATACATACATACATACATACATACATACATACATACATTTAACATACAAAGTGTGTGTAATGTGCGTGTACTGTGTTCCCAGTATGCTGCAGATGCTCAGGATAAGCACTGGCTGGCAGAGAGACAACACATGAGAGCTACTGGAGGAAAGATGGTAAAAAAAGATGACAATCATAGCGTGAGATATGATCCCAATAACACGAGGATCCCAAATGGACACCACGAAGCCCCCTGGGGTTATGAGTATGTGTTAAGGGGTACTTAGGTGTGTTTGTGTGTCCAGGCATACCTGCTGATCGAAGAGGACATCCAGGACCTGTCTCGCAGTGACGACTATAAGTAAGGCCTGTGTGTGTGTGTATATATATAAATCATGGTTGTGTTCCATGTGAGTGCGTGTATATTTTGTGTGTGTGTGTGTATATATATACGTCTGTATTTGTTTGTGTGTGTGTGTGTATATCATGTGTGTGTGTATAATATATGTGTGTGTTTGTGTGTGTCAGGGAGTGTCCCGACTTGAGGATGGAGGAGCTGAAGCCGTTCTCCGTTCCTATCTGGATGGTGGAGAAGATGCAGCGAGCCATGGAGGCCCAGCGCTCTGAGGCCCTCTGACAGCCTATCAGGGGCTCAGAGGCCCTCTGACAGCCAATCAGGGGCTCAGAGGCCCTCTGACAGCCAATCAGATGCTCAGGGGAGCTGAAGAGGGACGTATCATGTGGTGGTTTTTAAGGTTTTATTGTTTACTCACCTTTCTAGTATTAAATACTTTTTTTTATCTAAAACCTGTAGTATTTCTACTTGTCCTGGAAGGATTTATACCTATACTGATGGTTCAGCCGTAGTTACTATGGTTCAGCCGCATTAACACAGGATAACAAATATATCATATATAGGTCCTATATAAATATATTAAAAAAAGTACGATATAAATATACATAAAAAGATATATAATAAAAAATTATATAGGTCTATTAATGAATGAATTATAAAGAAAGATTGTATGCATTATATATTAATATATCTAAATGTATAGAAAAGAAAATAATATGAGTTTAAGAGGATATAAATATATATATATACATTGAGATAAGAGACATGGAGGATGATATTTAATATTTATTTAGAAAAGTGGACATGGTTCCATATTTACACTGAAGGCAGGAGCTTGGAGGATGAGGAGGAGGAGGTTGGAGGAGGAAGAGGAGCTTGGAGGAAGAGGAGGAGGAAGAAGAGGAGCTTGGAGGGGGAGCGGGGTCACTCGATACCCTCCTGTTTGTCCTTGATGGAGACCCTGAAGCGCTCCTCCAGGAGAGACAGCTCACTGATGAGATCTGTGATGGCGTTGGTGAACGCCTCCTACACACAGACACACACACACAGTTTGTTAGCGTGACCACTTGGAGAACAGGACTACCTTGGTTCCACCCTCTGCCTTGTAAAACACCCAAGCCAGCTTGCAACAAAGAGCCATCCTTGATCCTTAACCGTTGTAAACAGGTCATATAACCACGACATGTCTCACCGCCATGACAACAGATCTCATCGACAGGTCTCATCTCCATGACAACAGGTCCTGGCTCCATTTGTACTCCATTTGTGTCATTCCGCCTCTCTTATTAAGACTAATGGGGGGTCATCAGTTAATAGTCTGCACTTTTCTCTATAGCCAGGCTGTGACACAGACGGGCCAGTTACTAATCATGCTGGACCTGGGCTTGCTAGGATGGCTAGTTACATGAATCCTGGTAACTATCAGGGGGTATAGTTATAGTTACTAGTTAAAGGTCCCATGACATGCCACCAGGTGTGGTGCGATTAGCCGTTACACCTGGTGGCATGTCATGGGGCCTTTAACTGGTGGCTGTGGTCTGGGGGAGGGGGGGGGTCGGAAGCCTGGTGACTATCCCCCTGATAGTCACCTAGCTAACTACTAATTAACTGGGATCTGTGGTCTGGGGGGTTCTGAACCCTGTTGACCATCAGGGGGTGTAGTTATAGTTAGTCGTTACCTGAGGGCTGTAGTCCGGGGTGGTCTGAACCCGGATCACTATCTTGTGCTCCAAAGGGTGGGGGACTTTATAACCGGCAAACTAGAACCTGAGGGTCCTTCAGCAGCTGCCTGCAAACACAACACACACTTCAGTTAATATCACTAAAATACTTTAGGTGGTGACGTGCCTTGTGGGAATCCAAGACACAAATCACATGAATGGTTATAAGTAACCCTCTATTGTTATTCATTTACTAATCAACAATACAAAACACATGTAATTGTATACTAAAATCACGACAATAACATTAGAACTAACCTAGTTTAGCATACAGCAAGCAAGGGATAGTTACTGGTGAGTGTCATGATATGTATAAATGCAGATCATGTGTAAGCCACATCGGGCTGAGTTGTTTGTCTGTTTACTTGATATAAACATCATAACAGTGAGTATTTTCAGTTTTATAGTGAATGGCGCTAGTTGCACTACTGAGTAGCACAAGTTGTACTGGTGAGAAGTACTAGCTGTACTGGTGAGTAGTACTAGATGTACCAGTGACTAGTGGTACTAGTTAGGGGGTAGTTAAGCTCTAATGATATTGCCCAGCATATGGTGCTAGTGGTACTACTAGTGACTAGTGGTACTAGTTAGGGGGTGCTTACGCTCTGATGATGTTGCCCAGCGTGTGGTCCTCCTTGTTGAGCGTGAAGAGGCAGGCGTTCGGCACCTTGGTGTCCTTGGTGATGGTGATTTTCTTCTCGCCCTCGAACAGGAGGAACGACTCGAAGGCTGGAGGCGCGTTCATATTATTGCTATCAAATTATATATATATTTTTTTTAATTAATTGTGTTTTTTAATAGAGGTCTTTGAAGAAAGCACGGCGCGGTAAGAATCTGTACACAAACAGTGACGACTTCCGGTGTTATAGCGCGGCGCATGGCAGTGACGTAGCAGTGACGGAGTCAATTCCGGCATTTTTCTCCGACCAATGAGGCGCTTGTGTTGTGGTTGCGCATGCTTCCAGTTGACCAATCAGACCTGGATCAGGTTTAAAACGCTGATCGCTGATTGGTTCACGCCCTAGAGAGAAGTGTTTGAATTCTGCACTGCATCGTCGTTCAAGCAGTTGTAAGTTTTACCAGCTCTTCTGTAACTATTCACTATATTCCAATGAGATATTGATGTTAACTACTAACTATTCACTGCGGTAACATGCTTAATTGTTGGAATATAACGATGGTCCTCATAATGATAATCTTTTATATAATAATCTAACGGTGCATGTATTGGTAACGTTTCAGCTCTGGGCTGATCAGTGGGTAACGTTAGTTAGTGTTATACTAACTTATATACTAACGTTAGCTAACAATGTAATGAATATTCTTCCATATAATGACCACAACATCGCCACCGTAGATGTATTTGACAAATTAATGTTTTTATATTAACGATGAACCCATGACACCAGTTATGTTCTTCATGGAGCTAGCTGTCTTTGAGGTGAACTCCCATTCAAAGTGTGTTAATATTCCGAGTTGGTCCTGATCCAGAGTCTCTGTGCTCCTCAGATTCCTCCAGTAAGATGTCTTCTCAGAACACGGACCCGGCCGCCGCCGCCTCTACGGCCGCCTTGAAGGGCAGCGAGGCTGGCGGCAGCGCAGCCCGAGGCTCGGTGACCAAGAGGTAACCAGCCTCCGATGGATCATGCGTTACACTCACATTGGGTTTTAAAATATAGAATGGGATAAACGTTACATGAGTCTGACATAAATTAATCGGACATACAGTACAGTAAACTATAACCGATACATATTGCATATTTTTTATATATAATGTCATACACATAATATTATATTGACAGGAGATTAATTTGATATACATTACATTATACATCCAACTAACCGATGCATATGAGCGCATGTATTGGGTATATTTTTATGCGCATTATATACGCGCTACATACATCGCTGCGTATATCGCGTATATCGCGTACATTTCAAGAGTTCAAAAAATTGAACTTTTTACGCGAAGTACGCGAGATACGCGTCTGACGAGACACGCATTGCCCAATCAGCGTTGAGCTTGACTGGCCTGTCGTCACTGGCAGAGAGTACAGCAGGAGCTGATGACTCTTATGGTAAACGGCTGATTCTTTGAGTCTAACATTAATTAACCTAATAGCGTAAACGTAGTGACTAACATGAATCTGTTTGTGACTTTGTATTCTTAATCTACTTGGTAGAAATAAATATATAACTTGAATTATCTTTGAAACGTTCATTAAGTTTCATTGCAGAGGGGAAGCCTAGTTAGCTTTGTAAGTTAGGTAGGTCTAATTTTCTAATTATCACGTTAAATGGCGACACGCAACGTGGCAAAGGTGTTTGATATTTTATAGATATTTTCAGATGGACTGATGTTGGATCATGTAAAGTCAAGCGAATTGATGGATCGTGCTCCGTTCAATTGCTGACAAGTTGGCGGACTCATCTAGGCAGTGACGTAGGCGCGTATTGCGCGTATTGCGCGTATTGCGCGTATGCGACCATTTTTGACACAAAATGGTCAAGCAACATTTTACGCGCGTATCTCGCGTAAAAAGTACGCGAGATACGCGTCTGGTGTGGCCGCACCTTTACACTCACATTGGGTTTTAAAATATAGAATGGGATAAACGTTACATGAGTCTGACATAAATTAATCGGACATACAGTACAGTAAACTATAACCGATACATATTGCATATTTTTTATATATAATGTCATACACATATATTATATTGACAGGAGATTAATTTGATATACATTACATTATACATCCAACTAACCAATGCATATGACATATTAATATAATTTTTATGATGCATTATATATGATTCTGATACACATTACATTATACATAACATCATTATATCATTGAACAATCCGTTGTATACGACGTGATATTTCTATAGTAAGAAGTTATACACAACACACTGGTGTCTGTACAAAGTTTTATTTTGAAATGTCTTCTATTAGATATTGTTTTATATGGGGTGGCCAGGGGTTTTTGGTATTCATTGTGTTTTTTCTTCATTGGCAGATTACAGCAGGAGCTGATGACTCTTATGGTAAACGGCTGATTCTTTGAGTCTAACATTAATTAACCTAATAGCGTAAACGTAGTGACTAACATGAATCTGTTTGTGACTTTGTATTCTTAATCTACTTGGTAGAAATAAATATATAACTTGAATTATCTTTGAAACGTTCATTAAGTTTCATTGCAGAGGGGAAGCCTAGTTAGCTTTGTAAGTTAGGTAGCTCTAATTTTCTAATTATCACGTTAAATGGCGACACGCAACGTGGCAAAGGTGTTTGATATTTTATAGATATTTTCAGATGGACTGATGTTGGATCATGTAAAGTCAAATGAATTGATGAGCGGTCACGTGAATTCAGATTAATGGATGTCAATTGATGGATCCTCTGATTAAAGATGAACTGATGTTGGATCACGTGTGTTCAGATGTCGGGTGATAAGGGAATCTCGGCTTTCCCGGAGTCGGACAACCTCTTCAAGTGGATCGGAACCGTCGACGGCGCTGTAGAAACGGTAGGCCTTCATATGAATAAAGAGAGACTGGTAACGTACCATAATGCATCGTAGACTAGTAGATAATATATACGTACCATAATGCATCGTAGACTAGTAGAAATTATACTAACGTACCATAATGCATTGTAGACTGTAGTAGATATGATATACTGGTTACGTGCCATAATGCATCGTAGACTAGTAGATAATATACGTACCATAATGAATTGTAGACTAGTAGATATTATACTGGTAACATATCATAATGCATTGTAGACTGGTCGATTCTATACTGGTAACGTGCAATAATGCATCGAAACTAGCAAATATTATCCTGGTAATGTACTACAATGCATCGTAGACTAGTAGCTATTATCCTGGTAATGTACCATACTGTGGGTTATGGTAAACTGGTAATATGCCTAGTGGTAATGAGCTGATTGTTAGTGGTAACAGGCTTTCACTAGTGGTAGTGTGCTGTAACTAGTCATGTTCTGTAACTAGTAGTTAC
Organism: Melanogrammus aeglefinus; assembly: GCA_900291075.1. Classification (NCBI taxonomy): domain Eukaryota; kingdom Metazoa; phylum Chordata; class Actinopteri; order Gadiformes; family Gadidae; genus Melanogrammus; species Melanogrammus aeglefinus. The sequence goes on along the minus strand of OLKM01000461.1, from coordinate 84,375 downwards.
TCTCGGTTGCTCTTTTAACTCGTGGAAATTGGCACTCACTAGTGGTGACTTGCTGTGCCTAGCTGTAACCCGTGCTAACCAGCGGGGTTGTGCTCCAGGTGTACGAGGGGCTGCGCTACAAGCTGTCCCTGGAGTTCCCCAGCGGTTACCCTTACAAGGCGCCGCGGGTCAAGTTCGTCACGCCCTGCTTCCACCCCAACGTGGACGAGCAGGGCTTCATCTGCCTGGACATCCTGAAGGACAAGTGGTCGGCACTGTACGACGTCAGGTCCATCCTGCTGTCCATACAGTCGCTGCTAGGAGGTAACGCTAGCCTGGGTATACCCATGCTGCCTTGCGCGCGATTTCATTTCGCGCTGCTAGGCAGCCTGGATTCCATGGATCCAATTTTCGCATACAGTCGACACACTGGTCCATACGGCCGACACTGGTCCATACGGCCGACACTGGTCCATACGGCCGACACTGGTCCATACGGCCGACACTGGTCCATACAGTCGACACACTGGTCCATACGGCCGACACTGGTCCATACAGTCACTGCTAGGAGATAATGCTGGTCCATACGGTCGACACTGGTCCATAGGGTCGACACTAGTTCATATAGTCAAGTGAGGTTACACTAGTCCATGCACTCACTGCTAGGAGGTAACACAAGTTACAAGCGCGTCGCAAACTTATTAGGAGGTAACACTAGTTACTAGCTCATCACTAACTGAGGTGTGGATTGAGCATATGACCCGACTTTAACCGCGGGTGTTCAATAATGTTCTGCCTAAACAAAGAGCCTGCCTTTGTTTGGTTTATTGATCCACATGCATATTACCGTTAAAAGGCTGCACTCGGGAGCACGCTGAACAGGTGGGTCACAAGTAGGGCAAAGTGTGCGATTGGATAACCACTTTTAACCCGTCTCCCCGCAGAGCCCAACAACGACAGTCCTCTGAACGTGGTCGCCGCGGAACTATGGGACAACCAGGAAGGTGAGTCATAAACTTGCCACCATGGACACGCCCGATCCCGGTCTGATTTCGGAAGCTAAGCAGGGTCGGGCCTGGTTAGTACTTGAATGGGAGACCACCTGGGAATACCGGGTGCTGTAAGTGGTGTCGGGTGGGGGCCAGTAGGTGGCACTCTTCCCTCTGGCCTTAACATCAATCCCGATTCCCCGGTGCAGTGACGGGGACACTGTGCTGCGCAAGGCGCCGTCCTTCGGAGGAGACGTAAAACCGAGGTCCTGACTCACGTGAGGTCATTAAAGATCCCAGGGCACTTATCGCAAAGAGTAGGGGCTTCCCCGGTGTCCTGGCCCAACCGGGCTCATTCATTCTGGCCCCTTATCATCCTCCTGTATAATTGGCTGGCTCATTAGTTCCCTGACTCTCCACCTCAAGCTGGTGTGTGGTGAGCGATTGGCTGCCGTGCATCACCCAAGTGGGGGCTACACATTGGGGGTGGTTAGGGAGGTCCCCCCTTCACTGTAAAGCGTCTTTGAGTGCGTAGAAAAGCGCTATATAAATTCATATTATTATTATTATTATTATGATTATTAGCCCTGCGGTCTTCGTGAGGGCTTCAGTTCACAATAATATGTACAACCACCTGATGCCGCTGTTTCAAATCCATTCAAAAAGCTTTATGGCACGACTATTGTAGTATTATATAGTATTACCGGTGCATTGTTTATCTTTATTTTTTGTACTTGATGGAAGTATGTTTTCTTTCCCTACGAGAGTTTTGTACTTTGTTATTGCATAATAATAAAAAAATAAAAATCTTTTGCTTTTTAAGCATTGGTAGTCAGGGCGGGACCCTGTTGTTGTTGTTGTTAGGGCGGCCGCCTTAACCATACAGTGCCGGGGTAAAACACTGCCTAGTGTGGTGAACTACTAATGAACTCTAGTGAACTACTAATGATCTCTAGTGTGGCGAACAACTACTTTAAATAAAAGCGTCTGCTTAATGGCCCTAAATGTAAATGTATTAAAAAAAACAATATAAATATGAATCGATGTTTCTTGTTTCAGCGTTCAAAGCCCACGTGAATGCGGTCTTCAAAAGCTGAACCACCATGTCTCGTCCTGTCTGAGTGAGAGGGCCGTTGGCTAGTGTGTGTGTGTGTGTGTGTGAGAGTGTGTGTTTGTGCGCGTGTGTATGCGCTTGTACAATATTTTTATGTTTCTTTGCCCTGTGTCAATAAAAATGAGTTTGATCTACCGCACCCCTGATGTTGTATGATTACTGATAGATTTATTATTAATATATAATTAATACAATTATACCATTAAAGAATCTCAGTGTGGCAGAGCGCTGGTTACATCATTGGTCTTTAATGACTAATCGTTGCTTCTTCATGTACACACAGTCTGCACCACTATCCATTTGACATTTTCTTGTTAATTTTCCTGTACAAAGTAAAAGTACACATTATGTAAAATATTGTTTATTGCATGTGAAGCAGTGCTAAAATAACCACAATAGTAAGTGTTTTAACCCTAAAATGACTTGTATACCTTTAGGGTTGTTTGCTCGAGACTAGCATGTTGTTCCACTACTGGCCTCTAGGTGGTTCACGGTAGAGACTAGCATGTAGTTCTTCTAGCGGCCTCTAGGTGGTTCACGGTAGAGACTAGCATGTAGTTCCTCTAGCGGCCTCTAGGTGGTTCACGGTAGATACTAGCATGTAGCTCCTCTAACGGCCTCTGGTGGTTCACTGGAGATACCAGCATTTAGTTCCTGTAGAAAACTTTGTGGTTGACAAATAACATTTTGATAAGATAAAAATATTTTAGGTTAGATCTCATTAGCTGGGTTCTCTTCATGTTTTATATCTTGTGAGGTTCTGGGTGACAGTTTAATTATATGTTATTAAGGGAACATACTGGTCTGGGTGTGCAAACAATCGTACACATACAAACAAATGTCTCCCCTGGCATCAACTCAAACTGTTTGACGATGGCAGGCCCTAGCACAATCACTACGCTAAGGATGAAGTGCCATGAGATTAACCCTTATTTCAAACGCCGAGAAATTTTCTTTCAAACCTAGTTGTGTTGTGCTTTTTGGTTCTTATGGAGCGCAGGGGTACGTGTGCTATGGAAAACTCCAGCCAGCTCAACTGCCAGCTACAAGCTAACCCAAGCTAGCTTCCTGTCAGCTACAAGCTAACCCCAGCTAGCTTCCTGTCAGCTACAAGCTAACCGATTAAGAAGCCTGATTGGTGCTCTGATGCCATCTATAGGGTTCAATCCTATTGGCTTGTGATTCTAAGGCTCTGAGCCTATTGGCCATTTGAGCTCAGGCTGTGATCCTATTGGCTTGTGATTCTAGGGCTCTGATCCTATTGGACATTTGATCTCAGGCTCTGGTCCTATTTGCTAGTTTATCTCTGGTTCTGACCCTATTGAATATTTGATCTCAGGCTCTGATCCTATTGGCTAGGTATTCTCAGGCGCTCGTCCTATAGGCTAGTTGATCTCAGGCTTGGATCCTATTGGCTAGTTGAGCAAATAGAGAAGACAGCCCAGGCGGCAGCAGGAAGGGCAGCAGGAGTTCATCTTGTTTTCATTGGAGACAACCTCCACCTCCATCAGGTCCTCCATGCTGTCCTCCATCAGGTCCGCAGCCTCTGCCCATGCCTGCTGGGTCGCCTCCACGGACCAGAAGGGAACTGAGACCTGGAACCAGAACCACAGACCTGAACCTTGAAGAACCACAGACCCGGACCTTGAAGAACCAAAGACCTGGACCTTGAAGAACCAAAGACTTGGACCTTGAACCACCACAGACCTGGACCTTGAAGAACCACAGACCTGGACCACCAGAACCACAGACCTGGACCACCAGAACCACAGACCTGGAATTTGAAGAACCTTAGACCTGGACCTTGAAGAACCACAGACCTGGACTTACCTGAATCACAGACTAAAGCCTCACTCCTGGAGCCACAATACCCACAGACCCACCAGAGACCAGGATCACATACCTGGAGCAAGACCAGAACTGTACACCTGGACCAGAACCACAGACCTTACTATCCACCAGGAGCACAGACCAGGACCAGGACCAGAACCACAAACCTGACCATCCACCAGGACCAGAGACCAGGACCAGAACCACAGACCTGGACCCAGGTCGGGGGAGGACGAGTCTACCTTGAGCTGCATGTCCTGCAGCAGATCCTCCAATCCTGTGATGTGATTGGTCAGCCCCGGGCTTGGCTCCTCCTCCACGGTGATCCAGGGGGTCTGGACCGACGCCGCGCGTGCAGCCACCCCCGCCATGGTGTCACATGACCCTGTTAGTAGTCACATGACCCTGTTAGCAGTCACATGACCCTGTTAGCAGTCACATGACCCTGTTATAAAGTATTATAGTCACATGACCCTGTTAGTAGTCACATGACCCTGTTATAACGTATTATAGTCACATGACCCTATAATAACGCATTATAGTCAACTGACCCTGTAAGTAGTCACATGACCCTGTTATAACGTATTATAGTCACATGACTCTGTGATAACGTAGTCACCTGACCCAATAGAACGTATTATATTAAGGGTGGCCCCTTATTTAAACTGATGGAGACCGCATCGTTGATAGATGTTCTGGCGGGCTGACCTGTGTTGACCAATGCGCGTCGATCACAGCGCTGAGTCAGTGGAAACCGTCCAATCAGGCTGCTGGCCTTCTGGAGGTCGAACAGGAAGTGCTCGAGCGCGGACAGGAAGAGGACCCAGATTCGTTCTGCGCTCTCTCTCTCCCCCGGGGAGGGCGAGCTAGAGTCACCCTCGGCCAGCAGGCCCACCAGCCGCCGGGATAACCCTGGGGTTTAAGATCAACACAGAACCACCCGCTGGGCATGAGGGCCTGTGTTGTCGTAGGACGTTGTCTGCACCAGACCACATTAACCCTAACCTCTAACAGGTAGAAACACCGATCTTACCAGAGAAGAGCTTGAAGGCTAGACAGACAGGTAGACAAACAGACAGGTGGTACCAGAGCAGATCTTGTAAGCTAGACAGACAGACAGGTCGTACCAGACAGACAGGTAGACAGAAAGACAGGTCATGCCAGAGCAGATCTTGTAGGCTAGACAAACAGGTAGACAGACAGACAGGTCGTACCACAGCAGATCTTGTAGGCCAGCACTCTGCTCTCCTCCATCTCCTCTCTCAAGAAGCTGCCGTCACAGCTGCTGCCCAGCGCGGACGACAGCTGCTGGAAACAGGAAGTGACCCGGCTCAGAGCTTCCTGTCCGCGCTCGCACTCACCCAGCTGCCGTCGCCGCACCTGCAGCTCGTCCACCGACCGCCGCCAGCGACTCATCTGGCAGACAGACAGGTAGAGAGACAGTTAGACAGCCACTTAGAGAGACAGCCAGGTACAGAGACAGGCAGGTAGAGAGACAGTAAGACAGCTACTTAGAGAGACAGGCAGTTAGAGAGACAGGCAGATAGAGAGACAGTTAGACATCAACTTAGAGAGACAGCCAGGTACAGAGACAGCCAGCTAAGTAGAGAGACAGCCAGGTAGAGAGACAGACAGGCAGGTAGAGAGACAGACAGCCAGGTAGAGAGACAGACAGGTAGAGAGACAGACAGGCAGGTAGAGAGATAGACGGGCAGGTAGAGAGACAGACAGCCAGGTAGAGAGACAGATGGGCAGATAGAGAGACAGACAGACAGGTAGAGAGACAGACGGGCAGGTAGAGAGACAGACAGCCAGGTAGGGAGACAGACAGACAGGTAGAGAGACAGACGGGCAGGCAGAGAGACAGACAGCCAGGTAGGGAGACAGACAGACAGGCAGGTAGAGAGTCAGGCAAGTAGAGAGACAGCCAGGTAGCGAGACAGGGAGGTCTGCCTCCCTTTACCATTTCTCTGTAGGCCCAGCTCTGGTCCTCACCAACCCCCTGTCTCCTAGCAGTCACCTTGTGTCCTTCTCACCTTCTTTCCTGCCACCTTTTGTCCAAGCCTCCTTGTTTCCTAGCTAGGCAGTAGGAGACGTGTGCGTCCTCAGAGTCCCAGATAACCTCTGCTCCTTCGAGAGGCGGCAAGGTTTCCAACACAGGTTAGGCTCCTCCCCTCTCCCCCCTCCCCTCCCCTCTCCCCCCCCTCCCCTCCCCTCTCCCCCCCTCCCCCCTCCCCTCCCCTCTTTCCACTCTTCTTTTCCCTCCCATTCAACTCTTCTCTCCCCAGCCTCCTCGCTCCTCCCCTTTCTTCTCCCCTCCATTCTCTCCTTCTCTCCTTCTCTCCTCTCTCCTCCTCTCCCCTCCCCCCTCCCCTCCTCCTCTCCTCCCTCCCCTCCTCTGTCTCCTCCTCTCGCCACCTCTCCTCTCCTCCCCTCTCCTCTCCCCTCCCCTCTATGCTCCCTTCCTCCCCTCTCCCCTCCTCTCCTCCCCTCCCCTCTCCTCTCCCCTCCCCTCTATGCTCCCTTCCTCCCCTCTCCCCTACTCTCCTCCCCTCCCCTCTATGCTCCCTTCCTCCCCTCCCCTCTCCCCTCCCCTCTCCTCTCCTCCCCTCCCCTCCCCTCCCCCTCCCCTCCCCTCCCCTCCCCTCCCTCTCCTGGGAGGTGGGATGACTCCCCCGGCTCCCTCTGTTAATTGCCTCTCGCCCCTTGTGTGGTTCCCTCTCTCATTACACGAGGCTGACTGTCTTCCTCTAACCCCCACCTGATGGAGGAGGTAGGAAAAGGGGGAAGGCTTTAATAGGATATAAGAAGTAGCCTATATAGTCTTATTCAATTATTTTAGTTTGTGTTCACTCTGTCAACTGCCTTTGAGTATTTCGAACAGAGTTATAGAAATCAAATGTATTATTATCATATATATTTTTTTCATATCAGATCAAATTCAATTGTTAAACTGTATATATATACATATATATATACACAAAGGCGCTGCCACATATTCAGAGGTCCACTGTGACCTAACCAGAAGAAACAATCGGAGATCTTAGTTTTGTGTTTTATTAAAGATAAAAATAAACATTCACTGACACAGACATGACCCCACATCTAATAACTTCAGGCCCCGTTAAAATCCAAGAAGATTTGTAATCGATTGACTGTACAGAAGCGGAGACTGCCATGGTGTGGTCATCTGCACAGCTGATGAAACACTGGGCGCCGACACACAGACGTCACACTTCCCAAGCAGTATGTCCGTCCTACGTTAGTGTCACAGGGCAGCTCAAGTGACATAAAGAAATAATTCTTCAAATGAAACGTGTGTATGCTCGGAAAAATAAGCCGCTCTGAAGAGCACTGTATAACATGAGACCAGTTTTTAATCCAGAGTCAATTCTGTTTTAACATGAAACCAGTTTCACAGCTAGACTCAACTCGGTTTCAACCTGAAACCAGTTTCACGGCAAGTCAACTCTGTTTTAACCTGAAACCAGTTTGACATCCAGAGTCAACTCTGTTTCAACATGAAGCAAGGTCAAAACCAGATTCAACTTTGTATTAACATGAAACCAGTTTCACAACCAGAGTCCAATCTATTTTTCCCTGAAACCAGTTTCACACCCAGAGTCAACTCTGTTTAATAAACCAGATTTACAGAAAAAGTGGAGCATCCTCTTCATGTGTGCCATTTAGATCTGGAAAAACTGGTTACCATAGTAACACCACAATGTTCTACAACTCAATGCCGACCATATTTACACCACAGTGTTCTGGAACTCACAGGTTGCCATAGTTACACCAGTGTTCTAGAACCCACAGGTTGCTATAGTTACACCACAGTGTTTTAGAACTTAAAGGTTTCCATAGTTACCCCACAGTGTTCTAGAACTCACAGGTTGCTATAGTTACAACACAGTGTTCCAGAACTCACAGGTTGCCATAGTTACACCACAGTGTTCTAGAACTCACAGGTTGCCATAGTTACACAGGGGTTACAAGAGTTACGTACAGTTTGGAACAGTGGTTACCATAGTAACAGGATCTTGACTGACAGTTTATCTAAATGAAGATGTTGGATAGCCTATAAATGACCAAGAGTTACAAGGAGGTTGCATTTAAGACATGAACTACACAGAAGAGTTTAAGATAAATAACACCATTCATATGGCTGCCAAGACTGAAGTCTATAAGTTCAGTTGAAATGTATGTGTAAGGACTGAAGTGGGACCACATCGTGTCTATAGCAACCATATCATCATCCCGTATCCTCGTCACCGTGGTGATGTCCTCGTCCAGTCTCCTCCAGGTGAAGCTATGTGTCAGTAATTGCTGGTGATTGTAGCTTAGAAAGGCTGGGCTGTTGTCCATGGCTCAGAGAGAGGGGTGCTGTGTGACTAGTCTTCAATAAGTGGTAGAGTTGGGGTACAGTAGGGTAGGGCGGGGTACAGTAGGGTATGGCAAGGTACGGTACCGTTAGGGTAGGGTGGGGTTAGGGTACAGTAGGGTTAGGGTACAGTAGGGTTAGGGTACAGTAGGGCAAGGTAGTGTTAGGGTAGGGTGGGGGTACGGTAGGGTTAGGGTACAGTAGGGTTAGTGTACGGTGGGCTCAGGGGTAGGGCACGGTAGCGTCAGGGTACGGCGTTGCGATGGCCCAGCGTCTCCAGCAGCTCGTGACAGAGGCACTGGCAGAAGCCGTAGAGGATGCAGAGCAGCAGGGTGAAGGGAACCAGGCTGACCAGGACCACCCCCAGCCACAGCTGACCAATCATCAGCAGGTAGATCCCGAGGGGGAGCGAGCTGAAGTACACCTGCAGACAAACACACGTTACCAGCCCCCGTCGGCTCATCTAATCGGCCTTCACCGTCCATGTTGCTATGACAACTGAACGTCACCTCATCCGAGGGTTGCAGACAGTGTACTAGTTCAATTATTATGGAGGGGATTGTTTACTAGCTAAAGTATTGTGGAGAAGATCGTGGATTAGCACTAATTTAAGTATCATGGCACACGTATGGTGTAGCAGTTTATGGAGCACAGTGTGCCAGTGCTAGTTAAAGAGTTATGGAGAAACTGTCTCTTTGTTAGTAGCTTGTTACACAAAATGTTTCAATTTCACTTAATGCATGAGGTCCACTGTATTCTGTTATGCTCAAAATCTAAAAAATAAATCATATATATATATTAAAAAAAAAAAAAAAGGAGTTATACAAAACAAAATGTACGGTTTCTAGTTGAAGTATCATGAAGCTTCTCCATAATACTTTAGCTAGTAAACAATATGTTAGTTAAAGTATTATGGAGCACATAGTGTACTAGTTAAAGTATTATGGATCATATGGTGCACTAGTACTAGTTAGAGTATTATGAAACAGATTGTGTACTTTAACTAGTACTAGTATGCATGTGCTCCATGATACTTTAACAAGTACAATATGTGCTTCAGGATACTTTAACTAGTACGAGTACACAATTATGAAGCACATGTACTAGTACTAGGCAAAGTATTATGGTGCACTAGTTAAACTAGTTAAACCCATGTGCAGCACGCACCAGGCAGAGGGCCCCCAGCAGGCAGCGCGGGAGGCTCCGGGACGTCCACGCGCGGCACTTGTGCGTGGAGGCGCTGCAGGGGAGCGAGGACGGGTACAGCATGTTGATCACGCTCAAGGAGTCGGACGACTCGCCCGGCAGCTGCATGATGGTCAGCACCAGGCAGTCGGAGGACGCCTCGCCCGTCGCCCCAGCCCTCTCCGCTCCCTCCACTCCTGCAATCAGACAAGGCCTTTACTGCCCCCCCCAGCGGACGGACGGACACCAGACAAGGCCTTTACTGCCCCCCCCAGCGGACGGACGGACACCAGACAAGGCCTTTACTGCCCCCCCCCCCAGCGGACGGACGGACACCAGACAAGATCCTTTACTGCCCCCCCCAGTGGACGGACGGACAAGACGCACGAGACGACGGACACAGCAGGCCTTTACTGCCCCCCCCCCCCCCCCCGGACACCAGACAAGGCCTTTACTGCCCGCCTCCAGCGGACGGACGGACACCAGACAAGGCCTTTACTGCCCCCCCCAGCGGACGGACGGACACCAGACAAGGCCTTTACTGCCCCCCTAGGGTTACTGCCACCCTCTAGGGATAGAGGGTGATGGTTAGAGGGTGAGGGGGTGAGGGGGTGAGGGGGTAAGGGGGTTGAGGGGGTGAGGGGGTGAGGGTTGAGGGTGAGAGGGTGAGGGGGTTAGAGGGTGAGGGTTAGAGGGTGAGGGGGTAAGAGGGTGAGTGGGTTAGAGGGGGGGGGGGGGTTAGAGGGTTAGAGGGTGAGGGGGTTAGAGGGTGAGGGGATTAGAGGGTGAGGGTGAGGGGTTGAGGGTTAGAGGGTTAGGGGGTTAGAGGGTGAGGTCATCGTGTGAGGGTGAGTCTACCAGTCAGGCTGTCGGGGCTCAGCACCACCTCGGTCCCGGGGGGCAGCCCGTTGCGGCCCAGCTGGTCGTGGCAGGACAGCACGGCCAGGACGTGGCGGTCGTCCTCCATCAGCCAGACCTGCACAGAGAAACATCTGGCTGGAGCCACACATCTGGGTGGAGCCACACATCTGGGTGGAGCCACACATCTGGGTGGAGCCACACATCTGGGTGGAGCCACACCTCGTGGAAAAGAGACGGCTAAATGTGGCCACACATCATCACACGCCGACTCGGTCGAGATAAGTCTTGAACGTGTTCGCAGTAGGGCTCACCTCCTCGTCGGGGATGTAGGTCTCGTGACGACAGAACGGACAGCTGACCACCGAAGGAGACGATTCCCCTGAGAGACAAGAGAAGAGTCAGGAGTAGGACCTGTTCCTGGTCTACTTCCTGTGTGCATCGGGTTAGTGTGAGGGAATGCTCCTAAGTCTTTATATCAACAGCTAAAGTCTGAAAGTCTCATTCAGGGTCAAAGCATTCTTATTTTTTTCCCTTTATTGCATTTCGGCAAATTGTGTAAGAGGGTCAGAGGATGAGGCAGAGAGAGGGCATTAGGGCATTTCGTGGACATATAAATCATAACTATAATATACAATTATATACAAATTATATTAACCTTGTATCTATCATTACTATTCACACTAAAATGAATTGTATACATTCTCCCTGTACCTAGAGATAACTCCCTTCCTCTCTCTGATTAGGCCACTAAGATCGTTGTCATTTATATTGCCATTCTAGCCACAAAGTCTGATACTTATATCGACTGACTTCTTTATTGTGGAGGTTCCTTTAAATGTTTGCGTCCTTGTGCACAGCCTTACAGACATACTCACTTCACCCAGAGTTTATTGCAGTTTAACTTGGCCTCTTCTGCCGATCCCAAACTCTCCACTATGCTCACTCCAAAGCATATTTGTTACCTTTGTGTTCACTACCCAAAATGCAAACGTTTCCCTATCAGAAACTTGGTCACCCATTGGCTCACTGAATGTATCCTTAACTTTGCTGCCTGTACTTTCCAATGATCATGCTCTAATGTTAATATTTAGCTGGCCGACGCGTCCTAAAAATAAGTTTCTCTTCATCAGGGAGAGAGAGGGGAGGGCGAGAGAGGGCGAGGGAGAGAGAGGGTTAGAGCGAGAGGGCTAGGGGGAAAGAGGGGGAGGGGGAGAGAGGAGAAGGGGAGAGAGGGCTAGGGGGAGAGAGGATGAAGGGTGAGAGGGCTAGGGGGAGAGAGGGGGAGGGGTGAGAGGGCAAGGGGAGAGGGTGAGGAGACTCACCCACGTCCACCATCTTCTTCAGACACTTGAGGCAGACCCTGTGCAGGCAGGACAGGAGCTTGGGCCGACGGCTGCGGCTGTCGTAGCGGTTGTAGCAGATCTTACACTCCAGCTCCTCCACTGTGTAGACCAGAGACTGGCCCCACATCTCCACCTGCAGCCGGCAGTCAGGGTTCGGTCAATGGACGGCCTTTACACAGCGCCTTTCTAACCAGCCACCACTCAAAGTGCTTTCCAATGTTGCCTCACATTCACCCATTCATGCACACGTTCACATATAGATCTATGTGTAAGTATGTTTGTGAGGTTATTACCTTGCTTTCGGCGGCTGGGCCAGGCTCCGCCCCCGGCAGCTGCTTCATGCTATTGGCTGTTTACCAGGCTCCACCAGGAAGTAAGGTTCATCCAATCTGAAGATAGGATTTTAATAGGTTATACCTGCTTAGTTAGAACACTAGTAGGTATTACTCTGGTTGGCTGTGGTCATGAAGTCATGGTCAACAACAATACTCAGTAGGTCAGCAACAATACTCAGGTAGGCTGTGGTCAGTAACAATACTCAGGTAGGCTGTGGGCAGTAACAACACTCAGGTAGGCTGTGATCAAAAAGGCAAATGGTCAACAACAGCATTAAGGTAGACTGTGATGATGTTATTGACATTTGTACAGTGCTAATCCTACTGGTTATTAATACTTAACAGTATTCATATCGCTGGACAATTTCAGTTTTCATCTCAATGTAGGTTTTTAGATCGGTTGTCAACACTTTGTGCACGAACGAAGAAATAAAGTGAAATACATGGAATGACGGACGCTCGTCTATCACCATCATCATCATCATCATCATCATCATCATCATCATCATCATCATCATCATCCTCCTGATGTAGGGCAGCTCCTGCTGCCACGTGATTGGCTGATATTTAAAAGAACGTGTGTGTGCGTGCGTGTGTGTGTGGGTCGTGTGTTCTTTACCTGTTGGAATGTTCCTTCCTGTCCGTCTGTCCTCTGGCAGCACCTCTCCTGCCCACTGCAGCAGTTCAGCGGCAACAGCTCATTGACAGTCCCTTAACGTCCGGCTCGTGTATCAGGGCTACACAGATGCTAACGGAAAGATGCTAACGTGCCATCTTCCTCATCGTCATCTTCCTCGTCGTCATCTTCCTCATCATCTTCCTCGCCGCCTCGCGGGGTCGGTGAGTCACTTTAGATCTCGAGCGGGCATCCCAATCACTGCAGCATCAGCGCCGATGCATCTCTCCCCCTCGGTTGCCGTGGCAACGAACCCAAGGTGAAGCAGCCCGTCCGCTGCCGCGCCTTCTGTCGCCCGTGACGAAATCACAAAGTTATTTCATGTAACTTGTTTGTCCATTTGTGTTTTCAGAGGGCTAGAGGGTTACAGACACGCATCTTATGTAAAATGAAGTTCAGGGGACTTCTGAAGTGCATTAAGTCATCGGATGAATAATCCCTTTGGGGAGGGACGGGTGGGTCACCGTGTGTGTTTTTTTCAAAAATTAAAGTGTCTTATATTTTACCGTGTTTTATTTATTTGAATGCAGGATCCGTTTAGAAAGGTGCTGCGATCGATGGGAACTTTGTAATAAAGGAAAAAAGGGGCGACGGAGCATATATGGAATTGCACTTCGTCTCCCCTCCGTCACTTCCTGTTTCCCTCCCGGCCTCCATCACTTCCTGTAACTCTACTTTAAAACCCAGCGGCCCCGTTGGAGCTTCGCGGGTCAATTTTTGAACATTTGTGGCGAAATCCGACTGATATCGGAGCCATCACAGCCGCTAAAATGGTAAGTCTTTAGTTTTCCTGTCGATTCATTTGTTTCAGTTGTCTTTTGAATCTCATTTTGTTTTTCCGATGATTGAATCACCGCAGATTTCGCGCTCTGCTGAAACGTACACTGAACGATGGCCGCCGTTCATTGTTAAACGCGTTTTCTGTTCTGCAACTTTTCACTGTCGGCGTTCGTCTAAATGATAGAAGTTATCAAAGTGTTTCTTGCTCTCTTCACCAGAAACCTTTTTATAATCGTATAACGTATCTCCACAACATTGGCGGGAGGGAACCATCTCCTAGCCATCAGTTTACTAGCCCATTGCATAGGTTCCTACTGTATGGAGTCCTTATTGGGTTAAATGGGGGTACTTCTAAACGTGGTTCCAGATATGCCTTTGTGTTTGAGTCCCACGTATCTCCATGTCTTGTTTACAAATGTAAAACTCGTATGACGGAAACAGTCATTGAACAGCATGTTGATAGCAGTAAAATAGCTTATATTGGTGTTTTTTTCTCTGTAATGGAGTCTAACCCAATCCATGTTCTCTCCTACAGTCCTGTGAACATACACAGGCTTGCATTCCTTGAAAGTCCAATCTAAATCGATATGAAACGGTCTAAATTGTAACGTAGTGAAAGTGCAAAGTCTGTACATATTAGACAAGTTTCGTGTCTCTTCCACGCCTCACCAGGAAACGACTGAATACGATCAGTTTGTCTACAATCTTTATTTGTACACGAACATGCATGTGTAAATCCTTGGACCGAAACAAACATGGCATCTAACTTCCTGGTCCATTCCTCTTCCGGTTCCGATTTATGCACGCAATCATATACCTTGTAATTACGTGCATAAAAATGCACCCATGCTTTCATAATGATGAATTTATCCATGCGTCTGAACTTGCACATATTTTACCACTTTGGACGTTTAATATGGAGTGGGCTGGGACCCCTGACCGCTAGATTGGAGTAAAATATAACCATGTTTAGTTGTAACTACTAATGTCAGAGATACGATAAAAGTCTTTCAGTTTTATTGTCCACTTGACCTTGGTCTGTTGGATCATCCAACCGGTCGTCTTCCCTTATCCCAACCATGAACTTAACTTTGAGACTCCTTTCTTTGTGTTGTACAACTTGTATGCATTGCATGATGGGAAATGAAGTGTGCCTTTTGTCATGTAAACCCATGTTGACTAAAGGCATCATTGTGTGTGTGTGTAGACGGTGGGAAAGAGCAGCAAGATGCTGCAGCACATCGACTTCAGGATGAGGTGCATCCTGCAGGACGGACGGATCTTCATCGGCACCTTCAAGGCCTTCGACAAACACATGAACCTCATCCTCTGTGACTGCGACGAGTTCAGGAAGATCAAGTAAGACCCTATCCACACTGGCAGCACAACGTCTTGTCAGTGGGATATCTTATGAATGTCCGCAGGAAACCTCTAATAACATCTCCTTCTCCTCGTAATGTTTCAGGCCGTATTTACTTCAGCGTGATGTATATCAATCTAGGAGAACGCGCTTTATCCAGGTTTCGAGACGGTCGTTTACAAAATCCCCAATATTTTTGCCAAGGCCGTCCTATTGGTCCTCGTCGTACGCCGTGGCTTTGCCGACCTAGCCTCTCAACGCACACGACGAGAGAGCTTGAGCCGGCTGACTCTCAGCGTCGACCCCCGATGCTGGATGTAACCGGGGGTTCGGTTATAGTGATGCTGCATAACTGCACACCACAGTTGAGCAGAAGCCTACCCCTTTAACGGGTGACGATGATGAGCTGATGGTGGTCTGACCCGAGGAGGAGACCAACGTCAGATCAGTGGCTGCCGGTCAGCGGCTCTTCGGGGAAAACTGTGTCCTCACCATCACGTCCCAGCCCCATATCAGCAGCAATGCGTAGATTGAGGAATATGTCTGACTATATTCATTTCCAATGTCGGCATGACTGCCGCCATGTCTCAATGATGGCTGTGTTGCCCTGTTGACGGCTTGTTGTGGTGTTTGTAGGGCCGGGTTGTGTTGACCTCGTGTTTGTAGGGTTGTGGTGGTGGCTGGTTGGTGTGACCGTGTTGTTTGCGAGGTTGTGTTGAAGTCTTTGTTGTGTGGTTGTGCTGACGTCTCGCTGTTTGTTGTGCAGACCCAAGAACTCGAAGCAGCCAGAGCGCGAGGAGAAGCGCGTGCTGGGTCTGGTTCTGCTGCGGGGGGAGAACCTGGTCTCGATGACGGTGGAAGGACCACCCCCAAAAGACGTAAGACCCTCCCCGAAAACCCATAACGTCCCTTATCCGCCTTACCCCACCCCAGGCTGATGCCGACGTCTGACCTTTGACCCCGTCTGACCTTTGACCGCTTGTGTTCCAGACGGGCATCGCCAGGGTTCCACTGGCGGGCGTGGCCGGTGGCCCCGGGGTCGGCCGTGCCGCAGGGCGTGGCGTGCCGGCAGGAGCCCCCATGCCCCAGGCCCCCGCGGGTCTGGCCGGACCCGTCAGAGGAGTGGGCGGGCCATCGCAACAGGTAACCATGACGACCACTGAAGTGGCGTGCGTGTGCGTGTGTGTGTGTCCTATGGGCACGTCAGGGCTGAATGGATTACCGGCTTTTTCCGTCTTATCCAAGTTTAAAATACAATAGTTAAATAGACAAAGACTGTTTTAGATTGTAATCATGAAAATGGAGTTTGACGACCGTGGTTCAACTGAAGCCGGCGACGGCCTCCCAGGCGCAGCCTGCAACGCGGCAGTGTTTACGTCACCAACGCATGGCGGCAGGCAGCGACTGTGTTCCAGAGACTATAATTCAGCCTCCTTAAGAGAACTAGAGGTCCTTTCACATCGGGCAGGTCACAGAAAAACAAGACGTTGAGAAAGTGAGGACAATCATGTCAACTAGTGACATCAGTGACTGAACCAATTTACCAGTTTGAGTTTCCCGGTAAGACTCTCTCTGTTGACTGACTGGGGTTCATCCCACAGCCCACTGGTCAGTGAGGTGGACCTCCTAGGCCACCGACACTAGTGGGTTCTGTCAGCCATGTGACTCATGCATGTTTTGTGTATCCCAGGTGATGACCCCCCAGGGCCGCGGAACGGTTGCCGCGGCAGCAGCCGGCGCCAGTATCGCGGGAGCCCCGACGCAGTACCCGCCGGGCCGCGGAGCCCCTCCCCCGATGGGCCGCGGAGCCCCGCCCCCTGGTGAGTGGAGCTCTGGTGGTGGACTGGGCGTCGTTTTGGGGACACTGGTGACGACGTGGTGGGGGGGCAGCTGGTGTTGGTTTTGAAGGTTTTTAACACCCAACGTTTTGGCTTCACAGGAATGATGGGCCCACCCCCCGGCATGAGGCCCCCCATGGGCCCCCCAATGGGAATGCCTCCTGGCCGCGGAGCACCGATGGGAATGCCCCCTCCTGGCATGAGGCCACCGCCCCCTGGCATGAGAGGTAACGGTTCTTCCAGCGCCTCATGGCGGACTACTGACTAGGCTTGGGCGGTGTCCAGGTTTAGAGACGATTGCCGAGGCGCCTTTCTGTGTTCTTCAAAGCCGCACACGCTCACTGACTGACTGCGTGCGTCGTATATATTTTCACGCTTGCTGCCTGGTCAACTTGCTGCTTCTAGGTGTGAGATTTAAACTTAATAACCAGAGTTAAACGGTTGTAACGGTTAACAATCCTCTCAGTCCTTCGTATTGGTCTGTCAACACAATCAAAACAACTGCAGAGTGATTTACGAGCACTATTGGAGAAAGCTTCCTAGCCATGGCAGTTATTCTGCGCTTATCGGGGTTTGCTGAAACAAAGATACAGCTTTGGTCGCTGCTAAATGCGTGTTTGGATCAGAATGGGTGTTCATTGATGGCCGACCGCCCAATTTACAAAACGTACACACTGATCTTATGAGCGAAAGAATCGTGGCGGAATCGACATCTCAAATATAGGCCGCAATTAACCTGTTGCCTAAACAAACGGAATCATGAAAGTATGGCCACGTACAACCTCCTTGACGGCTTCATCAAAGTCCTAAAGTGACGGGTCAGTTGGTCTGCCACAGCCACAGCTTGCTGTGATTTAAATCAGCATTTAAAGCAAGCAAATGGCCTTTTCCACCTGTAGACTTTTAGACGCAGAATTGTAGGCTACATATCATTCATAATAAAGTTATTTCACCATTGGTTCAGCTTTAAGTTTATGATTTTCTACAAACGACTGTATACCCAGTGACATGAAGAAATAAAGAGATGCTGTGCAAGCCTACTTCTTTTTGAGACCATTTGTTTTGCCCTCTGTACTTACCTGAACTCTCTCTCCCCCTCTAGGCCCGCCTCCCCCAGGCATGCGCCCCCCCAGACCCTAAACGACGCTCTCCCCCTGCCTGGCTAGTTGTATAGTTTCAACTTTTGTGTTTTATGTTTTTTTTTAATAAAGAGTCCTCGGGACATTTTGACTTAATTCTTTGTGTCTGCCTCTTTGTTAACTTGTTACACAACTTTTACACTGAGGACATTTCTATATAGATAGTCTGGCTACTGTAGCTGGTTATAGTCACTCCTACAGAGATGGTTAATGCCCTTTTTATTACATTAGAGATGGTTTAATATATACTCTTAGCTGCCCTAGAGCTGATGAAATACACCCACTGCGATGGAGATGGGTTAGTCACTCACTAAAGTGTTGAATACATTATGATGCTAGACCTGGTTAAATGCACTGGAATATAGAGATGGTTGAATCACTCACTGATGCAAGTTATATGCACTATAACTGCTATAGAGGTGGTTAAATGCACTCACTACTATAGAGATGGTGAAATACCCTATTTAACCATGTATAGCAGTGATAAAGGGACGTCTAAAGAGGCTACAATCACTACCTTTTAGAGCTGCTTAAATACATTCATGTCTTCACACTAAACATGCTGTCATTTCAAATATGAGACCAGCAGTAAAGGATTTCATGAAAATCCAGTTGAGCAGTTCATTCCTCCGACCGCTAGGGCGGACCTAGCGTCCTTTCTCGACTTCCGCGCCCTGGTCGGTCACTTCCGCCAATACATTCCCCTTACCTACACGTGAGCGCCGTGGACACGAGCGCAGGGAAACGAATTGTTTTGATCAGTTCCCGATCTGATCTGGAAACGAAGTGATCGTTTCCACCAGACGTCACCATGCTGAGTGAACTGGACCTGATCGGAACCATCCTGGACGATGAGGTTCTGGAAGAGCCGGAGACCGACTCTGAGGATGGAGAAGTAAGTTTATGTTTAGGGCTACACGCTGCTAGCCTAGTAGTAGACTCATAGCCATAGGGTAAACTTAGAACAGGCGTATAATCATGAAGAAAGACTAATAGCTTAGTGATGGAGAAGGTAGAGCCATGGAGTAACGTAAGAGTACAGGCTTATAGTCATGGGGAAAGGTTAAGACCCGTAGCATGGCTCTAGAGACAAGTACAGACTCCTAGCTATAGAGACAGGTACAGAATCAGCTCTAGAGAAAGGAAGAGACTCGTAGCTCTAGAGAAAGGTACAGACTCATAGCTGTAGACAAAGGTACAGACTCAGCTGTAGATTAAGTTACAGACTCAGCTATGGAGAAAGGTATAGAAACAGCTATAGGTAAATGTACAGACTTATGGTTCTAGAGAAAGGTACAAACTAAGTTAAAGATAAAGGATCATATATAACGGTTAAGAGTCATAGCTGTAGAGAAAGGTGCAGCCTCAGTGTGCTGTGTACTTGTGTATCAGTGCATGCAGTAGCTTCCACCGTACAACAGTCAGCGGGTTAAATGAAGGTGTTTTGTTGTGTGGCAGGCGGACGCGCCCATCGTGCTGAACAGGAAGAAGAAGGAGGCTCGGAAGGGTCACGGCGCAGGAGACTTCAACGCCGGCTTCGAGTTTGGGGCACGAGACACACACGACGACCAGGACTGGGCACTGGCAGACGTGATGTCACAGCTCAAGAAGAGGGTGAGTGTCTGCCTCTCTGGGGTGGCAAGGTCAGAGGTTACCATATCATTCTGCCTGGTTAAAGGACTCACCAATTATTCAGAGGGGGTTTTGGGGGGATATACCCTGGGTGAATGCTGTAGTTTTTGGGTACTATCCCCTGTTTGTCTAACTAGTTTTGGGATACTTTACTTTGGGGGGTCTTACTGTAGTTTTGGGGTACTATAACCGGGGTCTAACTGTAGATTTGGGGTACTGTATCAGGGGGTCTTACTGTAGTAGTATTTTTTTTTCAGAGCGCTCCGACGACACTTGACGAGAAGATCGACAAAGTGAGGAAGAGGAGGAAGCTGGAGGTGAGTGTTGAGGAAATCCATTTAGTCGCTGCTGCTGATGCTGCCAGTTGCCATGGGGATTTCTAACAGGGCTGCTCTTCACAGGAGAAGTCTGGCACAGAGGCCAAGCAGGAGGACGAGGAGGAGGAGGAAGGTGACGCCGATGAGGAGGAGGAGGAGGAGGGATGACGACGACGAAGAGGACGGTGATGATGGAGACGTAAAACCGGCCCAAGCAGAGGAGCCAGGAGAGAGTGAGGATGACGAGGATGAGTTTGACTCTGCGGACGAAGAGGTTCTCACCAAAGCCGGTAACTACATGCACACCCAAATCTAAGTATGTCATCGTGCGCGGTTAAATACACGTCTAACCTCTCTCTGTGTGTGTCCGTGTGTAGACACTCTGAGGGATAAATCGGGAAAGAAGAGGAAAAAAGATGAGGTATGTCCTGTTTCCATGGCTTTTAGTCATTTTTAGTTTGGTCTCCTTTAGTGTTTGTAGCTGTATGTTGAAACTGCTGCCTGTCTTGACCAGGTCTCCTTGAAAAAGAGACACCCCAACCCCAACGGGATTTAACTGGTTTACTGGCTAAATAAAGATCAAATATAATACAATGGTGACTTCATCATGCTATAGGATTCACAGCAGTTCCTTACTCGGTGTGTATCTGCGTGTTTGTGTGTCAGGCTCCAGACTGTTTCTACGAGGACGCCTCTAACTACGACGACAAGCTGATGTTTCAGGACATGAACCTGTCCCGACCGCTGCTCAAGGTGACCTATGACCTCGCTCATATTGAGAGTGTGTGTGTGTGTGGATATATATGTATATGTATATATATATATATATATATATATATATATATATATATATATATATATACATATATATATGATATACACACACACAGAAAGTTAGTTATCTAGATATTTATCTAACCTGTGTGTGTGTGTGTGTGTGTGTGTGTGTGTGTGTGTGTGTGTGTGTGTGTGTGTGTGTGTGTGTGTGTGTGTGTGTGTGTGTGTGTGTGTGTGTGTGTGTGTGTGTGTGTGTGTGTGTGTGTGTACCAGGCCATCAGCACCATGGGGTTCCGGGAGCCCACTCCGGTGCAGAAGGCCTGTATTCCTCTGGCTCTGCTGGGTCGTGACCTCTGCGCCTGTGCTGCCACTGGCACAGGTACGGACCAATCACATCATACGCAGTCTCTCTGTCTGCCCTCTGATTGGCTGGCCGACGCTCTGCCTCCTCTCTGATTGATTGGCTGACTCCTGTCTGCTCTCTGATTGGCTGGCTGACCCCCAGTCTGCTCTCTGATTGGCTGACCCTGTGCTCCCCCCCACCAGGTAAGACGGCGGCCTTCATGCTGCCCGTTCTGGAGCGGCTGCTCTACAAGCCCAAGGAGACGCAGGTGACCCGGGTCCTGGTCCTGGTGCCGACCAGGGAGCTGGGCATCCAGGTCCACTCTGTGGCCCGGCAGCTGGCCCAGTTCACCCCCATCTCCACCTGCCTGGCCGTCGGTACGGCAACCCACTGACCCCAACGCTCTCATCCAGACTACACTCACCCTCTAATCCAGACTAGACCCACCCTCTATCCAGACTACACTCACCCTCTATCCAGACTAGACTCACCCTCTATCCAGACTACACTCACCCTCTATCCAGACTACACTCACCCTCTATCCAGACAACACTCACCCTCTCATCCAAACTAGACCCACCCTCTATCCAGACTAGACTCACCCTCTCATCCAGACCAGACTCACCCTCTCATCCAGACTAGACTCACCCTCTATCCAGACTACTTTAACCCCCTTCTTTCTGTCTGTCTCATTCCTCACCCTGTCTGTCTGTCTCTCCTCACACTGTCTGTCTGTCTCTCCTCACACTGTCTGTCTGTCCTCACCCTGTCTGTCCTCACCCCTTCCATCTGTTTCTCTTCCCCCTGTCTGTTTCTCCTCCCCCTGTCTGTCTCTCCTCCCCCTGTCCGTCTGTCCTCACCCTGTCTGTCTGTCTCTCCTCCCCCTGTCTGTCTGTCGGTCCTCACCCCGTCCGTCTGTCTCTCCTCCCCCTGTCTGTCTGTCTCTCCTCCCCCTGTCTGTCCCTCCTCCCCCTGTCTGTCCCTCCTCCCCCTGTCCGTCCGTCCCTACAGGTGGTCTGGATGTGAAGTCCCAGGAGGCTGCGTTGCGCTGCGGTCCAGACGTATTGATCGCCACCCCGGGTCGTCTGATCGATCACCTCCACAACACACCCTCCTTCCAGCTCACCAACATAGAGATCCTCATCCTGGACGAGGCCGACCGGTCTGTGTGGCTAATACTAAGCACGAAATAGTTTTGTGTTTACTGTGTACTGCTGTGTATTTAATGTGTATTTTTATTTAATGTGTACTGTGTGTTTTAATCTGAACTAAAGTGTGTTCAATGTGTCTAACCATGTGTTTTAATGTGTACCTGAGTGTTTAATTTGTATTATTGAGTTAAATGTGTACTACTGTGTATCTAATGTGTACTAGTGTGTTTCAGGATGCTGGACGAGTACTTTGAGGAGCAGATGAAGGAGATTATCAGAATGTGTGCCTACCAGAGACAGACCATGTTGTTCTCCGCTACTATGAGCGACGAGGTAGGACTGCGACTGGACTGAGGTGTCTTATGTGTTTTGCATTTAGGTGATGTAGCATTTATGTGTTGTGTATGTATTCTATGTGTATATAGGTGATGTAGTATCTATGTGGTGTGTCTATGCAGTGTGTATCTAGGCGATGTAATATCTTAGTGTTGTGGATCTAGCTGATGTAGTATCTTTGTGTTGTGGATCTAGCTGATGTAGTATCTATGTGTTGTGGATCTATAGCTGATGTAGTATCTATGTGTTGTGGATCTATAGCTGATGTAGTATCTATGTGTTGTGGATCTAGCTGATGTAGTATCT
This sequence comes from Melanogrammus aeglefinus, assembly GCA_900291075.1. Taxonomy (NCBI): domain Eukaryota; kingdom Metazoa; phylum Chordata; class Actinopteri; order Gadiformes; family Gadidae; genus Melanogrammus; species Melanogrammus aeglefinus. The sequence goes on along the minus strand of OLKM01000461.1, from coordinate 61,703 downwards.
ATGTGTTGTGGATCTAGCTGATGTAGTATCTATGTGTTGTGGATCTAGCTGATGTAGTATCTTTGTGTTGTGGATCTAGCTGATGTAGTATCTTTGTGTTGTGGATCTAGCTGATGTAGTATCTTTGTGTTGTGGATCTAGCTGATGTAGTGTATCTTTGTGTTGTGGATCTAGCTGATGTAGTATCTATGTGTTGTGGATCTAGGTCAAGGACCTGGCCTCGGTGTCCCTGAAGCAGCCTATCAGGATCTTCGTGAACAGCAACACGGACGTTGCTCCGTTCCTCCGTCAGGAGTTCGTCAGAATCCGACCCAACCGGGAGGGAGACCGCGAGGCCATCGTAGCAGGTTAGCATTCGCTCACATTAGCCTACCGTTAGCTTTTGATCCACATTAGCCTAGCGTTAGCATTAGCTCCAATGTTAGCATTCGCTTCACATTAGCCAACCGTTAGCCTTAGCTCCACATTAGCCTACTGTTAGCTTTAGCCACACATTAGCATGCTGTTAGTATTAGCTTTAATTTAGGCTACCGTTAGGACTAGCTCCACATTAGCATACCTTTAGCATTAGCTCGACATTAGCATGCTGGTGACATTAGCATACTTTGTGCAGTATCCGAGTTGTGCGTGAGTGTTTCTAATCCTCTCGTGGTTCCAGCCCTGGTGACCAGGACCTTCCAGGACCACGTGATGCTCTTCACCCAGACCAAGAAGCAGGCCCACCGCCTGCACATCCTGCTGGGGCTGCTGGGCGTCAAGGCGGCCGAGCTCCACGGGAACCTCAGCCAGACACAGAGGCTGGAGAACCTGAGGTACACACCGTGCTCAATACACACAATGACACGCTTTTTTTACTTTTCATATACGTTTATTTATGAATGTGTAGATCAGCAGCAGACGTGGTAAACTAACCCGTGGGGTGATGTTGTGCCTCCAGGCGTTTTAAAGACGAGCAGATCGACATCCTGGTCGCTACGGACGTGGCCGCGAGAGGTCTGGACATCGATGGAGTCAAAACGGTACCGTGCTGCACCAAGATCTAGACTAGATCTAGACTATACTAGACTAGATCTAGACTACAATAGACTATACTAGACTAGATCTAGACTACACTAGGCTAGATCTAGACTACACTAGTCTAGATCTAGACTACACTAGGCTAGATCTAGACTACACTAGACTAGATCTAGACTACACTAGACTAGATCTAGACTACACTAGATCTAGATCTAGACTACACTAGTCTAGAACTAGACTAGATCTAGACTACACTAGATCTAGATCTAGACCACCACTAGATAAGATCTCGACAACCAGTGTGTCTACCCGTCTTGTCTGTGTGCCAGTCACTAACCTGTGTGTCTGCTCACCCGTCTGTGGGCAGGTCATGAAATTCACCATGCCCAACACTAACCTGTCTGTCTGCTGACCTGTCTGTGTGTAGGTCATTGACCCCTCTTATGTAACCTGTCTGTGTGTACATTAACCCCTCTGCGTGCAGGTGATAAACTCCATCATGCCCCACCCTAACCTGTCTGTCTGCTGACCCGTCTGTGTGCAGGTGATCAACTTCACCATGCCCAACACGGTGAAGCACTATGTGCACCGCGTGGGGCGCACGGCGCGCGCCGGGCGGGCGGGGCGCTCGGTGTCCCTGGTGGGGGAGACGGAGCGCCGCATGCTGAAGGACATCGTGAAGACGGCCCGCAACACCGTCAAGGCCAGGGTCATCCCCACAGGTAGGCACACAGACAGGTACACCGACAGACAGACAGACAGCAGTCCGCAACACCGTCAAGGCCAGGGTCATCCCCACAGGTAGGCACACAGACAGACAGAAAGACAGACAGACAGGTACACAGACAGACAGACAGGTAGACCACCAGGAACACGGTGAAGGCCTGGGTCATACCCACAGGTACACAGACAGACAGACAGATTGGTAGACGGCCAAGGACCCCATGAGGACCCGGGTCTATGTCTCTCTACCAGAGGCTGTAGTTTAGCACTGTGTTTCTACGTCTCTCTACCAGAGGCTGTAGTTTAGCACTGTGTGTTCTATGTCTCTCTACCAGAGGCTCTAACATTGTGTGTCTATGTCTCTCGCCCGCTCTCTAGACGTGGTGGTGAAATTTGCCTCTCATATCCGGGCTATCGAGAAGGACGTCTACGCCGTCATGAGACTGGAGAGAGAGGAGAGAGAGATGGCCGCGTCTGAGGCCCAGGTGTGTGTGTGTGTGTGTGTGTGTGTGTTCTGACCCTTTTGTGTGTGTTCTGACGGTGTGTGTGTGTGTGTTTCTGACTGGTGTGTGTGTGTGTGTGTGTGTGTGTGTGTGTGTGTGTGTGTGTGTGTGTGTGTGTGTGTGCTGACCCTTGCGTGCGTGTGTGTGTGTGTGTGTGCTGACCTTCCTGTGTGTGTGTTCTGACCCTTTTGTGTGTGTTCTGACGGTGTGTGTGTGTGTGTGTGTGTGTGTGTGTGTGTGTGTTCTGATGGTGTGTGTGTGTGTGTGTGTGTGTGTGTGTGTGTGTGTGTGTGTGTGTGTGTGTGTGTTCTGACTGTGTGTGTGTGTTCTGACTGTTTGTGCGTTTGTGTGTTCTTGACGGTCTGTGTGTGTGTGCTGACGATGTGTGTGTTCTGATGGTGTGTGTGTGTGTTCAGCTGAGCGTGGCCCAGAAGCGCCTGAACAAGCAGGAGGAGGTGGCCCCGGAGAGGACCTGGTTCCAGTCTCCTCAGGACAGGAAGAAAGAGCGCAGTGAGTGGCACGCATCCTCTCTAGTCCAGCGTCATGTGATGCGTAACACAACACGAGACATGTTACATGTTGTGAATCATGGTTTGCAACACATTATGTATCACGGTGTGTATCCCAGCGTGCAATATACTATTGTGATGTGTAACTAGTAAGAAACACGTGTGTATCATGGTATGTCACGTGTTCTTAACATGTATGTAGCATGGATGCTTTGTGTTCTAGTTTCACGTGTTCTTAACATGTATGTAGCATGGACGGACGGTGCTCTAGTGTCCCGTGTTCTCAGCATGGGCGCTTTGTGTCCTAGTGTCCCGTGTTCTCAACATGGGCGCTTTGTGTCCTAGTGTCCAAGGCGCTGCAGGACTTTGACCTGGCGCTCAGAGGGAAGAAGAAGAGGGAAAAGTTCCTCAAGGAGGGAAAGAGGAAGGAGCTGACGGTAAGTATGGGGGCGGAGGAGGTGGTGAGGGCTGGGTGGAGGAGGTGGTGAAGGCTGGGTGGAGGAGCTGATGTAGTTTGGGTGCTGGAAGTGACGTAGCCAATGAGTGGCTGTTATAGGCCGAGGACAGGGCCCCGGTTTGTGGCTGGGTTGTGGAGGTGACGTAGCTAATGTGTGGCTGTGTGTGTAGGCGGAGGACCGGGCCCAGATGGAGCTGCTCAAGTCCCAGATGTATGCCGAGCGAGCCGCCAAGAGAGAGCGGCGGCCCCAGAGAGCCAGAGCCATGCCGGAGGAAACGGCGGCCCCCAAAGGTCAGAACCCCTCATTAGTTACTGTTATTACCAAACGACCATCACATCCACCCAAAACCTTGGGAGAAAAATGGTGCTTGATTTAAATGTGAGCTTTTAACCAACAAAATATGTGTTCTGTCGGTCTGCAGCCAAGCCAAAGCCAGCTAAGTCTACAAAGAATTCAGTGTTTGACAAAGAGCTGACCAACACTAGCAGCAAGGTTCTCAAACAGTTCAGAGCCGGGTGGGTACCTCTCTGTCTGACCACCTGACTGTCTTTCTGGCCGTCTGTCTGTCTGTCTTCCAAATGTCTTTCCACCTTTTGATTTTTATTGGTTGTACATGCTAATCTTGAATAGCGCTAGTGCTGCTGTGCAATTTCATGGAAACTCTGCACAAACCAGCTTTTTAGTTTGATGATAATTTGATGTACCCCTAAACGTTCAAAGATGTGTTTTTTTAATTGTAACTTAATTGGGTTGTTATACTTATCCTTTCTACTCCTAGGAGTCTCTGCCTGACGAGCATTTCGACTAAACGTAGACCTATTTTATCGACCGATTCACATGCAACTTTTAGCTACTAGTGTCGTGTTATGAGTCAATGGCGGAGTGATAATCAAGAGGGATGAAACATTTTTCATTTGAGCACGTCGAGGTGTGCTGTCGTGCTAATTTGATCGTGCTCTAAAGCTGCAGTTGACCAATCGGGTGGCTCTGATCAGAAGGACCTGCGGTCGTAACCCATGTTGTCTTGTAGGCCGTCGTTTGAAGACCGGAAGCGCCTGGGAATGTCCAACAGGAGAGGAGGAGGAGGAGGAAGAGGAGCCCGAGGGGCAGGAGGAAGAGGTGGAGGAGGAGGAGGAGAACGAGGAGGAGATGGCGGAAGAGAAGGAGGAGGAGGAGGAGGAAGAGAAGGAAGAGGAGGAGGGCGAGGAAGAGGTGGAGGACGAGGAAGAGGAGGGAGAGGAGGAGGAGGAGAAGGAGGTGGAGGTGGAAGTGGACCGTGGAGAGGGGGTGGAAGTGGAGCAGGAGGAAGGAACAGCAGGAGGAAGAGGTGGTGGAGGAAGAGGTGGAGGAGGACGAGGAGGACGAGGTGGAGGAGGACGAGGTGGAGGCGGAGGGAGAGGTGGATTCAAATCAAGGTACGTCTTTGATCAGTATACAACATGAACCAGTCTATACAGTATAACATGCAAAGTATATAACAGCATGAACCATTGAATAACAACATGGACAGTCTATAACAAAATGATCATAATCCCATCAACAGATCTATACTAACAGCATCAGTCTAATAACATGAACAGTGCATTATAATATGTAATAACCATATGCAATTCTCTGTGTTTCTGGCCCAGTAGGAGCTGAGCAGTGTTCGGTCGTCTCCTGTAGCTTGTGGATGTTCTGCGTTCTTCATGTACCTCAGTTAGATGTGTTTAATAAAGATGTCTTTAATAAAGTGTTTGGTAAAATTTGGTGAATGTACTGACTCGCCGCATCAACAAATCATCACCTTCCAGAGACGGGTCGCATCACAACCCGACAACAGTCCTTAAAGCTCTGTGAACCCAAATTAGGTTTAGTTTTTTACGTTGTAATCTCTTATGATCTTCAACAAATCAACAAAACCTCTCAGAGAGAGTGCTAAGCTTCCATGACACCTATAGTTCAACACCACGGCGTGGTGAATCTCATTAACAGCGCTGGTTAAAACACTTAGACACAAGATGGCAGTAGCTTAAAAATAATTACAAAGTTATAATCATAGGTACAACCAGGGGTTAGACTGTGCAGAGAGGTTATTAAGGAGCAGGTATGGGTTAGACCAGGGGTGCCCAATACGTCAAAGGTAGCGTGGGTAGATCGCAATAGGGAAAAGACAAAACAGTGATTAATATGATCAGCTCAGTTAATGCATTCAAACGAAAGATGCAACATCTCTCCTCAAAGCTGCAGCGCCATGATTTGGCAAACGTCCCGAACCTGGCGTCAGAGCTGGAGATGCAAGGGAAGGCCTCCCCTTCAATGTTACAACCGTTGAGCCAGGTTGTAACAGTAGTAAGTAGATCATTTTGACTTGGACATTTTATAAGTAGCTTGCATGCTGAAAAAGTGTGAGCACCCCTGGGTTAGACAGTACAGAGACAGGTTATTAAGGAGCAGGTATGGTTTAGACAGTACAGGGACAGGTTATTAAGGAGCAGGTATGGGTTAGACAGTACAGGGACAGGTTATTAAGGAGCAGGTAGGGGTTAGACAGTACAGGGACAGGTTATTAAGGAGCAGGTAGGGGTTAGACAGTACAGAGACAGGTTATTAAGGAGCAGGTATGGGTTAGACAGTACAGGGACAGGTTATTAAGGAGCAGGTATGGGTTAGACAGTACAGAGACAGGTCATTAAGGAGCAGGTAGGGGTAAGACAATACAGAAACAGGCCATTAAGGAGCAGATAGGGGTTAGACAGTAAGTACAGATAAAGATTCAGGAGCAGGTAGGGGTTTAAACAATTTTTCAATGTGCCATTACATTTAACGTCACTTTGGATTTGGAAAATATAAAATACACCAGGGATTTTATATAGTTAGTGTATTACATATTTAGTTATAACTAAGAATTTATAAACGGCTCAGAAAACGGACTTTCCTTCACGAGTTTAATCGGTGGAAGGGGCGGAACTTTTGTCATGAACTCATGTTTCCTTTAGGAAGGAGTTCCGGTGACATCTAAAATGCTGTCCCCATCACAACACATGTAACTACTTGAAATGTATATTTCATCGATTATTCATATTCTATATATTATTTATATTATCTGTACGCATACTTTACGTATCCTTCTTGTAGAGTCTTGCTAGAAGTGTCCACCGGACGCCCACTGGACAGAGGGCAACAGTCAAACCAAGTTATTCAAGCGCAATCAGAATTAAACTAAAGAATTAATAAACTATTTAATTCATAAAGGCAGTAAAGTAGGTAGTATATGACGGAGGCGGCGTTTCTTGCGCCTCGGCGCCGCGCGACGGTGTACGAGGCGTACGAGGCGCCTTTCCCGGTGCCGCGCAGCGACGCGGAGGCGATGCGTTGCCGAGAGAGCGTTTACCGCGCCGACCTGGTGAACCAGCAGGTCCTGGTTCGAGACCCCGCTCACATCCAGCTGCTGTACGGACAGGTACACGTCCTTGTCTATCTGCCTGTGTGTCTGTCGGTCTTGTCTAATAATGTCTTCAATAACTGACTCCTGGTTCTCTTCTGGTTAAGAGAGTTTGTCTCTTTGAGGACTGGTCTTTGAGGACTGGTTGTAACTTTACTGTGATAGAAGTAGAACCTGTAGAACCTTGGATTAGGATGAGAAAATATCTAATGGTACTCATCACTAGAGTAGGGGGCTCTATATACTCACTACAGTTTATATATATATATTATATATATATATATATATATATATATATAATATTATATATATGCTATATATATATATTACATGTGTGTATATATATTACATATGTGTGTGTGTGTGTGTGTGTGTATATTATATATATATATATATATATATATATATATATATATATATATATATATATATATAATATAATACTATATAAAGTATACAACACTGTATGAAGCATGTATACTATGTATGGGTGTGCGTATTGAGTTATCATTCTGGATATGATACTTTGTCTGTGTTTTGTTTATAATGTTGTGTTTTCAGGGTTATTTCGGGAAGGGGATTCTGTCCAGAGCCCGGCCAGACTACAGCCTCTCTGACCGATGGCAGGGTGAGTGTGTGTATGTGTGTGTATATATATATATATATATATATATATATATATATATATATATATATGTACGTCTCTTACCCTAACCCTCTCATCTCTAACCCTCTCATCCCTAACCAACTCATCTCTAACCCTAACATATAACCCTTTATATATATAATCAATATATTCAATATTTTTTATGTTGCAGAATTTGGAGGCCGACAGATTCCTGTCATCAGCAAAGCCAGGTTAGTAGTCAATCAAAGGCCAGGTTAGTAGTCAATCAAAGGCCAGGTTAGTAGTCAATCACAAGACAGGTTAGTAGCCAATGAAAAGCCAGGTCAGTAGCCAATCAAAAGCCAGGTCAGTGGCCAATCAAAAGCCAGGTCAGGAGCCAATCAAAGGCCAGGTGAGTAGCCAATCAAAAGCCAGGTGAGTAGCCAGTCACAGTCCAGGTCAGTAGCCAATCACAAGCCAGGTCAGAAGCCGTTCAGAGAGCTGTCTGTCTGTCCGTAGGGTCTGACATATTTCACTAGGGAGTTGAACTGTGCAGAAGGAGAAGAGGAGAGTCTAGCCACAAATTTCCCAAAACCTTTGCGTGTGGTTTCCTTCTTGTGTTTCAGGTACAGTGAACATAAGGCGTCTCAGTGTAAACCATTTTTGATGCAGTATATAGGTTAACCCTTTTGTATGTTAACCTATATGTTAACCTTGCACCTGTCACTGAATGATTGGCTTGTCTGTCTAACCTGTCTGGCTGTCTGTCTGTCTGTCTGTTGGTTCTCCCTAGGTATGAGCAGCTGTTATCATGGAGGCGGGACTATCTGCTGGCCAAGGGAATGGATGAGGAAGCTGTCAATCAAATACTTGTAAGGCTGTCTGAGCCAATCGAGCCGGCCGCAGAAAGTGAGGAGGCGGGGCTAGCACAGACTGAAGACTCTTCCCATAAGAAGCGGAAGAGGTATTCATCTAACCTCCTTCCTTTTACTCCTCTTTCCTGTTCCTCCTCCTTCCTGTCGCTCTTCCTTTCCGTTTCTTCTCCTTCCTGTCGCTCCTCAGTCTGACTAGTAGTCTCACTAGTTTTGTCTGAACTAGTGAGGTTAGCGAGTCTAAATAGTTGTTGTGTTTTTAACAGAACATCTTCGACAGATGAACAGAGGAGGAAATATTGCACAAACCAAGATAGGCCACACACTGACCCCGCCCCCAGGCCTGGCTCCTCCCCTGTGGATGACTCCTCCCCCGTGGCTGACTCCTCCCCCGTGGATGACTCCTCCCCTGTGGATGACTCCTCCCCCGTGGCTGACTCCTCCCCCGTGGCTGACTCCTCCCCCGTGGCTGACTCCTCCCCTGTGGATGACTCCTCCCCCGTGGCTGACTCCTCCCCCGTGGATGACTCCTCCCCCGTGGATGACTCCTCCCCCGTGGCTGACTCCTCCCCTGTAGATGACTCCTCCCGCATGACTGACTCTGTGTCTGACTCTGTGTTTGACTCCGCCCCGGGGATTGACTCCGCCCCTGAGTATGTCCTTGTGGAGGGGGACAGCGATGAGGAGGTTTGTCCAATACACAATCCATCAATAATCATACTCAGGTGCACAGGTTGTCCCTGAAGCCTATTGTTTTCTTCTGACAGGAGGGGAGGTCGGGGGGGGCAGAGGTCAACCAGGTGGGGGTGAGACGGCTGCCCTTCAGCACCACTGAGGTTCTACAGCTCACTCTGGAGGAGGTGAGACAGGTCCTGCCAACGGTTGCTATGTGATGTGTTGCTAGGTGATGTGCTGCTAGTGGGGTGATGTGCTGCTAGTGGGGTGATGTGTTGCTAGGTGATGTGTTGCTAGGTGATGTGTTGCTAGGGAATAATGTGTACCTCAGTGATGAGTAGCTAGGTGAGAAGTTGCTAGGTGATGTGTTGCTAGGTGATGTGTTGCTAGGTGATGTGTTGCTAGGTGATGGTTGCTAGGTGATGTGTTGCGCTAGGTGATGTGTTGCTAGGTGATGTGTTACTAGTTGATGATAAGATGTTGATAAGATGATAAGATTATTCACTGATCACCCTCTTCCATCTCAGGCATTCTTCCTGGTCTACGCTCTGGGCTGCCTTTCAGTCCACCACCACCAGGTAACTAACCAACAACCTTCTAAACCTAACCTACCTTTAAATACCTTTACCTAACCTTTTACAAAAACTAAACCTTACCATTTCAATGAATATACTACACCTTACCCTTACCTTAGTAAACATGTAAATGCCCACTCTATTGGCTCAAACGTCTCACATGTTTTGTTTCCATCGCTGAGAGTGCTCTCTTCTCTGATTGGCTAGAAGCCGCTGTCCATCAGTGAACTGTGGGGGAGGTTCCGGGGTGTCCAGCCCGGCTTTGAGAGCTCCTATGCGGCCTACCACTACTACCGCAGCCGGGCCTGGGTCCCCAAGCCCGGTGCCAAATACGGAGCGCACTTCAGTAGGTCACACACTGTTAGCACACGCATGGTGGTGGTTGTGTGTGTGTGTGTGTGTGTGTGTGTGTGTGTGTGTGTGTGTGTGTGTGTGTGTGTGTGTGTGTGTGTGTGTGTGTGTGTGTGTGTGTGTGTGTGGTCTATGTCTCATCTATTCTCTTCTCTCCCAGTGCTCTACAGAAAAGGACCCCCCTTCTACCATGCCAGGTACCCCTCATCCCTTACAGGCGGGACCCTTAACCCTTAAACCTCCACACTTTACCCTGAAACCCTTAACCTCAACCTTTAATCATGAACCCTTAACCTTAACCACATCCTTTAGTCATGAGCCCTAAACCCTGAGCTCTAATGTAACCTGTTCCTTGGGGAATTTAGACCTTTAAGATGAGAAAAACAACATTATAGGTGGAAAACCATGCAGTGAACTCCTCCCATCGCCTTTCTTCTCCTCTCCACCTCCCTCTCCTCTCCTCTCCCTCTCCTCTCTCCTCTCCTCTCCTCTCCTCTCCTCTCCTCTCCTCTCCTCTCCTCTCCTCTCTCTCCTCTCCTCTCCTCTCTCCCCTCCTCCCCTCTCTCCTCTCCTCTCCCCTCCTCTCCTCTCCTCTCTCTCCTCTCCTCTCCTCTCCTCTTCTCTCCTCCCTCTCCTCTCCTCTCCTCTCCTCTCCTCTTCCCCTCTCCCCTCCCCCTCCCTCTCCCCTCCTCTCCTCTCCTCTAGTTATTCGGTGGTGGTGGAGCAGGTGAGGTCCTCAGGTGCGTCCTTGCGTCCGTTCACCTGGCGTTCTCTCGCGGCGCTCAGCAGGATCACCGCCAACGTCTCCAAGGTAATGGTCCCCATGACAACAGTCCCTCATGGCAACAAGGTCCCGCCACTCAGCTAGTGCTAGCTAGTCAGGGTGAGTTGGCCGGTGGGTGAGTTAGGGGTAGGTTTGCTGGTTTATTAGGGTCGGTTAGTTCCGGCCCCCTCGTCGAGGCCGATCTGTCCAATCACAGGTCAGGCGCCACCCGATTGGTCCAAACTCCTAGCGTCTTCCTCCGGGACCTCTTGTGAAACCAAGGTGTGGAAAATCAGGCGACTATCAACTCAAGTTACTCCTCAGTAACATCTAACTCCTCAGTGTGACCCAAGAGTCACCCTGAGAAGAAGAAGCCCTGAAAGATAATGTGACGAAAATGGAGCCCTTAGACACGTAGATATTCAGATTTATAGGTTATCGATTACTATAGGTATGGCCAGGCAGTTAGTCTAACAATCATAAAGCCTGCCTAACGATATTTGTGTGTGTGTGTGTGTGTGTGTGTGTGTGTGTGTGTGTGTGTGTGTGTGTGTGTGTGTGTGTGTGTGTGTGTGTGTGTGTGTGTGTGTGTGTGTGTGTGTGTGTGTGTGTGTGTGTGTGTGTGTGTGTGTGTAGGAGCTAATGATGTGTTACATCATCTATCCAGCCGACCTATCAGAGGCAGAGCTGACCTCTCCCCTCAGCCTGCACAGACTCACAGTCCAGGTACACACACACACACACACACATAAACACACACACACATTAATATGGACACACTAATATGCCCACACTAATAGGCCCACAATTATATACACAAACGGGCATACATATATATACACAGCTATATTCTCTCTCTCTCTCTAACAGGAAGTGGTCATAAAGAGATGGATTTCCTCACGGGAACGAGCTGAGCTAGATGACATTTGATTGGCTTTTCATAGACTTTTGTCATTATAATGTTTAGCATGGCATTATAATACTAACCCTTACAAAAAAAAAAGGTTAGCATTATAATTTTTTTTTGCTGTTGCTCATTTCGAGGTGTCTTGGAAGTTCTGTTTTGTTAACGAAAATTAAAGTATTGTTTTTTTAAGCGTGCGAGATTTTATGAGTGAATGTGAGGGGGAATGAGAGGGTGAATGTGAGATGAATGAGAGTGTGAAAGTGTAAGTGCTTGAGAGGGTGAACAATATGTGAGTGAATGAGGGGGGTCAAGCGTATAT
>OLKM01000461.1:0-45000 GCA_900291075.1 Melanogrammus aeglefinus | reverse complement strand
TTTGTACAGTGAGTATGTAGTAAGTATTTACTGTGGTAAGTACTCTTTGTTTGTAATGTTAGTATATATTTGAGTACTGTATGGTATTGATAATGTACTGTGGTATGTACTGTAGTATTTATAGTTTCAGGGTTATGTTAGTGTCTACTTCGTGTTTATTTCTGTCCTTACAAAGCAGCCATTCGTTTCTGTATCATTTTAGTTCTTTATTAGGCTGGATTACAAACACACACACACACACACACACACACACACACACACACACACACACACACACACACACACACACACACACACACACACACACACACACACACAGCGGTCCATGATTGATAAAAAACATTTAAAGATATTGTCTACCGGTATTTCACCACAAATACTACAGTAGTACTACAGTACTAATAGTAGTGTCCGTGTTGTTGTATGTAGCGGTACAGTCTCAGGTACTCGGCACTGCGTACTGTAGTACTATGCTGTAGTACTGTGGTAGTATCCATGGTGACGGATGTGGTCGTACAGGCTCAGGTACTTTGAGCTGCGCTGTATCGTCGGCAGGACACATCCAAGGGTGAACGTGTTTTGGCCGATGACCTCCATGACCTCTGACCTCCTAACCTCATTAATAAAACTCAGAGCGAAACCATAGCAACAGGATCCAAACTCCCCCTCCTCCGAAAACCTGGAGACAGAGAGTGAGAGACAGGTCACCGTCAGCGTGAGAGAGACAGGTCACAGTAAGACAGACAGAGGAAGGTTACAGTCAGACAGAGTGACGCATGTTGTCAGACCAGGGGGTGAGACAGGTTAGTCAGAGGGAAATAGAGAGCGATAGGTTAAAGTCAGATTCGGAGATAGAAAATGTTTATGGTGAGACAGCGAGATACATGTTACAGTCAGACAGTTCCGGACCTGTCTGTGGTCCATCGGTCCTGAGAGGAGAAGGTCTCCAGGCGTCGATCCCACGACCTGACAACGCTACCAGGGAGGAGAGGAGGAGACGGGTGGTTGCTAGGGGTAACCACAGCAGGTGATGAGTGGTTGCTAGGGGTAATAAGGGGAACAGATGGGTGGTTGCTAGGGGTAATAAGAGGGATGGTCAGACTCTTCTCCCAGCTCTGCTGCTGACGCTGAACCCCTGACTCTGTATAACTGAATACAACACCTGTAACACAACAACACAATTATAACACAACAGCACCATAGTAACACAACATAACTATTACACAAGGCAACAATAACACAACAACACAACAAAAACACAGCCACATGATAAAACAATAAAAAAACAACAACGATACAATACAAATAAAATAACACGATCACAACAATAACACAGTTACACAAAATCACATCAACTTAACGCAACTCTGAGATGCTATCACAACAATGGCCCAAAACAATAGCAGCGAATAAGGGCTCCATTACCTTCAGAGTTTGAGATCCCAACGTGAAGCTCAGAGTCATTCTGTTCACTGGAGAGGAAACACTGTTACAATCAGCAGGAGAGGAGGAGACTAGAGATGAAAGCAGATTACAGATCACAAGAGAGTAGAGATGAAAGCAGAGTACAGATCAGAGTAGATCAGATACTCTGATAAAAAAATATCAGAGTATATATAGATCAGAGTAGAGAAGAGATCAGAATAGCTCAGTATAGTAAAGCTTAGTAGAGATCAGAGAAGAGTAGAGATCAGGGTAGAGTAGACGACTGAGTGAAATATAATGTTGTAGTATGTACCTTTTTGAAGAAAAGTAGAGTTCAGTACAATATAAATAATGCACTTGATAGAGTAAGAGTAGCCTACAATAGAATAGAATGCACCTGATGGAAGAAGAGTAGAGTACAATATAATAGAATGCACCTGATGGAAGAAGAGTAGAGTACAATATAATAGAATGCACCTGATGGAAGAAGAGTAGAGTACAATAGAATAGAATGCACCTGATGGAAGAAGAGTAGAGTACAATATAATATAATGCACCTGATAGAAGTCGGTCCGGATCGGGATGAGAGGAGGAACGCGCACGGAGTCTCGTGCCCGTTGCTGAACGGACACGGGACGGCCACAGGTGCGTCCAGGAGCCGGAAGCTGAGCCGATCCCCGCACAGAGGACACCTCCCGCTGGGCACACCTGGCAGACCGCCCCCGGTCCCTCCTGGCTCCTCCGCCGAGCTGTGGGTGTCCTCCCGGTGTGTGAAAGTGTAGATTAGCTCCCCACAGTGTTCGAACCTCACTATGTTCTCCATCTGGACTTTGAACCATAACTTTAAAATACAATCAATAAATAGACACAGCGCTGTGACCTACTATCACTTAGTTATCAGTTGGTTGAGTCATCACCTCTAAATGGTCATGTGTCTCACCAAAAAAAGAATATAAAACGTCACAGTGTAGAGAATACTTTGTCAGCTGTCAGATCGGCCGTCATTGAAGCGTCTCCGGACGTCTTTATCTGGAGGGCGGAACCTTTGACTGTTTGGCGTTCCGCGGGAGGGACTGTATTGAGTGGGACACCAAGATAAGGAGCTGAAATGAGCACCAGACAAGTCACATGCAGGTTAATATGACTATTATCATAACGACGGCTCTTATTAATATTATTCGACTCTATGTCCGCGGTGTACCGGCCCGTGGGGAGGGGAGGGTACTAACCTACTAACCAGTACTGACTATTACTAACCAGCACTTACCCTCTCTGCATCACGACCACCGCTAGGAGCTCATGCTAATTGGAGCTGCTACCGCCGTCCCACACTACACAACACACACACACACACACACACACACACACATCATACACGACAACACTGCACTACATCACAGCGGGATCTATTAAAACTCAAACCGGCGCACTTTAAACGGATTTTAACCGGAGTTTTGTTTGACTACAGAGTAATGTTGAATAGCGTGTGTAGCGATAGTATGTTTTAGCGACAGGAGCTAATTTGTGTGTGTGTGTGTGTGTGTGTGTGTGTGTGTGTGTGTGTGTGTGTGTGTGTGTGTGTGTGTGTGTGTGTGTGTGTGTGTGTGTGTGTGTGTGTGTGTGTGTGTGTGTGTGTGTGTTGCGCGTCCGTGTGTAGGTACTTTCTCCACGGTGTGTGTAGGGAGGGTCCGCGGTGTCTCTTCTCCCACGACCCGACCAGCAGCAAGCCCTCCACCATCTGCAAGTACTACCAGCGGGGGGTGTGCGCCTACGGTGACAGATGCAGGTAACAATACTGCTGCTACTCTTAATAATACTTAAATATTATAAGAAAATGATGGGTCACTCTCCTTCAAATAATGCTATCTCTAATAATATTTATTATGATCATGGTCATTGTCCTTAAAATAATTCTACCTGTAATAATAATACTTATTCTTATAATAGTAGCCTACTACTATTATATACTACCTGAGAAAAGTGCTCCTACAGGGACAGATGCCTGCATTCATACGTTTGTATTCATACCAAAAATAATACTTATATTAATGCTACTTATAATAAAACGATGTATAATCACACTCTAGATATTAATAATACTTATAATAATTGTACTTATGAACATTCTACTCATATAATGATATTATATTAACATTTTATGCTGCTAGGCATTGATGTTAGATAGTCTGCTATTGATTTATTTATTTTTGTTTATTTTCAAGGTCAAGCACATTGTTTTGCAATTTTGCACGAAAGGTTTGATTTGATTGAGAAGATGCATTTGTCCAAAGTGAGTCCCAGGATCTGAATTGACCCCTGACTTCATGTGTTTCACAGCAGCTAGGGGGCGCTCTGAATCACATGATTTAGAGCACCCTTGCTCAGGGATGCCTAGAGGTAGGACATGTCCATCACTGGCAGTGACGGACATGTCCTGGATCAGACCCAGCTCTCTTCAGCCTGATCTTCTGTGTTCTGCAGGTATGACCACATCAAGCCCCCCGGGAGAGGAGCGCCCATAGGAGGAGCAGGAGGTGCAATAGGAGGCGCAGTAGGAGGAGCGGTCGGAGGTGCAGTGGGAGGACCTGGAGGAGGAGGGGGTGCAATAGGAGGAGCAGGAGGAGGAAGAGGAGCACCGACGGGAGGAAGAGGAGAGTCCATGGGACCCAGGAAGCCGCTGGTTCTCCGAGACAGAGGTGAGTCCATCTCTATGTTGAGAAAAGGACTAAGTCTATATTCTATATTCTATAGTCGGACGGTCGGTCCATCATGAGTCGTACAGTCAGGTCTATCCATGGGTGCGACATACCATGTAGCCTACTTTACCTCTTCCATCTGCTCGTAATTGTGCGGCTTCTGGTATATTCAGTGCTGCTGCATATTCAGTGACTCAGTGATGTTCAGGTGCTGTTGCTTTGGTCCGACTCTGAGATAACCGTGCCCCATCGACTTGAATATATCTGATGGACATAGAAAGACCTTGGATAGAAATTGGGCGTTTTTAAATAAGTCACCTGAAAAATATGTTTTTTTTCAGCCCTGGGTGTCGACTACAAAGGTCAAGGGTCGGAGGTTTTGGTTCCAGCCAGTTCAGACCAGCTGGACCCTGGGGTTCCCCACTCCTACGTGGCAGCCACCCGGACCGGCCTGGAGTCAGCTGACCATGGTAAGACCCCAGCCGGGAGGGGTTCGTACCCCTAGGGAGGGGTACGTAGAGGGTGTGAAGGGGTGGGGGTGGGTGGGGGGGGGGGGGGTTATCTTACCAGGAGAGCCTTTTTAAAAGAATAATACATTTATTTGTGAACAAACTCCCGCCCAGATTAAATAGAAACATCATAGTTTCCACAGGCAACCAATAAGAGATTAAAGTCTAAAACAGATGACTGGTTGGGGTATGTACCTCCTAAGAAGGGGGTGCCTCTGATACCGTCGTTGGTTTTGTCCTCAGTGGGAGGGGCCTACCAGGAACTGCCCCTCATGCAGCTCTGCCCGTATGCAGCGGCAGGGCAGTGTCACTACGGCAACACCTGCCCATATCTCCATGGCGACCTGTGTGAAATCTGCAGACTACACGTTCTCCATCCCAGTGATCCGGAGCAGAGGAGAGCTCACGAGAAGGTGTGCTTCACCTGATGAACTAACACGCCTCACTAACCTTAACCCGATGAACCATGTGTCTCTCTGACCATGTGTCTCTCTCTCACCGTCTGTCTCTCTCACCATGTGTCTCTCTCACCATGTGTCTCTCTCTCACCATGTGTCTCTCCCTCTCACCATGTCTCTGTCTCTCTCACCATGTCTCTGTCTCTCTCACCATGTGTCTCTCTCTCACCATGTGTCTCTCTCTCACCATGTGTCTCTCTCACCATGTGTCTCTCTCACCATGTCTCTCTCTCTCTGAACAGGTGTGCATGCTAGCGTTTGAGAGCGATATGGAGAGAGCATTTGCAGCTCAGCTCAGTCAAGATAAGGTGGGTTTAACATATTGATTATTTGCTGTGTGTGTGTGTGTGTGTGTGTGTGTGTGTGTGTGGGGTGGGTGGGTGGGTTGGGTGGGTGGGGTGGGTGGGTATATATATTGAACAAAAGTGCTGAGCCTGATATTCATAACTTAGGAAGGTTTTTTGGAATCTCAATTCAGTATAAAATAGCTTTTGAAGGAAAAAAATGTAATCCGATTTTTACATTAAAAAAAAAGAAGTAAATGTATGACAAACAAGCCCGAGTTTGTTCCACATTAAGGGACTGGTTCTGCCTCCAACCAAAGCCCTACCACAACAAAACAATGTTAACCAACAGTACGTATACATGCATAATTAAATGATGCAGAGTTAGTGTTTGTTTCTGGAGTGTGCGTGTGTCAGGGTGTGCTCCCTCTGCATGGAGGTGGTGTATGTATCTCAGGGAGTGTGTGTGTGTGTACGTGTCGTAGGGGAGGTGGTGTATGTATATGTCAAGGTGTGTTGTGTGGATGTGTTGCAGGTGTGCTCCATCTGCATGGAGGTGGTGGTGCAGAAGACAAACCCTTCAGAGAGACGGTTCGGGATCCTGTCGTCCTGCTGCCACACCTACTGCCTGGCCTGCATCCGCCAGTGGCGCTGTGCCAAGCAGTTCGACAACAAGATCATCAAGTAAGGCTTGCCCCATCTGGGGCCTCACCCTGGTACCACTCTGGGTGGTTCTATCAAGGACCCGGTTCCACTTTTTTCAAAACCCGAAAAACAATAACGTTTGGGCTTATCGATATCACTTTCGAGTCTCGTTGTTTTTTTTTCCTCCTGTAGTGTCTTAACGTTATTGTGTGTCCCTCGAGTCGCGTGACTCGCGTCACGGCATTTGAATATAATCGATCCAATCACTGCAGAGTGTCCATCAATGTTTTTGAATGAAATTGTAAGCAAACGGGTTTTAAAAGTAAAACTAGTGAAGTCTGGCAGTTAACCTCGCTCACGTCACGAGGATGGCTGAACGGGCGAAAAGGTCTACAGTTTGGCTTCATTTTACCAAGCTCAGACATAAAGCGGAAGCGAAATGCCACTTATGTTGCAAAATCATATCTTGTAAAGGGGGGAACACAACCTCAATGGCCATGCACATACGCATCGTGCATCAAATAAAGGCCAAATGCACTACCTTCGACTGTCTCGGGGTTGAAAAGACCCCGTGCGGAGGCAGGACTCCTCCTGCCGCCGCACGACAGCCGGGCGCGTCTTCATCATCCACTCGAAGTACCAAGCGCACACGCAGACTTTGTAGCTTGTCCCGTCAGTTAAAAATAGTAATCCAATAGTCATATCCGTGTCGTAATCAGCAGCATACAAGCTAGTTAGCTTGAAAAGTAAATAAAGTTTCAGACGTGCTGCGTGATGATGCGTTCAGGTTGGCTCAGTAAAACGACTACTAGGTTCTGGTAAAGAAAAGGGAGATTAAGTTTTTGGTGAGAAACATGAGTAATAGTTAGTGAGTAATAGTATGATTAGAGTTATACAGTTGTATAGTGCTCTCATCTTTTTAGAATATATAATTAAACTACGGATGCCAATATTTATTACAAATTATTTAAATTAAAAACATTTATTTAAAAATACAATTATTTTTTTCCTAAATATTTTCCTCACTTGTTAAGCAATAAAAGCAATACCAGTTCCGTTAAAAACATATTGTCGCGTCGTCTTTCCACCAAATAATATAAAAGTATCGATAGTGGTATCGATAAAGACTCGGATCGATAAGGAGTATCGATAAATATTAACAATCCCCATCCCTAGTCCCATATACCACCCAGACTGGTACGTACCCCAATGACTGGTACCTCTTAGCCTGGTACCATACCCTACACGCTCTGGGACCATAAACCTCAGACTGGTACCAGACACACCAGACTGGTATCATTTCCCCAATAAGACGGAGGTTTACAGATAGGATAACCTGCTCCTTGAAACCCGTGTGTAAACTTTTCTTAAGCTCTTTTTAGGGTTTGTGGGTTAGCATGTGAGCTAAGTGTGTGTGTGTGTGTGTGTCCAGGTCCTGCCCAGAGTGCCGGCTGGTGTCAGAGTTCGTGATCCCCTCTGTGTACTGGGTGGAGGACCAGGAGGACAAGGACCGGCTCATAGACCACTTCAAGTCCGGAGTCAGGTGGGGGTCCCCCGCGGCCGCGGGTATCATATAGATCTATATGATAACACATGCACACCATGCATGTGTTTATTATATAGATCCATCATCTGCTCTACTGCTTCCCTCTACTCTATTCTCCTCTATTTGATTCCTTTGATTATATTCTCCCCTTTTAGGGTTAGGCCATTCTCCTATTGTATTGTTATGTTACATTCTATTATATTTTTTATTATCTCTTCTCCCCCCTCTTTACTCTAATCTTGTGTGTGTGTGTGTGTGTGTGTGTGTGTGTGTGTCCGTCCGTCCGTCCGTCCACCCACAGTAAGAAGGCCTGTAAGTACTTCGACCAGGGCCGTGGCTCCTGTCCGTTCGGGGGGAAGTGTCTGTACCTCCACGCCTACCAGGACGGGACCCGCGCAGAGGCGGATAAACCCCGCAAACAGCTGGGCTCGGAGGGCACCGTCAGGGTCAGTCCCAACACCACTAACATCGCCATCACTATCACCTGCATCACATTACATCACTATCAGCACTAACCCCACTATCACTTATGTCATCGACCACTTATAACTTATCATCACCACCACTAATATTACTATTGCCATCTACTACATCACATCGCTATCACATAACCATCACTGTCACTAACACACCACGTCATAAACACCACCAGCACCAACATGGTCATCACCGTCGACATCATCGACCCCAGTAGAACTGTGTGTGTGTGTGTGTGCAGTTCCTCAACAGTGTGCGTCTGTGGGACTTCATCGAGGAGAGGGAGCAGCGTTCCCTGCCCACCCTGCCGTCCCACGATGATGACGTCACCGAGCTGAGGGAGCTCTTCATGCAGATGTCCGCCCCGGCCAATGAGAGCACAGCGCAGTCGTCGTCATAGAGACCGCAGGACGGACCTGGTCTCGCCCCACCCCACCCCCACACCGCTGTCGAATAGATCGGCCGTGTAGTGGGTTACCCCATCGTTTGGTTTCCTCCTGTTGCCACGGCGACGTAAGAACAGGCCGGGGAAACGTTGCCATGGCGATCCATCACATCACTCCAACCCGGAGGAGGAGGAGGAGGAAGACGATGACGGCATCACAGTAGAATTCATATTTGTTCCAAGTCACTGTTTGGATGTATATTTAAACACAACATGTACATATTATGAATTGTACACGTTTTAAAGCCCAGTTGTTTGTGGATTTCTATTGCTGTGTTTAATGAGGTTGTAGTCTTACCGATGGAAAATAAAGCTAACTAGCATCGTCAACGGTGATCATGATTAATGCTAAAGCTACCCATCATGTTCAGTAGAGATCCTTTAGCATAAACTGTGACACATGAATTGATATTAAAATATGTAAGTATGGACACCGGCCTCCCGAACTTGTGTTTGTGCTTAATGCTGAGGAGCAAGACTCTGTTCTTCCTCCCAGGAGTAGGAGAGGAGCAGCTAGTGAAGGAGTAGGAGGAGAGGAGAAGCTAGGGGGGGAGGAGTAGGAGGAGAGGAGAAGCTAGGAGAGGAGCATCTAGGGGAAGAGTAGGGGGAGAGGAGCAGCTAGGGGAGGAGTAGGAGGAGAGGAGCAGCTAGGGGAGGATTAGGAGGAGAGGAGAAGCTAGGAGAGGAGTAGGAGAGAGCATCTAGGGGAAGAGTAGGAGGAGAGGAGCAGCTAGGGGAGGAGTAGGAGGAGAGGAGCAGCTAGTGTTGCATGTTGCGTTGCATTAATAATATATAAAATACAACATAATGGTGCAGAGTAGGAAGAACATGTTTTTCTATGTAGTGTGTATCCAAAATATATGCGGTACGTATATTTTTATATCTTATAATTAAATGGGGTACATACTGTTATTTGTGGACGCAGACAAAAAAGACCGATTTCAAAGCCACGCCAAGCGCTGAAACACTCGACTTGACCAATGGTTTCCGTCGGAGTGGAAACGCCCCCCACACCGTAAGGAAACGCCCCCTCCCCGCGGGGCGCCGTGTGCACAGAGCGGCGGGGGGCTTGGACAGCGGGGCGGATGAGGCGCGCCGTGTGCACAGCGCGGCGGAGACAGCGGGGCGGAGGAGGAGTCAGGAGGGCCGTGCGCAGACCTCGTGTGTCGCAGAGCGGGGCAGGAAAACAAACACAGCCGTTCCAGTAGCTAGGTGAGTGTCTCCCCGGGTCCCGTCCCGGCCCCCCGCGGCGGGCCGCTCCGTCCCCGGGACGGGCAGCGGGGTGTGCCGGTGGCATTGATGATCTAACGACGAGATGGTTATGATTTATTTGTTGACCGAATTAAGGGAGAATGGGTGGAAAACGGTGCTAACCTCCAGCTCGCATGCTAACGTTTGACAGGCCTGCTACTGGAGGCCCTCTCGCGGGAAGGCGTTTGGTTTTGTTTAAGTATTATTAAATGTTATTTAAGTGTAAATCAGAGTGTGCGGACTCGTATTCAATACCAAATCATACTAAATGTTAAAAAGGTGAATGTTTACCACCCTCTTTTTCTATTGGACGTGAGGTGGTGTGTGTGTGTGTGTGTGTGTGTGTGTGTGTGTGTGTGTGTGTGTGTGTGTGTGTGTGTGTGTGTGTGTGTGTGTGTGTGTGTGTGTGTGTGTGTGTGTGTGTGTGTGTGTGCGTAAACAAACCTCAGAAATACAACTTAAGTTTGTACTCTGTTGGGTTACTTTGCCACCAGTACAGAACATCTGAACATCCTATACCTGTCAATCAATAGTTAAACCATGCTTGTGTATATTTATATGTATGTATATATATATATATATATATAGTATATATATATATATATATATATATATTATATATATATATATATATATAATATATATATATGTGTAATATATTATATATATGTAGTATATATATATGTATATATGTGACTCACTAGTGTATGTGTATATATATATATATATATTATATATGTGTGTATATATGTATATGTATATGTATATATATGTATATATATATATATATATATATATATATATATGTATATATATATATATATATGTATATGTATATATATATATGTATGTATAATTATTTTTTTATTTGTGTGTCTCCACATCTATAAACTGTATTAGAGGAGACCAACATGCATATTCTTTACCTGATTATGTTCCAGCCCTTTGGATAAGATCTTCCACCACAACTTGTTTCGCCCTTTGGACGTATAGTAACCTGTGTGTGTGTGTGTGTGTGTCTGCCCTTGCAGGTGAGGGGTCGTTGCCGTGGTGATGAGTAGTAGTGAGTGTTTTGGGTGCGGTCGCAGCGGCCACTGGATCAAGAACTGTCCTAACGGCGGTGGCCGTGGCCAGGGCCGTGGCCGCGGCAGGGGGCGGGGGAAAGGTACGCGCTCTACCTGTGTGTCTACCTGCATGTCTGTCTGTTTACCTTTGTCTGGCTGTCTACCTGTGTGTATCCACCTGTGTCTACCTGTCTGTCTACCTGTACCTGTCTGTCTACCCGTCAATCTACCTGTACCTGTCTGTCTACCCATCTATCTACCTGTATACCTGTACCTGTCTGTCTACCCGTCTATCTACCTGTATACCTGTACCTGTCTGTCTACCTGTCTATCTACCTGTATCTCTCTGGCTACCTGTCTATCTACCTGTATCTGTGTCTGTCTACCTGTATGTCTTTCTGCTTATCTCTTCAGACTTTTATATGTATTTGTATAGATTTATTAATGATTAACATTTTATTATTTCATATTAGTTAACCTCATCTGTATGTTTCAATTCAATTGTCATTAATTCATATTAGTTAAAATTCTTTGTTTTTGCTGTTATTAATGCATATTAATAACAATTATCTTTAGGTTTAGGTGTTATTAATTCATATTAGTTCACATTATCTTAATGTTTTCCGGGTGTTATTAATTCATATTAGTTCACATTATCTTAATGTTTTCCGGGTGTTATTAATTCATATTAGTTCGCATTATCTTTTTTTCTATTGTGTTAATTCCTATTAATTAGCATTATCTCTATGTTTTTTATGTTCAGATATGTTCTGCTTCCGCTGTGGAGAACCAGGCCATGTAGTGAAAGACTGTGATAAGACCGAAGATGGTGAGCACGCGCACCCACACACACACACACACACACACACACACACACACACACACACACACACACACACACACACACACACACACACACACACACACACACACACACACACACACTAGGGCTTTGACTTTTGCCCAAAAATCGTATTCGAAGTTCGTTTGTTTATTAATATTAGAATATTTTCGAATATTTAATAACTATATTTTGACCATTAAATGCCTTCAGTAAGACCTGGATTGGGCCTCGCGAGATTTGTTTACCGCGTTGCTATGGTTACCGGTCTTGCGTGTTCCAACGGTTTATTAGGTTTCTAATAAATCGCTGTCTTATCAATACTTCATTCACTGGCTCTTCCGTGGTCATTACAATATTATGAACAGACTGCGTCGGGTTCTCCGACGTCTCTCCCTCTTGGCCTGCCCATAACGGGTTCGAATATTAAGGGCTGCCTAATATTCATTCGAATTTTGATTTATTTTTTGATATAACGAAGTTCGGAGTCAAAGCCCTAACACACACACACACACACACACACACGTTACATCACTGTGGTGCACGTTAAAGTAACAGCGACACTAAGACCGTCCACATCATGCGACGTCGTCTCTTGAGTAACCGGTGGTGTCGCGGCGTGCTTTCAGCCTGCTACAACTGTGGCGGCTGTGGCCACATCTCCAGGGAGTGCAAGGAGCCCAAGAAGGAGCGCAAGCACGTGTGCTACACCTGCGGGATGGCGGGCCACATGGCGCGCGAGTGCGACCAGGCCAACGGCGCGGCGTGCTACATCTGCGGGAAGGCGGACCACCGGGCCCGCGACTGCCAGCACGCCAACGAGCAGAAGTGCTACTCCTGTGGCAACTTCGGACACATCCAGAAGGGCTGTGAGAAGGTTAAATGCTACAGGTGAGACTGCTGTCTGCTACGCCCTACCGTCTCTCTACATGTGTGTGGTACTTAAGGGTAGCACTATGTGTAGTACTGTTATACTAAGGTACAATGTGTGGTACAATGATTCGTGCTGTAAAACTATGTTTAGTACTGTTTTACAATGTCTAGTAGTATGTGTCGAACAATGTATAAAAGTGTAGTACTGTAATACTTAGGTGAAGTACAGTGTGAAGTACTGCATTACTGAGGTGAATGCTGTGTGTGGTATGGTTTGTAGTACTGTAATACTAAGGTGAAGTACTGTGTGGTACAGTGTGTAGTAGTATAATACTGAGGTGTATTCCTGTGTTTCAGGTGTGGTGAGACCGGCCATGTAGCGCTGAACTGCAGCAAGTCTTCTGACATGAACTGCTACAAATGCGGAAAGGCTGGCCACCTGGCGAAGGAGTGTCTGGAGGCCACCGAATAACACACACACACACACACACCAACAAACACCCACACACACACCTCTACGCACACCCAAACACACCCACACACGCGCCTAAACACACCTACACCTACACACACACACACCCTCCCGCTCTCATTCATGGTCATGTTTCTTTTACTTTTTTCAAATGGTCTCATCCTCCTCCCTATTGGTCCAGAGGCATGTCCGTCAGACAACGACAGACTCTTTGTGTGTTCACTTCCTTGTCACCATGCGATAAGCTTTGTTTAATATCCCTCTCGGCTCATTGGCTGAGACAGAAGTGGTGTAACACCGCACCTACTAGCAGAGAGGCTGAGCTTGGGTAAGAACAGGAAGCTGTTGAAGATCCTATCGTCCAATGATATCATTTTATTCCTGACCGAGAGCCGTGATTGGCCCACAGGGCACTACATGGAAAGTTCCTATTCTACCGCTGCATTATGGTTTGGACCGGTGAGCTGACGGCTACTATTCAAGAGACGACACGACACAGTACGTGTTGATATCAGGAAAGTAAATAAAAACACAAATTGAAGTTTGGTTAAAGGAGAATGTTTTCAAAAAAACTCGAGATGTTATTTTTGTACAATATATCACTTCTGTAAAGATATGATTTGCTTGTAGTCTTGGAAGGAAGAGAGAACTGCTGTACTTCAACCGTTCAATAAACATGGAGCTGGCCGGGCCGCAGTGTCCTGTCTTACTCTCACAGCTGCACCTGCCTCGCTTACACGTCACAGCTACACCTGTCGTACTGACATCACGCAGCTACACCTGTCTTACTGACGTCGCAGCTACACCTGTCTGACTGACGTCGCAGCTACACCTGTCTCACTGACGTCGCAGCTAACCTATCTGTCACAGCTACACCTGTCTTACTTTCACAGCTACAACCGTCTTTCTGACATCACAGCTACACCCGTCTTACTTTCACAGCTACACCTGTCTTACTTATGTCACAGCTAAACCCGTCTTGCTTTCACAGCTCCACACCTCTTTCTGACATCACAGCCTCAGTTCAATTGTTAATTTCATTAATATTCATCTCCATACCTACCCATCTGAGTGGCATAATTTATTAATGAGAGTGGGAGTGGGGGGGGACCTTCAGTTGGTTGCTGCAACCCCCCTGCTAGATTCCACTGAGACCTACACACGGTATCTTCAATATTTATTTATCTAGGTCAGAAGTTGATGCATCTTAAAATCAATCTTCCATAGAAGCTATTCCCAGAGGTGCATCATAGGACTAGGCTCACGAATCTGCCTTTAGAAGAACATCTAATGCAGGGCTGTCTTCTCCCAGAGCTTTGGCTGTAGCTTTGAGAGACAGACATCTTCAAGCACCAGGAAGAAGGTTGGGGACAGACCGGAACATCTGAGCTGCCCCAGCATCAGTCAAGACAGCATCGACTCCTGATGACCTGCTGGATCCATCACAACGCTGAGATTCATCTCCAATCCCGTTTGTTATATGTGGATGCTACATAAGTGATGAAAGTGTATGAATGTTTAATTAATTTATATTTTTTATATATTTAACACTGCGGTAAAATTTACTTTTATAGCTCTAATAGAATACCTTATTGACAATTGTAGGGCAATAAAATGCTACTGTAGAAAGAACGTCTGTTTTTAGTTTGTGTAACCTAGTCTATATCAGCTACCTGAATAGAAATTCGTTGTTTTTTTTACATTCATGTATTTATTTAAAGACATTGTGGACATAATACATTGAATTCACCACGTTAACTAAAATATGGATATGGAATTATGAAATAACATTCATTTATTTCAGCATTTATTATTAGCCATATTTATTAGTTTCAGGACAGTTTTATGCCTACGTTGTATCACCATGGTTACAAAGTCCCCGCCGCCAGAGGGACGCTGTCCTACGTCTTGTTTTTATCGTTGACGGTTTTTATGCCATTCAACTGGCACGTTATACTTTTTTTATATAGTTAAAGTAAAAATCGTATTTTTGATGTATACGAAACGAGTCCATAAAGAGAGTACATTTAAATATTTTTTGATTTTATATTTACCGGCTGGGGAACTTTCAACTCTGACCTCCGGGGTACTGCTTCCGGTTTGACTGGCGCATGAGTTGCTTTTGTGTTTGGGCGGTTTATCAACAAATTAAAATATATATTAATACTAAATGAGAGAATATATATATATATATTCATATAATATAATCATCTGAATAACTTGTATATATTACTACAATTGACTGATCTACAGAGAAGAACCCTAAACCGCAGACATGGTAAGAAACACGAGCCACTAACTAGTCCTAGTTTATACATTTAATAGTAATGGTAACGTTACTACTGATTAGAATAAGTTATTATTATAATAACTTAATATAAGCTGTTCTTATTAATAGTATTGCTTAGACTACTACTACGACTACTAGTACTAATAGTAGTAGTTGGTAGTAACGTTACTAGTAGTTCATTCTAGTAGTAAGAAGTAGTTAATAGTAATGGTACTTTAATACCACTAGTGTTCACCTCCCTCCCCCTTGCAGATCGCAGGTTCTAGGTTCTAGGTAGAACCTCTGTTTATAGAAGGATAGAGTGACACAAGCTCAATATACTCATCAACCTGATGGCAGATGTCGTTACTATTGATAACGTAGAAGTTGCTTATCTTATCCAGATAGTTAAGTCTTAAGTATAAAGGAGTTTTGAAATTATTATCATCTTAGATAAATACATTTATGAGTTGATGATTGCGATTATGAATAGGCCTATGCGTTACCCTTACGATGTAAATGGTTCTCTACTAGTCTATAAGCATGTATGTGGTGTCATAATGAGATGCCAGTCTGTGATGTCATAATGTGATGCCAGTCTGTTATGGCGTAATGGGATCTGATAATAAAATGCCAGTCTTTGATGTCATAATGTAATGTCAGACCATGATGTCATATTGAGTCTTGTTTCTCTCTCTGTTTCCAAACAGGCTCGCAATGCTGAGAAGGCCATGTAAGTAGTTGTAGCGTTTGTTTTTTAGTTTTGTTTAAGTAGTTATGCTAGTTCTAGCAGTAGTATAACTATCGTTTTACTAGTTGTATTAGTTATACTAGTTATATTAGTAGTATGTCTTTATTGTTTTACTAATTATATTAGTTATTCTAGTTCTGTTAGCAGTATGACTATATTGTTTTACTAGTTGTATTAGTTCTGTCAGCAGTATAACCGTGTTGTTTTTTTGTTATCAGGACGGCTCTGGCCAGATTCAGACAAGCCCAGCTGGAAGAGGGCAGAGTGAAGGTACAATCCTCCTCCTCCCTTCTACTCTACTGTATTCTATACTCTTTTCTCTTCTCTTCTCCTCTATTTAATTCTTTATTCCATTTGATCATATTATTCTTTATTATATTCTCCTCTCGTCTATTCTAATCCCTTTTCTACCTTCTCTATCGTGTGTGTGTGTGTGTGTGTGTGTGTGTGTGTGTGTGTGTGTGTGTGTCGTGTGTGTGTGTGTGTGTGTGTGTGTGTGTGTGTGTGTGTGTCTGCGTGCGTCTGCGTGTGTGTGTGTGTGTGTGTGTACGTAGGAGAGGAGACCGTTCCTGGCGTCAGAATGCTCTGATCTCCCTAAAGCTGAGAAGTGGAGGAGACAGGTAACCTCTTTTATTCAGATCGTGCAGCTTGTTTCGACACATTCATGTTATTAGTCCAATGCATTATTCATGGTAATAGTTTTTACACTTTACATTATTAATAGCTTGCTTCTGCACGTTATTTATATAGTTTGTTCTGCTCATATTCATGTTTTAAGTATAGCTTCTACACATTATTTATATTTATAAAAGCATTGTTTCTGCACATTCATATTAAGGCCCAATCCCATTTCTACCCCTTACCCCTTCAAAACAAGGGGGAGGGGGAAGGGGAAGGGGTAGAAATGGGATTGGGCCTAATATTGCACATCATTAATTATGTGAGTGCTGCCAATATTAAAAATGTGTGTATTTTGCACTTAGCCTGTTGCCTCCACTTTGTTTTTTGTTACCTTAATCACTGAACTTTTGTCTCATTTCTACACATTTTCAATAATGTTAATATTGATCTAGTTTGTGCTTGTGTGTGTTAGATCATCAGCGAGATCTCTAAGAAAGTGGCGCAGATCCAGAATGGTGAGTGACCTTTGACCCTCCTGCCGCACCCCTAAGGCCCAGTCCCATTTCTACCCCTTACCCCTTCCCCTTACCCCTCCCCCTTGTTTTGAAGGGGTAAGGGGAAGGGGTAAGGGGTAGAAATGGAATTGGGCCGAAGAGAGGATTGCCTTTCTTACACCAAGGCCACTTGCAAATCATTCTAATATCAGGGATTTTTATTCATAATTCTGAATATATTGCAGGACCTCTGTGTCTCTGAGACATGAGAGGGACCTGTCTTTGTACTATAATGTGTATATAATGTCTATGTGTGTGTTTTTTGTGTTTAATATGTGTGTTTATATAATGTGTGTGTATATAATATGTGTGTGTGTGTGTGTTTGTATATAATGTGTGTGTATAATATGTGTGTGTGTGTGTGTGGGTGTGTGTAGCCGGTCTGGGGGAGTTCCGTATCAGGGACATGAACGATGAGATCAACAAACTGCTAAGGGAGAAAGGTCACTGGGAGGTCAGGATCAAGGAGCTGGGAGGGGCCGACTACGGAGTGAGTATCCTCATCATCAATACACAAATAGAATTTACTACTCTCAAACAACATGATCATTTATCGATTTTGATCATGAG
This sequence comes from Melanogrammus aeglefinus, assembly GCA_900291075.1. Taxonomy (NCBI): domain Eukaryota; kingdom Metazoa; phylum Chordata; class Actinopteri; order Gadiformes; family Gadidae; genus Melanogrammus; species Melanogrammus aeglefinus. The sequence goes on along the minus strand of OLKM01000461.1, from coordinate 27,249 downwards.
TTGGGTGGTAATGGTAACCTGCGAGGTTGTCTGTTGTCTTGTGTCGCCATGGTGAAAGGAATGTATATGGGACTGATGTTTTATAATTGTAGCTCGGTTGGTCATGAGTCGGTCTACAACGTATCGCCATCTGCTGGTCGCAAGAAATCATTGCATCCAAAGTCATTTTTAATTCAGAGAAGATTCTATTTGATGCTTTCTCTCTTGCTAGGTTTGAATTTTCGGCCCGTGGAATAATTGTGTTGACTATTAAATGTAGGGAGAACCCTGGTCATGGTAGCATGTGTGTGTTGTCATTGGGGGGGGGGGGGGGGTGATAATTCCCGTCAAAACGAAACCAAGCAACGCAAACCTGTTGACCATGACACCTGGAGGGCAGAGACAGGGAGGACTCCTGGGTTCAGCACCTTAACGAGAGCGCTTGCTTCCTGCAGAGAGTCGGGCCCAGGATGCTGGACCACGAGGGGAAGGAGGTGCCTGGTAACCGCGGTTACAAATACTTTGGAGCCGCCAGAGACCTGCCAGGGGTCCGGGAGCTGTTTGAGAAGGAACGTACGTAGGCCTGGTCTATATACATCACTTCAACACACACACACACACACACACACACACACACACACACACACACACACACACACACACACACACACACACACACACACACACACACACACACACACACACACACACACACACACACACACACACACACACACTGTGTGTGTGTGTGGAAAATAGGTGAGCGGTGCCTTTTTAAAATGCCTGGTCAACACGTCGTCAACCTCCCTGACCTTTTGATTGACATGTCTGCCACCAACTAGGCGTAGTCTTTATTAGGAAGTCTTTTACCTTTTTTTTATGTTTGCACTGAGGATGGTCTGAATGGGACTGAAAACGTTTTGCACGCACTTTGGGTAGCACTTTACACTTTGATGCAATAAAAACGTATTGTTGCATCGGCTACATGGTGTGCGAGTTCCGCTCCTTTTGTTGTCAAGAAAGGTAATTCTCTACGGTGTCTTCGAATGAATTTGATCATTTCAGGCACAGATAATTTATCTTCCTATCAGCCCTGAGTATGAGTAGTGACAGTAGGGTGTGTAGGTACAGTATGAGTAGTGACAGTAGGGTGTGTAGGTACAGTATGAGTAGTGAGAGTAGGGTGTGTAGGTACAGTATGAGTAGTGAGAGTAGGGTGTGTAGGTACAGTATGAGTAGTGAGAGTAGGGTGTGTAGGTACAGTATGAGTAGTGACAGTAGGGTGTGTTGGTACAGTATGAGTAGTGACAGTAGGGTGTGTAGGTACAGTGTTAGTACCGTATGTGTACTGACAGTAGGGTGTATGTAGTGTGTAGGTACAGTATGTGTACTGATAGTAGGGTGTGTGTAGTGTGTAGGTACAGTATGTGTACTGATAGTAGGGTGTGTGTAGTGTGTAGGTACAGTATGTGTACTGACAGTAGGGTGTATGTAGTGTGTAGGTACAGTATGTGTACTGATAGTAGGGTGTATGTAGTGTGTAGGTACAGTATGTGTACTGATAGTAGGGTGTATGTAGTGTGTAGGTACAGTATGTGTACTGACAGTAGGGTGTGTGTAGTGTGAAGGTACAGTATGAGTAGTGATGACTGACAGTAGGGTGTGTTGTGTGTAGGTAGGTACAGTGTAGTTACAGTATGAGTAGTGACAGTAGGGTGTGTAGGTACAGTATGAGTAGTGACAGTAGGGTGTGTAGGTACAGTGTGAGTAGTGACAGTAGGGTGTGTAGGTACAGTGTGAGTACCGTATGTGTACTGACAGTAGGGTGTGTTGTTGTGTGTAGGTAGGTACAGTGTAGTTACAGTATGAGTAGTGATGACTGACAGTAGGGTGTGTTGTTGTGTGTAGCGGCCGCTCTGGCCCGTAGGAACCGGGCGGAGCTGATGAAGGACGTGGATGCTGAGTACTACGGTTACCGTGACGAAGATGACGGAGTCCTTCTGCCTCTGGAGCACGAGTACGAGAAACAAGGTGTGTGCGTAAACATAGTGTGTACATGTGTGTGTATACATATCAGGTGTGTGAGGTTATATTTTAATGTATGTGTGAGTACGTATTATAATGTGTTTATGTTATGTATGTGTGTGTGTATATTGTAATGTGTGTGTGTAATTATTATGCGTGGCATTTATATTTTAGTGTGTGTGTATGTTCTTATGTGTGTGTGAGTGTATATTCTAATGTGTGTGTGTGTGGGTGTGTGTATTTTAATGTGTTTGTATTATAATAGTGTGTTTTCTACTGTGTGTGTGTGTGTAGCGGTGGTGGAGGCGGTGGAGCGCTGGAAGGCGGAGCTTTCTTCTCGGCTAGCAGGAGGTCAGAAGGAGGAAGAGGAGGAAGAGGAGAGCCTCTACGCCAAGGGAACGGAGGAGGTCCGTCATCCATAACCCCGATCAGAGCAACATATCAATAACCCTGATCAGATCAAGACCTGTCAGATCATGTACTGATCATCACTGAGCTGATCATTCTGATCAGTGATCTGCTATGTGTCCTGATCATAGTGATCATTCTGATCAGTGATCTGCTATGTGTCCTGATCATAGTGATCATTCTGATCAGTGATCTGCTATGTGTCCTGATCATAGTGATCATTCTGATCAGTGATCTGCTATGTGTCCTGATCATAGTGATCATTCTGATCAGTGATCTGCTATGTGTCCTGATCATAGTGATCATTCTGATCAGTGATCTGCTATGTGTCCTGATCATAGTGATCATTCTGATCAGTGATCTGCTATGTGTCCTGCCAGGGAGATGAGTTGATGTTAGAGCAGCAGGAAGAAGAGGAGGGCCTAGAGAGCTTCATCGCCCACGTCCCTGTGCCCTCACAGAAGGAGGTCAGTATCTGTCTGTCTGTCTGTCTGTCTGTCTGTGTCTACCTCAATATATACAAATATAATTTTTTATTATAATTGTGTGTGTGTGTGTGTGTGTGTGTGTGTGTGTGTGTGTGTGTGTGTGTGTGTGTGTGTGTGTGTGTGTGTGTGTGTGTGTGTGTGTGTGTGTGTGTGTGTGTGTGTGTGTGTGTGTGTGTGTGTGTGTGTGCAGGTGGAGGAGGCTCTGGTCCGGAGGAAGAAGATGGAGTTGCTGCAGCGCTACGCTAGCGAGACGCTAATGGCCCAGAGCCAGGAGGCCAAGACCCTGCTGGGCCTCTAGGGACAGACAGACAGACTGACAGACTGACAGACTGACAGACAGACAGACAGGGAGACAGGGAGACAGGGAGACCGACAGACAGACCGACCCTGCTGGACCTCTAGGGACAGACTGACTGACAGGCAGACAGACCGACAGACAGACAGACCCTGCTGGACCTCTAGGGACAGACAGACGGACAGGCAGACCGACAGACAGACAGACCCTGCTGGGCCTCTGGAGACAGACAGACTGACACAGACATACAGGTCATGCTGGGTCCGTACAGGCAGACGGGCACTGCTGTGTCCGTACAGACAGACTGACAGACAGACCCTGATGGGCCTGTAGAGACCGACAGACAGGCAGACAGACATACAGGTCATGCTGGGTCCGTACAGGCAGACGGGCACTGCTGGGCCTGTAGAGACGGACAGACGGACAGACCCGACTGTGCCTGTAGAGACAAATAGAAAAACAGACGGACAGACCGAAGGACAGGCAGGCAGGCAGACCGACAGACAGACATGTCCTGCTGGGTCCGTAGAGACTTAACAGGAAGGCAGACAGACAGACAGGCCCGGCTGGGCCTTGAGTAATAGAGAGACAGGAAGGCCGACAGACATACAGTCCGTAGAGACGGACCGACAGACAGAAAGAAAGGGGTGTGTGTGTGTGTGTGTTGACCCTTGCGTGTGTGGGTGTGTATGTGTGGGTGTGTGTCCTGAGTATTAATGGATGTTTTTTCTATAAGCTGTTTTCCTAATAAAATATCAGTGAAGCTATGCTGACTCTCTACCTGTCGTTCTCTCTTCCTACACATGTAGCTTCTCTTCATGTCCCCCGGTATTCGGGGGGTTCTGATGTGTGTTTACGTGCATTCAGATGTAGAAGGAAGTGATGTATACACGGATATATAATATGTTGGGGTAACGTTCATATTCTATATCTCATCTCTCATCTCATCTTCAAACCGCTTATCCGGGTCGGGTCGCGGGGGCAGCAGCTCAAGCAGGGGGCCCCAGACTTCCCTTTCCCGAGCCAAATTGACCAGCTCTGACGGGGGGGATCCCGAGGCATTCCCAGGCCAGTGTTGAGATATAATCTCTCCACCAAGTCCTGGGTCTTCCCCGAGGTCTCCTCCCCACTGGTCGTGCCTGGAACACCTCCCAAGGGAGGCGCCCAGTGGGCATCCTCACCAGATGTCCGAACCACCTCAACTGACTCTTTTCTAAGCAAAGGAGCAGCGGCTCTAATCTGAGCTCCTCACGGATGACAACTTCTCACCCTATCCCTAAGGGAGAAGCCAGCCACCCTCCTGAGAAAACTCATCTCGTCCGCTTGTACCCGTGATCTTGTCCTTTCGGTCATCACCCATCCCTCATGACCATAGGTGAGGATAGGAATGAAGATTGACCGATAGATCGAGAGCTTTGCCTTGCGGCTCAGCTCTCTTTTCGTCACAACGGTGCGGTGAAGCGAACGCAATACCGCTCCCGCTGCTCCGATTCTCCGGCCAATCTCACGCTCCATCGTCCCCTCACTCGTGAACAAGACCCCCAGGTACTTGAACTCCTTCACTTGGGCTAAGGACTCATTTCCTACCCGGAGTCGGCAAACCACCATATTCTATATGTTGACCTGAATAAGTGAACTCAACGGTAACCATGGTAACTGGGTTAGACTGAGGAGTCATTTGACTTCCATCAGGTCACTGATTGGTTGATTAGTGGCATTCTGCATCATGTGATTGGCCCTTAGACCCCTGCATGTGACTGCAAGTTCACGCATCAGGAAGGCGATAAGGCTTCAAACATACTATCAATCAGTCGTAGTAAATAGGACTTATTCATTACTATAATATCAGTAATGCTAGTAAGTAGGACCTATTAGTTATTGTCAGTAAGGCTAGTAGTAAATATGACCCATTCATTACTTTGTATCAGCAATACAAATAACTATAACTAATTCATTACTCTACCATCAGTTACTACATCTCTAATGAATCTCTTTCGCTCTGAGCCAGTGTCCCTCTCGTGTATAGACCCTCTCGCTTCCTCCCTCCCTCTCCCTCTTGCTCTGAGTCTATTGACTATTGACTTGTGTTCAGCTCCCTCTCTCTGAGGCCAGTGGTCAGGGCTCTCTTATTCAGTTTGTTGGGCTCTCTCTCTCTCTCTCTCTCTCTCTCTCTCTCTCTCTCTCTCTCTCTCTCTCTCTCCTCTTCGTCTCTCTCTCTCTCTCTCTCTCTCTCTCTCTCTCTCTCTCTCTCTCTCTAAGGCCAGTGGTCAGGGCTCTCTTATTCAGTGTGTAGGGCTCTCTCTCTCGCTCTCTCGCTCTAAGGCCAGGGTTCAGGTCTCTCGCTCTCTTAAGGCCAGTGTCCGGGGCTCTCTCTAATTCATTGTGTAGGTCTCTCTCTCAGTGGAGTGTGTGCTGCTAGGTTCGGCTCCAGAACAACTTGAGCTACAGAGACGGCAGCATGCAGGTCCTGAGACAGAGGGTCCTAGACCGCCTCTTCACCCAGACACGTGGACTGTGCTTGGACCATCGCTCCAGAAGAACTAAGGTCAGCCCTGTTCTGTATCACCATCTTTTCCTTCTGTCTGTTACATGTAACATAACATACATGTAATAGGATATGACAACATATGTCCCATGTTACATGTAACATAACATACCTGTTATAGGATAGAAAATAACCTATCCATGTAACATAACATAAATGATATAGGATATAACAGCTTATATACATGTTACATGTCACATAACATACATGTTATAGTTATAGGATATATAATAACATCCATGTTACATGTAACATAACGTATATGTTATAAGATATAAAATAGCATATCCATGTTGCATTTAACATAACATATATGTTAAAGGATATACGACGACATATATCCCTTGAACATTGAACATTGTATGTGAAAACATATATAACTTATGGTTATATCTATTAAAGATGACATAACGTGCTGATATATCTAGGTTATATTAACTTTCTTCACATGTTGAAGAAAGCTTGTGTTATATATTACACATATAACATATATCCATGTTATCTGTAACATAACATCTATAAGGTATACCTATAACATAACATCTATGACATACATACTTTATTTTGTTTTTTACATGGACTAAAAAATAAGGGTGCATGCGTCATTGGGCCAAGTGTATGTGGTTTTGGATTAGGGTAAGGGTTAACCCATACCCGATTAAATAATGCATACATTATACATCACAAGTTAAAGGGGTGGGCTTGAAGGAAAAAAAATTGTTGTCTTTAGCGCCACCTATGGCAGAAATAACAGCATGCCACTACACACGTTGGTTGAAGACCGAAGCTGTGTTCGAAATCGTTCCCTGTTCACTAACATATATGAGTGAGTAACATATATGTTACTCACTCACTATTCCCTATGTAGTGTTCATGATATAGGGCACTATATAGGGAACGAACAAACGAGAATTCAGACCCTACGCTGACCATTTCTAAACGTCATTTGCGTCAGTAAATACGCCGGGTATTTGTGTGACGCAGACAGATGCGCCCACATCATGTAAACAAACCGGGCACTCAGGAGGAAAGCTGGAGGTTGTATTGATGTTGAATGTTACATTTCCTTGATCAAAGTCCAAAATAAATTGTTGACATTTCTAAACGAAAGCCGGAGACTCCATCATTAAATGTATTCGTTTTCGCGGTTATTCAGCTCCTTCTTCTCCTCCGGAAAAACACGACCGCATTGCATTGTGGTATACGGGAGTAACACGTAGGGAACATCGTATGTACACTCGAATTTTGGGTATTTTAAGTGCATGAAATGAACCACTGAGAATTCGAACACCACTACAAAATGGCGAGCGCCCTATAGTGCACTATATCCGTGATAGGGTACGACTTCGAGCACAGCTCGAGTCTCTTGTGGTAGCTCCGCCCACCCTCACTGGCAGTAGCTCCGCCTCCCCTCTGTTCTGGTAGTTCGGCCACTAGTGAAGGAAAACGCGTCACAAACTATGCAGTTAGAGATTTGAATGCAAGGCTGACATTTAAATGGAAATCTTCAGCTATTGGATATTGCCGCTCAAACATGAACAGTAGTAATAAATGATTGCTATGCCATAAGTAAACTTTTTGTTAATGCTTATTACTGCTTTACTTACGGGACTAGGACGCTACGTGTTTCTGTTTAAAGTGCATTAAATTAATAGAGGATTTAGTTAGAGTCCTTCAAACTTAAAACTCACCTCGACCATACTAACATTAAACTAAAACACTAAAATGTACACTCATATTGAACTGTGAACACTAACAGTAACGCTGATACCACTCATCATAGCTCAACTTAAACTCTACTCGGTTACCGTTGTCATGGTGATAGAGACGAGCATGTAAGGATGTGCATGTGACTGCCCTCACATGCTGTCACTTAAAACATTACAGCTTCCCATCCTGTGCACGTGTGTGAGAGAGTGTGGGTCTGTGTGTGGGTCTGTGTGTGTGTGTAGCCAGGTCTCCTAGATGACGTGGATGGGGTCCTAATGTTTATATATATATTCTGTGTATGTGTGTGTGTGTGTGTGTGTGTGTGTGTGTGTGTGTGTGTGTGTGTGTGTGTGTGTGTGTGTGTGTGTGTGTGTGTGTGTGTGTGTGTGTATTTGACTCTGTGTGTATGTGCATGTGACTTTGTGTGTATTTGACTCTGTGTGTGTGTGTTTGTGTGTGTGTGTGTGTGTGTGTGTGTGTGTGTGTGTGTGTGTGTGTGTGTGTGTGTGTGTGTGTGTGTGTGTGTGTGTGTGTGTGTGTGGACTCTGTGTGTGTGTTGGACTGTGTGTGTGTGTGTGTGTGTGTGTGTGTGTGTGTGTGTGTGTGTGTGTGTGTGTGTGTGTGTGACTCTGTGTGTGTGTGTGTGTGTGTGTGTGTGTGTGTGTGTGTGTGTGTGTGTGTGTGTGTGTGTGTGTGTGTGTGTGTGTGTGTGTGTGTGTGTGTGTGTGTTTGACTCTGTGTGTATGTGACTGTGTGTGTGTGTGTGTGTGTGTGTGTGTGTGTGTGTGTGTGTGTGTGTGTGTGTGTGTGTGTGTGTGTGTGTGTGTGTGTGTGTGTGTGTGTGTGTGTTGGACTCTGTGTGTATGTGACTGTGTGTGTGTGTGTGTGTGTGTGTGTGTGGACTGTGTGTGTGTGTGTGTGTGTGTGTGTGTGTGTGTGTGTGTGTGTGTGTGTGTGTGTGTGTGTGTGTGTGTGTGTGTAGCCAGGTCTCCTGGTGGACGTGGACGGGGTCCTGCTCCGTGGCCGCTCTGTGATCCCGGCCGCGCGGCGAGTCTTCCAGCGGCTCCAGGACGCCGCGGGACACTTCCGGTTGCCGGTTGTGTTCGTCACCAACGCAGGAAGTTGTCTCCGTCACAACAAAGCTCAACAACTCTCTGACATGCTGGGCATCAAGGTAGGCTGGGAGGTCTACAGGTCTAGTGCCAGTTCTGGATATTCACTACGGTCTCTCCTTATGTGTCTGTCTGTCTGTCTGTCTGTCTGTCTGTCTGTCTGTCTGTCTGTCTGTCTGTCTGTCTGTCTGTCTGTCTGTCTGTCTGTCTGTCTGTCTGTCTGTCTGTCTGTCTGTCTGTCTGGCCCTCTATGTGTCTGTCTATCTATCTATAGCTGTGTGTCTGTCTGTGCATGGGTGTGTCTCTCTATGTCTGTCTGTCTGTCTGTCTGTCTGTCTGTCTCTCCATGTGTCTGTCTATCTATCTGTAGCTGTGTGTCTGTCGATCTCTCCATGTCTGTCTGTCTGTCCGTCTGTCTCTCTAACTGTCTGCCTGTCTCTATGTCTGTGTATCTGTCGGTCTCTCTAACTGTCTGTCTGTCTGTCTGTTGGTCTCTCTAACTGTCTGTCTGTCTCTCTAACTGTCTGTCTGTTGGTCTCTCTAAATGTCTGTCAGTCTCTCTAACTGTCTGTCTGTCTGTCTGTCTCTCTAACTGTCTGTCGGTCTCTCTGACTGTCTGTCTGTCTCTCTAACTGTCTGTCTATCTCTCTAACTGTCTGTCTGTGTGTCTGTCTCTCTAACTGTCTGTCTGTCTCTCTAACTGTCTGTCTGTCTCTCTAACTGTCTGTCTGCGTGCAGGTGACCCCAGACCAGGTCCTCCTGTCTCATGGTCCTCTCCAGATGTTCCAGAGCTTCCATGAGAAGTGTGTCCTGGTGTCGGGTCAGGGCCCGGTGGCGGACATCGCCCAAGAGTATCCTTACCTCACTGCTCCTCCATCAGCTCCACCACAACACCACCACCTCCACATTACCACCACTGTCACTATCACCTCACCACCCCCTTCATCAAGACGCCACCACATCATCTACACCACCATCATACTCACAACCACCCCATCACCTCCACCACAAACCTACACCAGATCACCTCCCCCTCCATCTCCACCACCACCACCACCACCATCACCACCATCACCATCACCACCACCAACTTCACCACATCACCTCCACCACAAACCTACACCAGATCACCTCCCCCTCCATCTCCATCACCACCATCACCACCACTACCACCTCATCATCTCCACCAACATCACCACCACCACCACCATCATCACCACCACCTCCACCACCATCACCATCACTACCACCTCATCATCTCCACCACCATCATAACCACCACATTACCATCACTATCACTACCACCTCATCACCTCCACCTCATCACCTCCACCCCCACCGCCACCACCACCACCACCACCACCACCACCACCACCACCACCACCACCACCGCTACCACCATCACAACCCCAACACCATCACTACCATGACCACCTCCACCACCTACTCAACGACCTCCGCCACAATCACGACAACACCACCACTTTCACTACCACCACCTCGACAATCACTACCACCTAATCAAGCCCTCCATTAACACAAGACCACCTCCATCACTATTATTAGCGCAGTTCTTCTCACTATTGTTTTGATCGCCTTAACCCTGAACCGAGCCTGGGCTTTACGAACGTCATCACCATCGACCAGTTGAGAGAGCAGCACCCCCTGCTGGACATGGTGGACCACAACCGGAGACCGAGCGTAACCGTAAGTGGACCGTGACGCCCCTAGTGGTCACAAAAGGAGCACCTATTACGGTGTTCTCCGATTTTTCTGCGCTATTTCCGGTCACCACCAAACCTCAGACCGGTTCCAGACCGGTTCCAGACCGGATCCAGACCAGTTCCAGACCGGATCCTGACCAGTAGTTTGAGGCAGTCTTCCTGGGCGGTTAGGACTATAGGATGTTTGGTCCTAGTGAGACCTTACATTATATGACGTTCATTTAGCAGACGCTTTGTAAGTCCAAAGCGACTTACAGTGGATTTCACAATGAAGATACAACCTAAAAGTTGCAAGAATCATTTGAGTAGGCCTACATACAATTCATCAAACAAGGAAACTGATTTAAGTGCTACAATTAAATATAATTTGTTCTCTATTTTTTTTAACAGTTAGCTTGTCTAAATTGTGACAATGAGAAGTTCGGCCTATGCCTTTTTATTGGTAATATTGACTGAATAGATTTACTATCAGTGATTGATTCACGCAAATAAAAGGTAAAATGTGAAATGGCTGAGTAGGTCAGTGTTTAGGTTTAATATGAGTAATGGATTAATGTGTTGTATTATCTGAGAGGAATTACTCAAAAAATGATGTGTAATATTTTTTTATAATTTTCTCAATGTGGTGAAACATGTGAGCGTGGGTGTGAGTGAGTAACCTTTGAATCTCTGTTCTAGGTTTCCCCTCAGGACAAACGTCGAATAGAGGGTGAGTCAAACACTACGGCCCTAAGTTTAAGAGTGTTAAGGGGTAAGCTTAAAGATTAAGTGTTAGGGTTAGGTGTTAAGGGGGCAGTACAGCGGTTCTGATCCAAATTAATTGATGGGCAAACCTAGAAGCAGAGCGCTTTTCTGAGCGGCTTTGTGGATCTTCGCAGATCTTCGTGCTGACTAATAAGTGTAATTTGGGACTTACTGTCAGTGTGATTATATCTGCCCCCAGCTGTCATCCTGTTTGGAGAGCCAATCAGATGGGAGACCAACCTCCAGCTATTAATGGACGTGCTGCTGACCAATGGGAACCCAGCGTCTCCTCATTGCCTCAACATGTCCACACAGCTGCCCGTCCTGGCCTGCAACACTGACCTGCTGTGGCTGGCCGACGCCCCCTCACCACGGTAACCATGGTAACACCAGCCCCTGGATACTGTATGTGTATGTGTTAATGTGTGTGTGTGTGTGTGTGTGTGTGTGTGTGTGTGTGTGTGTGTGTGTGTGTGTGTGTGTGTGTGTGTGTGTGTGTGTGTGTGTGTGTGTGTGTGTGTGTATGTAGGTTGGGTCACGGGGTGTTCATGCTGTGTCTGGAGAGTGTGTTCTGGAAACTAGCCGGCCAGAGGCTACGCTACGAGGCTGTGATGGGGAAGCCCAGCCTCCTGACCTATCAGCACGCAGAGCTCGTTATCCGGCAGCAGACAGCCAATCAGGGCTGGGATACACCTGTTACGAGCCTCTACGCTATAGGGTACTGTCTGTCTGTCTGTCGGCCTGTTGTCTGTCTCTCTGCATGGCTGTCTGTTGTGTCTTATGGTTAACCTGTCTGTGTGTCTGTTAGGGACAACCTGATGACAGATGTCTACGGGGCTAACTCGTACAACCGCTACCTGAAGCAGCAGCTAGCGGCTCCTGCGGCTAAGGCGCTAGCCCAGGGGAGGGGCACAGAGTGGAGAGCTGCCCCCCTGCCGGTCGAAGGTCAGCTAGCCATGCCTAGCGCCACCCAGTGTCACTCTATCCTGGTACGTAACCTTTGACCTTTGACCTTTAACATAGAGGACCGTAAAGTATTCCTGGGGGATAAAGTATTCCTAGAGTACAGTAAAGTATTCCTGGGGACAGTAAAGTATTCATAGAGTAAAGTATTGAGTACAGTAAAGTATTCATAGGGGACAGTTAAGCATTCCTAGAGTATTGTAATCCTAGGGGACAATAAAGTATTGAGTACAGTAAAGTATTCCTAGATGACAGTAAAGTATTCCTACGGGACAGTTAAGTATTCCTGGGGTCAGTAAACTATTCCCAGAGTAGAGTAAAGTATTGAGTACAGTAACATTTTCCTAGAGGACAGTAGTTGATGTTTTTTTTTTTTCTCAGGTCTGTACTGGTGTGTTCAACCCTGATGCTGCCTTGCCCATAGAGCAGGGCACTGCGGATGCAGAGCTGATGGAACCAGACTACATCGTGGAAGATGTGGAGGCAGCCATTGACCTCATCTTTCAGAAGGAGGGGTTTGACCTCTGACCTTAACCTCTCAGGAAATAGATAGCATTCTGACCAATGAATATGTAATAAGAAACATAATAAACAACTAGTGCCTTCATCTTGTACTACTGGGCTCTTTTATACTGGATAAAATCGACTTGTGTTTAAATAAAGCAAACAAGTCTTATCTGTAAAATTAGGTTTGCTGTTTCTTTTGCTATTACCAAATTCTGCTGTTTCTTTTTTCATTAAACCAAATTCAGATTAAATCATTTCTAATACTTTCTTGTTGAAAAGGATCCCCTTACTTTTTTCATGACAATAATTGCTAATTCATTTAGGGTTATTATGGTGAGTTATTAGGGTAGTTTTAGCTTATATGATTCTTAGGGTTATAACTATTAGCTTTTAGGGTCGTTTTCGTTATGATTCAAGGTCATTAGGGTGAGCTGTTAGTTAGGGTAGTTTTAGATGTTACAGGGTCATTTGGGTTATGTGAATGTTAGCTGTTATAGATATAAGAATTATATTTTAAGGGTTAAATCTTAGGGTTGATAGGGTTATCTGTTGGGTTATAAGGGCTGTAAGCATTCAAAATCTCACATTCTCATTAGGTTCAAATCCCCTTGGATCACTTTTGTTTTTGTCGTTTCTATTGATTTTACACCTAAGAGACGCTCAAGAAACACCTAGAAACTTCACTCAGAACCTCCCTCGTATTTTCATTCAGAACTGGACTTGAACCCACAATACCGATGCAAACTTTACCACAGGACTTGAAGGCAGCACCTCCTGTAACAACGTAACCCAAAAAATCGACACAGCCATAATGTGTCTATAAAATAATAACTAACGTATAGTTAGTTAACCAACCACAAACACCGTTAACCAAATAGCTAACGTAATACAAAATACCGTACTTGAATGTGTAAACCTTCTCTCGTTTGTAATTCAGTTATATATAATCTCGCGCTAACACGCGGCGTTGCTACGTATAGTCTGCGCGCGCACTCTAGTGTCACACGCGCCACTTGTACACGGAGGTGCGCGTGAACGACGAAGCGACGGTTTCCTCGAAACTCACGACTTCTAGAAGCATTCAGGCCATCAAGGTACTATTACCATTCCGTCTACGACTATATTATTAACGGTAATCTGAATGTTATAATCCACACCGACAAATGGATGCGTTAAGTGAGCACATGAATGAAACAGGCCGCTAGCTCGTTAGCTAATGTTTGCTAGTCTGTTAGCTAGCTAATGTTTGCTATCGCCTGTTAGCTAGCTAATGTTTGCTATCGGCTTTTAGCTTGGCGATGGTTGTTAAAGCTAGTTAGCTAGCCAACTGTAGTTGTGGCTAGTTAGCTATTTGGTTAAAGACCGTTGTGGATCGTTGCCAGCCGCTGGTGAAGCTAGATGGTCGTGTCGTAGTTGTAAACCGAGTTAGGAAATAGTGGTTTGTAACATTAGTTGATGATCTTATAGTTGCTACAGTAATTCAGGCTAACTTCATTTAGCCCAGGTACTAGGTTATCGTTATATGTTCTTATATTTGTTGCCAGATGTTAGTATTCTGTGGTTACTGTCAATGGAAAAATGAAGGTCCAAACATTGTTTAGAAGGACAATATCCGTCACTAGAAGCAGGGACGCGTTTACAATGAACCTAGCCTGGAGTTTGCTGTTGTGTTGAATGGGCTTCTATTGTCGTGGGGAGGTTTATATGTAAATATTTAAGCAAAAAACCTATCAACAGCCAGAGATGCACACTAAAGCCTATGTAGTCTTGAAACTTACCCCAGAAGTGTTACAAAGTGAGGTTTCAAAATGTTGATTTAAGTCGACCCTAACGTATCTGTACTTCTACAGTACTAACACTGACGTGTTAGAAAAACAAGCTTTTGAAATATAAATAAACACTTGTCTATTCTGTTGTTGATCCGTATCATCCCTCTCCTCGCAGACTCGCTGCATCATGGCAGATGATCTGGACATTGAGGCGATGCTGGAGGCGCCGTTCCGAAAGGTGGGTGTCTGTATTCTCTCTCACTAACTGTGTCTCTGTGTATGTCTCTGTGCATTTCTGCTACACACCAGTCTTTAACCAGCCCTAGTATCTCCCTTACACATCCAGGTAAACTTGCTTACAATTTGGCTAGTATTGTAATGTCGGTTAAGCAATACTCAAGAGAAAGAACTCTGTTAGTTAGTTAGGGTTAGTTGATGTTATGAACTCTGTACAGTTAACGCTTGGTGCTGATTCAATGTTGATGTGATGCTGCTGCCGTTCCTGTTCCACGATATGACAAATAAATTGCCCATCTATCTCTCTTTGTAGACTTGCCTAACGATTTCTCACCTCTACTCCCCTGAATGCCACTGTGATCTGTCAGAAACTTGAAGGTAGTAAAGCCCACCATGTATTGCTGTACTGTGGTCCCCATGGCAACATGACTGTACTGTGGTCCCCATGGCAACATGACTGTACTGTGGTCCCCCCACGGTAACGTGACTGCACTGTGGTTGGCATGGTAACATGACTATGGTTGGGGGGACTTTTTTTTAGACTTTGCCCAGGAACGTCCCCCAAACCGGAAGAGGATTCTGTGAGATGCGGTAGAGAGTGTTAGCCTTACCGTCGGTAGAGCTAGTGGCGTCATGGTAACTGTGCATGCATCTCTATATCAGTCAGAAGGGCTAGAACACGCAAGGGTGCCACTATCGCTGTGTCAAACGTACACGCTCGCAAGGGCCTACACAGTCTACCTACACGACAACAGAACCCCAAAGTCCACAGAACTCCCTCCCTAAATCTAGCGAGCGAGCGACCAATATGCTGGAAGGCCAATATTGGGGCTACGATTATTTTTTTGGCATGGAGGGAAATCCGATAGTTATAACTAGTGACTATGGCAGCCCTTTAGCTGCTGTTTAGGGTGCATAACTAGTGACTATGGCAACATTATTGATGTGGTTGGAGGTGCAGGAGGAAGTTCATTAGGACATTTGTTTCCTCTCTACCGATGTCTTGCATTTGCAACATATGCTTTGGAAAATATACTTGAGAGCATTCTACACAGCCTAGGGTTGTGCCAGTTCCAACACACATCGTCTGATCACGATGGGAAGGAGGAATCTGCCATCTACTACATAAGCGGCTGGTTCTGTTGGTGCTGGGTTGTGGAGCTGGGTTCGGTTGGGGGTTCATGTGGGGCTGGGTTGTGGTGATTGGGGGTTGGTCTGCAGACTCCTGGAGGACTGTCGTCGTGTTCGTTGACTATGTTCAAAGTTTGCCGTGGTGTGACGTTTTGTGCATGATTGGCTAGGATCCGCTACAGCAGGCAGTAGGACTGCTGCCTGCTATAGCGGTATGCCTATGTGACGCCGTAGGGACAGCTCAGGAACTTCCTTTTCCTCAACAGCAGATCAACGACCCTCAGTGTTAAAGACGTAGCGTTAATATGTCAATGATGCAAACCACTCCTCCGTCAGTTGTGAGTTAAAAAGTAAGGTTGGTGACAGGTTGAAGGTCACACACAGGAGCTGTGAGTGTGAGACGGGTGGGTTAGGGGGGGGTTACTGTTAGCTCAGTGACAGTAGTTAGTCAAGTTTAGTCGTTTAAGGTGAGAGTGTTAGTTACGGCTTGTAAGGGTTTTTGGGTTCAGGCTGGTTAGGTGTAAAGGGTTATCTTTAGTTTGGTTTAGTTGAGGTTTATGGGTTAGGAAAAGTAAGTGGAACATATTTAGTTAGTAAGTGGGTTAGAATGAATTCCTTGACTTGGGTTTTGGGTGGGTTAGTTAATTAGGATTAATTATTTGGTTTGTTAGGATGAGTTAGTTCGGGTTATTTGGTTAGATTTATACGGTTATTATGCCAGGCTTATTGGGATTCTTATTGCAAGTTAGTGGGCTAATTATGGTTACAGCGTTAATAAGCTAGGTGGCTAGTGGGTTAGATAGTTAGGGTAATTGGGTTGGTTAGGGTGAGTTAGTGAGGGTTAGTTTGGTGACTAAGCCATCTGACTCCCTGTCTGCTTCAGGGCCCCTAGGAGACCCAGCCACACCGCTGAAGACGGCCCCCCCACTGCCGGAGCTACAAGCTGGGCCGAAGCCTAAACTCTAGCCTGGGGACCGACTCTGGGCCTTAGACACTAGACATGACCAGACTATGACAGCCACCACCCCTCCCATCCCCCTGACTTTAAGAGACCAGACCTCTAAAAGAACAATGTTGACTACAGTTGATTAAATTATGTCTATATTCTCTTCCCCCACCCTGACAACGTTGCGTCGGTTCGCCCTCATCCTGTTCTCTCGACCTGCAGGAAGAGCCCAAGAACATCATCTCCCCGAGACATGAAGAACACAGCAAGAAGTAAGCCTTTGACCTGTCTCTCTGCCCCCGTCTCTCTCCTCTCTCCCTGTTCCTCTCTCTCTGCTGCTACTCATTGTTCCGGTTTCTGTTGTGGTCTCTCTGTTCCTATCTCTCTGTCCCTTCTACATAAATAGTTTTTCTTGATGGAGTAATCGAATATACCATATCAGTGGTGCTATACATTTCACTTTCAGAACGGCCACTAAATGTCTGCAAACAAACCTTTCAGAAATGGTAAAGGCTTTATTTAGGACTAATTCATATATATCCTGTTTCATACCTTTGCAAAAATACATATCCAAATATGTGCATGCTACTGAACATTACAGGCTCACTGTATTCTGTAGTAACTCTGTCGGTCTTCAAAGACTTAATAAACCTGAATGAAAATAAGTGTTAATAAGTGTCTTCAGCTGAATTCCAATACAATTTTAATACACGGTCAGCGCCATCTTGTGATTGGTTCGCTCCCTCCACATGAACACATCTTTTATGTACCACTCCGGGCAACGTGACTACTTTCCTTCACAACACAGCCGTACAGGCAGGGCTATGGAGATGTGACTAGGTCTTGAGCAGGCAAAGTGCCGTCGCAGATTTCCCTGGAACGTCGATCTCTGTTCCCATGACCGATGTTCCCATGCAGGTAATCGTCAGGTACATTGCATGGTAAGAACGCATGTGTAAAAGAGCCTCCAACACCTAATCCAGCCCGCTGTTGGAACTGCTGCCTCACAGACAGAAGGGCCTTGGTTCAGGGGGGGCTTTCCGTGTGGGGTTACTCACCCCTGCCTTGCCGGTAACCAAGGCAGAGGCATCACAGACACCTGGGGTGGGTTCCCTCGCTCTACCAACCACTCCTAGCTAGGATGGGTTTATTTCCGAGGATTCATTTCCCCAGGGATCTATAAGTATTTCAAATCGAATCCTAGCATTCTGATTGGGTGTCATCTGCCCCAACAGGAAGAAGCGTAGTCGGAGTCGGGACAAGAAGAGGAGCAAGAGCCGCGAGAGGAAGAAGAGCCATGACAGAAAACGCCGCCGCAGCCGCGAACACAAGCGCAGTCGGTCCAGGAGCCGCGAGCGCAGTGGCCGCTACCGCGACCACCACAAGACCAGCGTGTACGTATCCCTCAGGCTAGCGTTTACCAGGCTCTGGACATGTAGCATAGCATGTTTCGCGGCTTCCGGGAACTTAGACTAGCTTATTACTAGCATTCTGCTATGTAGGTTAGCTTATTAGTAGCATCCTGGTACGTAGGTTAGCTAATTAGTAGCATCATGATACGTAGGTTAGCTAATTAGTAGCATCCTGCTACGTAGGTTAGCTTATAAGTAGCATCCTGCTACATAGGTTAGCTTATAAGTAGCATCCTGCTACGTAGGTTAGCTTATAAGTAGCATCCTGCTACGTAGGTTAGCTTATAAGTAGCATCCTGCTACATAGGTCAGCTTATAAGTAGTATCCTGCTACGTAGGTTAGCTTATAAGTAGCATCCTGCTACGTAGGTTAGCTAATCAGTAGCATTCTGCTACGCAGGTTAGCTAATTAGTAGCATCCTGCTACGTAGACTAGCTTGTAAGAGGCATCCTGTTACGGGGATGACTCAATTGTACTTGTTACTACAGGTTTCACTCTGGATCAACAATCCCAATTAACTCTTATGAATAGTATCCTCTTAATTGTCTCTGTCTGGGTCCATGTCTGACTCTCTGGGTCCATGTCTGTCTTCATGTCTGTCTCTCTGGGTCCATGTCTGTCTTCATGTCTGTTTTTCTGGGTCCATGTCTGTTTCTCTGGGTCCATGTCTGTCTTCATGTCGGTTTCTGTCTCTTTGTTAACAGGCGAAAGAGGTCCAAGAGTAAGAGTCCTGTGAAGAAGGAGCGGCCCAGTCCAGTCAGGTAAAACCCGCTCCACATGTTTGTTTTGATGTCATCTGTTATAGTTTATATACTGAGTGTGTGTGTGTGTGTGTGTGTGTGTGTGTGTGTGTGTGTGTGTGTGTGTGTGTGTGTGTAGGCAGCCCATAGACAACCTGACCCCAGAGGAGCGGGACTCCAGGACCGTGTTTTGTATGCAGCTGGCTGCCAGGATACGACCCCGCGACCTGGAAGAGTTCTTCTCTGCTGTGGGCAAGGTGACCATGGCCACCAAACAGCAGGACAGCATCACACACACACCAGCTAGGGGTCCACAATTAGGAATTCACGAAGCCCGACCAATTATTTCCTTTTACAGAAAGTTATAGGCGATGTAGTAAATATTTAAAGAAACCAGTTCAATCAAAAAAAGTCATCAAACTCAAAGTTTCCCTAAGGGAACTTAATGCAACATTCAAATAAATATAAAAAGGCCTTAAACTGAATAAAGATAACATTATTTGGAGTCCACCTATGTTCAAAAGTGTGAAATACGGGGTAGGAAAGGTAATGAGTTACTAATTCCTTGCTGTTCCTGTGTCATGCTCAGGTACGAGATGTGCGGATGATCTCTGACAGGAACTCCCGCAGGTCAAAGGGCATTGCCTACATAGAGTTCGTGGAGGCCAACTCCGTTCCTCTGGCCATCGGCCTCTCCGGTCAAAGACTGCTGGGAGTTCCCATCATAGTGCAGGCCTCCCAGGTAAACAAGTCTCCACTATCCATCCCTAACCCTAACCCTCCCAGGTAATTAGTTATCCACTGTCTAACCCTAGCCCCCCAGTTAAACATCTCTACTATCTAACCCTAACCCTCCCAGGTAATAAGATATCCACTATCTAATCTAACCCTGGCCTCCATGGTAAATTATCTCCAATATCTAATACCAGATAATATAATTGGATATCCATCATCTAACCTACCAAATATACCCACCTTCTTACTGTGAACCCCAGTGACTCTATATCCACTGCCTAACCCCCAGTGAAGATGTGGTTGCCTGCAGTATGTTGACCCATGTGTGGGGTTTGCTCCCTGTGCAGGCGGAGAAGAACCGGGCGGCGGCGCTCGCCAACAACCTGCAGAAGGGCAACGCCGGGCCCATGAGGCTCTACGTCGGCTCGCTGCACTTCAACATCACAGAGGAGATGCTGCGCGGCATCTTTGAGCCTTTTGGACGGGTGAGCACTCACCACCCTGCTAGCGTCAGTTAGCATAGACAACCCTGCTAGAATGAGCTAGCATCGACTACCCTGCTAGGGTCAGTTAGCATAAACTTCGCCAGTGCGAGTTAGCATACACCACCCTGCTAGCGCCAGTTAGCATCACCGCCCTTCTAGCACCAGTTGCTAGCGTGAGTTAGCATACACCGCCATGCTAGCGCCAGTTAGCATGAGTTGGCTGCACACCCTGCTAGCGAGAGTTGGCACAAGTTAGCATTCACCTCCCTACTAGCATGAGTTAAAAACACTAGTAGTAATTAATTAACAATGTTAATTTGTAACACCTGTGTGTTTGTGTAGATTGAGAGCATTCAGCTGATGATGGACAGTGAAACAGCGCGCTCGAAAGGCTATGGCTTCATTACGGTAAGGCAACTACCTCCTCTTCCTCCTCATCCTCCTTCCAACTCTCCTCCTCCTGCTCCTCATCGTTATCGAGTCCTCCTCCCATCATCTCATCTTCACTCTCTCATTTGAAAGGTTAATCGTGTGTGTGTGTGTGTGTGTGTGTTAGTTTGCAGACGCAGAGTGCGCTAAGAAGGCGCTGGAGCAGCTGAACGGGTTCGAGCTGGCCGGCAGGCCCATGAAGGTGGGTCACGTGACGGAGAGGAGTGACTCCTCCAGCGCCTCGTCCTTCCTGGACTCTGACGAGCTGGAGCGCACCGGCATCGACCTTGGGACCACGGGACGCCTGCAGCTCATGGCCCGACTGGCAGAAGGTACGGGGCGATATAGATAGAAATATAGGCTAGTATTATAGCATGGTGTCATGTGTTATAAACTGTGTTATAGCATAGCATCATGTTATCTTGTGTTATAGCATATTATCATGTGTTATGGCATAGTATTATAGCTTCATGTGTTATAGTATCAATCCGCATGTATCGTAAGTAGCAGCACTAACTGTGTTATAACATGGTTGTGTGTCTGTGTGTGTGTGTGTGTGTGTGTGTGTGTGTGTGTAGGTACCGGTATGCAGATCCCCCCCGCTGCTCAGCAGGCTCTACAGATGAGTGGCGCCATCGCTATCGGGGCCATGGCTGCTGTCTCAGGTACACACTTCTCTATCCGCCAGGTGTCCCAACAGTGTCTGAATCGCTGTTTGACTCTTGCCGCGATGGCGTCGCCGCCAGCTATACATTGGCAACAGAACATTTAATACAACGTAAATAAAAAATGGCTCATACACCTACTGTTCACAGACCCCAACTTACACCACCATCCAACCATAGACTATCGGCCCAAACCTCCAGCCCCGATTCCACGAGTTCAGCAAAAAAAAACGTTAATCGTAAAACCACCGTAAACGGCTGGCAAGATGTAGGTGTCTGTTGGATCAGCGTGCAATCACCTTAAGGATACAACGGGTGTTGTCGGCCCCCAATACGATAGGCTGGCCAACGAGGCTCCTCCTCTCGATACCTATTGGCCGGCGGTAGGTGGTCCAATAGGCATCCAGACATCAGGGAGTGAGTGGAATCGTTCGGAAGTTTGGACCAGCAGAGCGTGACGATGCGTGCCTCCTCCTTTCAGCGGCCATGAATCCAGGGATGAACCACGGCATGAACCAACAGATGAACCATGGGATGAACCAACAGATGAACCACGGCATGAACCAACAGATGAACCACGGCATGAACCAACAGATGAACCATGCGATGAACATGAACGCGGCCACGATGAACTTGCCCTCCCAGCCGCTGGCCACGCATTGCTTCCAGCTGTCCAACATGTTCAACGGCAACACGTAAGTCCCGACGTACCTCTCCTCGTGGTTGTTGTCTGGAACATCAGTCCAGACACACAACAGCTCTGACCTCGATGCCATGTCGTTGTTGTTTACTAGTGTTATTATTTGTGTTTAGTGAGGAGGCGCCTGGGTGGGACATGGACATCCAGCATGATGTCATCGAGGAATGTAACAAACATGGAGGAGTCATCCACATCTACGTCGATAAAAACTCTCCTGAGGTAACTAACTCTAGATAAGTAGACCTAGATGACTGCACCTATCCCTATATACAGGGGAGGAGGGTTACCCGGTCTGTGGGCCTTTTTTTTAGATTTGAAATCAAATTGTGGTTCCCCAGTTCCTTTTTAACGTTTCAACGTGAGGAGAAATAGGGCCTCCTGCAGCTGTAGCATAGAGCTCTAGACTAGAGCTTTAGCCGCTTTTAACACCTGTCCTAACAATAAAACATTGAATGCACAGGGGGAAGTACGTGCCGAACAACAAGCACTCATAATTGCCGGCTTCCCGATTATTATTTTTTTTCCGGCTCCGGTCTCCGGTGTCGCGATAATTATCAAAATGTTGAGAAACATTTGAGAAATCTGATATAGCATTAGTATCATCGGGGGTGGTTGGTGGTATTATCTCATCGGTATAGCATTAGAATTTGTTCATCTGTACCATGAAAGTGTTTTCTTATCCAACCACTGATCATGTTCTGTCTGTTGCCAGGGAAATGTCTACGTCAAATGTCCCACCATTCCTTCTGCCATGGCTGCTGTCAACGCTCTTCATGGGAGATACTTCGCAGGTAAAGCATCCCATAATGTAACGTCACACCATTTGGTTCAGAACACCCAATCAGCTTCTGGTAGGGTCCCACCGTCACCCTAGGTTAAGCTAAACCCGTTCTGACTGATGCTAGGATAAGCTAACACTCACACTATCTGACGCTAGGCTAACCTAGCCCCTCATACACTAGGCTGACCTTGTCCTAATGCTAATTTATGCTAGGCCAGGCTTACCTTACTCCACTGAAGCTAGGCTACTCATTCACACCCGTACCCTAACTAATGTTGGGACAGACTAACCCCTACTCTCACTGATGCTAGGCTAACCCCTACTCTCACTGATGCTAGGCTAACCCCTACTCTCACTGATGCTAGGCTAACCCCTACTCTCACTGATGCTAGGCTGACCCCTACTCTCACTGATGCTAGGCTGACCCTACTCAATGTATTGTTTTTAGGGAAGATGATCACGGCGTCCTACGTTCCTCTGCCAACCTATCACAACCTGTTCCCTGACTCGGTCACCGCCAGCCAGCTACTAATCCCGCCTCCACGCCGGTGATTCAGCTGCCAATTATCCCACCTCTATCGACTAATTTGGACACTGGAGCAAATATCCAAAATTTTTTATTTTCCTCTTATTGGTTTAGGTGTTGATGGACGTTCCCTGGATGGTTTCTGGTTGAATTGACTGAATCCTTTGTCCTCTATTTTTATAATGTCAACGAGCCAATAGCTGGAGCTGATGCTAGCCGGGGAGGGGCGGGATCCCATGTTAGGGGCGGGATCCCATGTTGGGGGCGGGATCCCATGTTGGGGGCGGGATCCCATGTTGGGGGCGGGGTTAAACGCAAGGGGGCTGTGCTTCTCCGTGACCAGGCTCCAGGATTGGACGCTGTCTCATGAAATAGTTTGTGATTGGTTGAAGCCATTTGGTATTTACAGTTTTTTAATCAAGATTTGATTTTGTAAAGTTCTTGATTCAATTTTCTTTTAAATTTTGTCTGTGTTATAATAAAAGATAAAACAACTGATTGGGAGCTTTTATAACGGAGATGTCACTCCCTAAAGCTGTAGGAGGAAGAAGAGTAGCCTACTACGTATTCAAAGAACCACCACAAGCAACGAGACCATAGTGCTACGCATACATTTCCCTAATGTCTAGCTATAGTGAGTGTAAAATGATCAGCACTATTGGTCAGTAGTTAAAATTAGTTATAATAGATCAGCCCTGTTTGTCTCAGTATTTATAATGATATCTAGTGGATTATAATTTAGTTAGGAGGTGTTGGACTCCCGATAGGATATAGAGAGAGGCCTCTTAAAGAACATTTAGGTATGATATAGAGAAGGGATCGATTTACGACAAATCTATCAAGTGAATGATTAAACTGAGAAATCTAAAACACTTAATTTTAACCTGTTTTAATGAAATTTGGATAATTAAACGGTAGCGAGTGCGACCTTTTATGAATAAACTATTTTAATGATAGGTAGTTACTTGGTTAGTTAATTTAAAAAGTTGACGAATATAAACGTCAACGTTTGTATAACACAGGTCTGACTAAGCACGCCTCCGGGTTCAGGCTTTACGTTAAAAACCAAAACAGTAGGCCTTTATTTTGAAGGGCTAAGAAGTACTTCCGTAACTTCCGGTTAACTTTCAACGCATTGCATGAGCTCGCAGTCATCTGCGTCATCCGCTCCCCTTGACCCCGGAGAATCACATGTACACAGACACTACTCACTTCGTTTGTTGCCGTATCTTGACTCACTTGGTTAAAGCATTCATCGCGTTAGCTTCTCCGCCATCCCGCTGCTTCCCGGTTCCGTCGTCGGGTCTCGTTGACCGAACTCAGGAGATTGAAGATGCTCGCTCCGGGCAGGACCACTGCGGCCAGGCTGCTGGCGACCGGGAGAGGCTTCCCCCTGGGCCGGTGGAGCTCCGGGCTGAGCACCGGGGAGAAAGGTGATCCAGATCTAAAAGTTATAATACAACTTGGCTGGTTATTCTTGTGTGGTTGTAACTGGCAGTTATACGTCGTTTACATCACGATGGGGGTCGTTGTAAAAATCCGATGGAAGATGGGTTTTGAGGAGTAAATATGATTGTTTTCCAATAAACAGTATCATCTGAAGGCATAACCGTTGTTTCAGCATCACTATAACCGTTAACGTTATATCACAGTGGAGGTGAGGGGGGGGGAGGATGTTTAAAGGAAGGCAGGATCCAGTTTCGAGAACCTACACAATAAATAAGTCACTCAAGTGTTGTGGAAAGCTGGGATGTAGGTTATAGAAGAGACATGCTAAATAAAGTGGCATAGCTTACAGTACTCTGATGCTTGTTATGGTATGGCGTCTTCTACTAGCCGCCTGCTAACTAGCTTCCTGCTAAACTAGCCCCAATGCTGATGACGAGTTGTTGTTGGTTGAAATTAACTTAACAAGGAATGATTTTAAAAACATTGTTTTTCTTTGTAAAGTAAGGAAACATTTTTATTATCAACACGTAATTAATGGTGGAGGTGTAGCAGGAATCACCTGACCTTAGCGGAATGGACTTGGCCAGTAATGTTGTCTAATATTCGTACGTCTGTTTTTATATAATTACTGTATAATCCCATGAAGGTAAGAATCGTATCTTAAATCATGTTAGATGAGCCTTCAATCTCTACATAGGGGAGGCGGGTCCTCTTCCATGGCTTCTTGAGGGTACATTCAATTCAAACCAGCTCCTAACTTTAGGTCACTTGTTTCAGCTTGAATGCAAACACTGATGAATATTTAACAAAATATTAAGTTTTGGGGTTTCTAGGGAAGACGGGGTTGAGTTTTATTCCCATGGCAACCGACCCCACACCCAACTTTGGTGATACTTTAGTGCTGTTGTTGTGTAGGGAGTATTATTATAGGTATAATGAGTGAATGTGGTAACCCCTTATGAGAAGTCAACAACCACACTGTGACTGTGACACACTTGTGACTAGGACAACTATAGTATTATATAACAGCGTTATACCTAGAATGAATGGTCCGATAATCTTTACCCTCTCTCTGGACATCCAAATCAACTGCTGGCCCAGACAGAGCTCCACACTGTCACACACACCCATGCCTCCTTCGTTCTCAAGCACAGTGAGTGTTCCCAAAATGTGTTTGTCAGAGGGCGGGCAAAGAACACCATGATTTTATGTTTTCTCTACTTGACGATCTCTATCTTAGGTTACCCTAACGAAATGGCATAAACTAACTACGATAACATATAATATCCTCTCAAATGGGGAAGGGACTTTTTAAATGTGTTAATGTCATATATGAACATTAAATTTTTTCACATGAACATGTCCATATTTTGAACTTAAACCATACAATGATTAGGACTTGGTTCCAGCCCCTGTTTCACCTCTGTTTCACCCAAGATAGTATGCGAACAACAGGGGATGACTTGCAGGTTTTTTTGTCATCTTCGAATTAATGTAATGCCCAAATAAGGAAAGCCAAGACCAACCATTGTTTAACCTCCCGTGGTCATGAACCTTCCACATTTCCTCAAAATTCTGTCCCCTCACTGCCTATTAAAACAAAACATGTATTCTGGTCATATTATGCCAAATTAAACTGTTGAGTTATAATAAAACGGATCTGGTGTAGGTTTTAAGTGCCACTTGAAACGGGCTAATGAGTCTCTAATCTGAGCGCCATAAGCTCATCATAATGCGTCCAATCTACATTCAATCCCTTCAGTAAGGGAAGAGGGAGGCAGGTGCCCGCCACTCCATCGACTGGTCTAATGAAGCTTGCCTGCTCAAGGCAGTGGCAAGAGCATTAACCCTAAGACCCTCATTAAAAAGTCGCTGGGTGCGATACCAAAGAAAGGAACTTTTCAGTGAGCACTTCGCGGTTGGCCGCGCTGTGCCCCAACCTCTGACCTGTGAAGCTCCTTACCAAAACACAACACACACACACACACACACACACCACACACACAGCCACCACACAACACACATCACACACCACACACACACAACTACACACACACCACACACACACACACCACACACGACACACCCACACACACACACACTAAAGCCTGCTCTAAACCTAACATATTTCTGTCGGTTGTGAGCAGAGATCCTGGCTATGAGGCTCACCCCCTGCCACGCTGAGCCTAGAGCTTGTTGAAGTCAAACGCGATGATATCAAAAGGAAGTGGTTTGTGTGTGTCCGCAGCTCTGATCCAAGCCCCGGGTGCCTGGAGCAGGAGAGGCTCAGACCTCTCGTACATGGACTTTTCCAGGCCACCACCCCATGGTGAGCAGAGACTGAAGGAGCTCTGGGATATCCAGACTCTTGGCATGTAGTTAGTTATGATCATTATGTTAGTAACACTGACGCATTATATCCAAATGATACTATAACTGTGTGTCTGTGTGGTAGGGACCACTAGGGTGCTGGATGCGATGCCTGCCTACCTACCAGGTGAACTACTACGGTAACCCTCACTCCAGGAACCCACGCCTACGGCCTGAGAGTGAAGGGCCATGGAAGGTAGCGAGAGAGGTACCGCAAACTCCTTCACAATCTATAACTGAAGACCCTCTCACAAGCAAATATCGATGGACGACATGCACACACACGTACACAGCCACACGCGATGCTTACACGTACACATAAGTGAACTTACACGCACTATATACATGCCAAACACACAATCTTATTCACACC
>OLKM01000460.1:278887-305645 GCA_900291075.1 Melanogrammus aeglefinus | reverse complement strand
AAGGACCAGAAGAAACTGCAACAAATCCTTAAAACAGCCAACAAGATCATTGGAGTTGATCAGGTATCTATAAACTTTACAATGACCTCCGTCTAAAAAAGACAAATTCTAAATGATTCAACCCATCCTCTTCACTAGAAATTATTAAGAAGCAACAGGTGAAATGGCAGACTCCTGCAAAGGAAAATTAGGACCACTAGGTAGGCTTACAGCAGTCTTTGTGCCTACCGCAATTAGACTTTACAACAACAGCCACTTAAGAACTCATAGGCATTATAAACTGAGCATACATGTATCACTGAACTATTTTACTATTAAATTTACTGCGAATGTGCCAATTTACATGCTTGCCATGTGTTCTATGTTTTTACTGCTATGTCTGCCTTGTCCTTGTTTTTCTTTTAATATTTTGTGTTTTTTTGGATCAGCAGGGCGGAAAATGAGTGCCAAAAGTCACGTGACAAAGAAATGTCACGTGACTTTTGGCACTCATTTTCCGCCTTGCTGATCCACGCACAAAGGCATTCAGATCCACCCGCAACTTTTCGTTCGTGTACTTGTTTAGAATTGTTTTGTACCTTGAGGAATTTGTTTTGTACGCGCAACTTTTAGTTATGTACTTGTAGAAATATGTTTCTGAGTGTGTTTGTGAATCATTGTGCTGAGTAAAACACGTTTTGTGTGTGTGTTGATCATTGTGCGTGAGTAAAACACGTTTTGTGTGTGTGTGTGGGGTTTTGGCATGATTCTAACTCCATAGCATACACTGCAAGCACGCACATACACACCGCATACACACCACACACCGCACACGCACGCACATGCGCACAAATACACAGAAACGCGTCCCCAGCGGAATCGGCGCCTATGCACACTAGATATGCGCGGTTGGCGGTTACACCCGCGGACTCCGCGGTTAAACCGCGGATCGGGCGGGTGACGTGACAAAAAATAATATTTTAATTAAATTCGGGATTTCTTGAGCTTTTGAGCCAGACGAAAATCAACTTTCTGCCTTTTCTCAGGCTCAGGGTATCGTTAAACTTCGATCACCGAATTTCAAACAAAACTCTTGCTCAGCAACGATGGGAAATACTATCAAATGTATTATTTAAACCAGTATGAATATTACCGTAGGCCTACACGTTTACCAGGCAATCAAATAACACGCACACACACGCACACGCAGTAGCCTATATAGCCTTCAATGCGGTGAAATTTCGGAATTAATAGGCTCGAGTGAACAGAAGATTGACTTTTTGTGGTCAGTATTCCATAGCGGCCACAGAATGCAACATCTGTAGCGAGTGGAAACCGCAAAACTCTGACATGTCCATATATGGGCAGATCTAGAATCATTTGTTGCAGAATGTTGCAAATTCAGCGTTGGTATTCTTTCTTCCCTATGCATAGCGCATGTTGTTGATAATGCTGTTTCGTGCTGCTAGCCTTTTAGTGAGATCAGAGTTTTAGAAGGACAGTAATAAAATATCTTTGGCAAGATGGATATAAGAAGAGAGACCCGCAGTGAATTCAACCCGGTCCACTTGACATCGGGTAGGTGCATGACAGTGGTACCTGCTACGTCTGCCTTGTCCTTGTTTTTCTTTTAATATTTTGTGTTTTTTTTGGATCAGCAGGGCGGAAAATGAGTGCCAAAAGTCACGTGACAAAGAAATGTCACGTGACTTTTGGCACTCATTTTCCGCCTTGCTGATCCACGCACAAAGGCATTCAGATCCACCCGCAACTTTTCGTTCTGTACTTGTAGAATTGTTTTGTACTTGAAGGAATTTGTTTTGTACGCGCAACTTTTAGTTCTGTACTTGTAGAAATATGTTTCTGAGTGTGTTTGTGAATCATTGTGCTGAGTAAAACACGTTTTGTGTGTGTGTTGATCATTGTGCGTGAGTAAAACACGTTTTGTGTGTGTGTTTGGGGTTTTGGCATGATTCTAACTCCATAGCATACACTGCAAGCACGCACATAACACCGCATACACACCACACACGATCGCACACGCACGCAGTTTTGCGCATCAAATACACAGAAAACTAGTCCCCGCGGCATCCTCTTATGCACACACACACCGCACACACACGCACGGACGAACATAAACGGAAACGCACACACGCACGCGCACACACCGCATGCGCAGACATCGCAGCGACACTTGCCCAGGTGAGATGTTATGTTTTTAAACATAACGGCTCCGCCATAGTGATGGATTCAATCATTATTTTCCGTGATTCAGTTTGCGTCGGTCAGTGCGCCAAGAAGAATGGTTCAGAGTGGTTTGTTGTTCAATCGAGTTTTCTCATTCTCAAACGAACGCAGAAGTCGGTCATCAATCAACATTACAACTTTAACCAAACGCAGCGGGAGGGGGGGGTGTGTTGATTATTGGATGTTTAACATATCAGCAAGATAATAGGCTTGATTTAGCAATGATGGTGGGGGTCCCGGGTGGAGAACGAACCAGACAGATTGACAGACATTAAAATATTTGATTAATCTGGTATGACACAGAAAGTACATGACAGCATGCATTTACCATTTCAATGCGCTCACTAAGCCTCTTCCCTCTTCACCACTCATCACAGGACAGCGAACGAACAGCGAGTCAGCAACTAGTGGCTCTGGGAGGAGTCGAGTCTGAGAATGAACAAGAGAGAAGAATAAGTTTGGTTCGTTCTTGTTAAAAGATTCGTTCCTTCAAATTGATTCGGTCGCGAACGACCCATCTCTATTCCACCATCGACGCACGTGCCCAGGTAAGGACACATGGACACCACAGTGACACACTCGCCCAGGTAAGACGTTATGTTTTTAAACAAAACGGCTCCGCCGTCGACAAACTCCTAGGTAAGACGTTCTGTATATATCTAGACAGTAGAAATTGCGATTAAAAAAAGGCATCGGCCGGTCATTCATTTTGTCATATAATCGTAGGCGTCAATTCCGCTGGGGACGCGTCCCTACCAGTTTTCGTCAAGATTAATTTTGTAGGCCTACCCACACACCAAAAAAAACAACTTGAAAGTTGAATTATTATGGATTATTACACGGCTCTTCTCAATGCTGTAGACTGCTCCATTCACTTGCATGGGCCTTCCCAACGTTCAGCTGTCGATTATTGTTATTCTTCTCAATGCCCTGGAATACTCACGTTCAGCATATTTGACCGCTGTCCAGGAAAGTGGGTTTTTTGCCTCTGATTCACGTCATCTGTATCACTCCGCAAAGTAGTCCGGTAACTTATCAACCTCATCGTATTCGGTTGCTAAACGACGTCAACGAATTTGGCAAACTACTTCTCTCTGCTGATCAACGCTATGAATTATAACAAATAGGCCTACATTGTAAAAAGACACACTGTGTGAAGATATTTTTTCGTTTTGGCGAGTAGCCAATACTAATAATACCAATATTGGGATGCAATGATGAGGCATCAGACAATCAAGTCATTTTAGCCTGAATACATAGGTAAAAAGCACCAGAGCAGGTTGCTAGTACCATGGACAGTATCGGAACGATAACCGGTTGAAATAAATGGATGTGGTAGGCTACACCACAGGAATTCATCTGCAGACCACTGCTACATAAATAAAGGTTAGATGCAATATTTATTGCTTAAGATTTATGGTGCTGTGGCGAGGTCTTTTGTGTTTTTTGCACTCAAATGGTCGGCTGTTTTAACTTGCAATTGACTCGGTGGAGTCAGTCTCTTGTTGACACAAAGTGACTTTTGGTTATTCTTGCCATGCTTGAATTCTGGAATAATTGTGGGGGGGGGAGTGCATGAGTTTGGGTAAGAATGCCTGATGTAGGCTAGATTGGATGGAATGCGTGTTGTGAATTGAGAAGAGCCAGCCAGCTTTTTTCTTTTCAATCTTGACGACTTTTGTAGTGCTGTGTGTAGCCACACGTTTGCCCCTTCTGAACTTAAACACACAGATAATTTACTTTCCTAGCTCCTCTTTTTTATGTTGGTAGCATGTCATGGCACGTTGTCAACATTGGATACATGGAGCAGAACATCTTATGTCTGATTCTTTTTGGAAACGTTTTCTTCATAAAATGTGCCAGACAGATTTTGTATAGTCCTACATTTTATTCCTTAGGCGCTGTTTACACGAGGACGCTTGCGGGTAAAAACAACCAAATATTTTATCGGAAGTGCCTTTCGTTTAGACGGTGATGGCGTTTTTGGTACTTAAAAACGCAAAAATCTGAAACCACCCTCCAGAGTGGAAAGCTTGAATACGCACCGCTGTAGTGTTGGCTTGTTCGTTCGCGAATGAACAAGTCTTTAGAACGAAAGAACCGAACCGGTTTGTTTCTCTCCTTCGTCTTGTTCACCATTCGATTCACCGGAAACTTGACTGAACGAACGAATGAGTTTACGGTAGCACTAACTCCACAGAGTCTGACTGACTCAGCTGAGAACCGTGCAATGGCATGCATTCCATGATGCAATTCACCGTTACCGGAAACTAGGCTGATTCGCGAACGACTCGACTGAACTGGGAGGAAACTCGACTGAACTGGGAGGAGTCGTTCGCGAATCGTTTGTTCGTTCAGCCTGGTTTCCGGTAGCAGTATCATGGAATGCACCTCAGCTGAGTCAGTCAGACTCAGTGGAGTTAGTGCTACCGGAAACTCGACTGAACGAACGAACGAACGATTCGCAAACGACTCTTGGTGAACTGAATCACGCGATCTGGGTCACAGAAATGAATCATTAAATCCACCACTACTCCACTGTAGTGTTTCCGTCTACACTGCCAAGACGCAAAAACTCTGCTCAGATCTGCTGCCGTCGCGTACGCGTTTACGTCACATACAGCTGGGGAAATAAACAACCATGTTGGAATATTTCCATGCGTTGGACCGTCAAGCTGCTCTGGCAGCTCTAATAAACTTACAGGAGTCTTTCCACGGAATGCACAGGATATGTACAGATAGTATTGCTGAACAGAGAAAGATCTGTAATTATGTTTTGGTTTTCGCGGCACAGATAAGAGAAGGAGTAAGATTCTACACATTCGCTTAGACATCGTGGTGTTGTGTGATAGTGTATCACAGCACCACCTAGCCACCTGACATGAATACCCAATTGAAATCCACAGACTTTTGCGTCACTATGTGCACGCAGATTTTCTCTTGAAAACGCTTGTCTCAACGCGGAATAAAAAGTGAAGACGCAACACCACTTTTGCCTCTTCTGTTCAGACCGTCATCATATAAACGTAGCCTTAGTAATTAGCTACAGGGGTATGCCGTCTTTCAGAACCTTTCATTGACTGCACTAAAGAGAGAAAAAAGAGTGCATCTTCATTGTACCCAGCACTTCTGAAAATGCACTTCCGCATGCATCTCTGTCCCCCAGCACATTTCAAACCAAACTGACGCTCATGCATACAATAACCATTAAATTTGAACATCGCGCCGACTGGCATATCAACACACAAGTCACGTGATCCTAAAGAAACAGTATCCCTCTAACATTAAACAAAAACATGTCAATAACACAGTATGGTGAATTATGTCTAGAGACCACCACAAGACTACACTGTTGCTCAAATTAATATTACTCTCCTCTTTGAGCCTCCCGAAATGTCTTGGGATTTTGATATCACCCCATCCACCTGCGGACTGTTTTATTTATTTTATTATGTTATGTTTGGTGTGTATGCTATTTGTGACTTTAGGCTACTGCTGCCTGTCTTGTCCAGGACACTGGAAGAGATGTTTAATTTCAATGATTATTATTTTCAACTAACCAATAGTAGTTGTCTTGCATTTTAAAATGTCAATGCACTTTTCATAAAAGCTATTTAATAATTGATTTGCATGCATAGTGTACTACACTTTCCATTGAACAATTACCCCTGTTACCATATATTGACTAATTTTATAATGTAATCAAATGCTCACACACTAGCTGCTTTGAGATACACGTGCAGGAGCGTCGCTAGCAATTAAAAATATTCGGGGCTATAGCCCAGACGTTAGAGCCCTTTTAAAACGGGTGTTCGGGGGGTTTCTCCTCCGAGAAAATTTGAAAATCGGACTGATGAACATTCAATTGTAATGTAGTTTGAGAAGTAAAAGAAATAACAATCGTAATTTCGGACTGACCTCACGATCATTGTCAACCATAAAACTTTGTTTTCCCCAAAAACCCTGTGTGTCTTTATGTTGGGTTGTCCAAAGGCTGCTGATTTTATGTTTGTTGGACATAGTGTGTCACTCTGTTATAACTTGCATGAGCGTTCAATGTTGTCATTAGCTGTTACGTCTTTCTGACCAATCGCAGTTCAAGGCTGACCTGGGCTGTACCACTTGGCAGGGGGCCCTCAGTTGTCCCCTATGCGCTATGCATAGGGAAGAAAGAATACCGACGTTGAATTTGCAACATATTGCAACTAATTATTCTAAATCTGCCCATATATGGACACGTCAGAATTTTGCGGTCTTCACTCGCTACAATGTTGCATCTGTGGCTGCTGGTAATACAACCACAAAGAAGTAAACTCTACGGGGCTATTTTCATCATTATGCTTTTTTTGACGGCACAGCGATCCGGGGCTATTCCCAAAAGATCCGGGGCCATAGCCTCGAACGCCTAGGCCTGCACATGTGTAAGTCCTGGAATTCTCCTGTTGGGGCGTATGTGTGAACAACATATCCTGACATTTGTACCCTGAATATCTCCTGAATAATACTATCCCTGTGGTAGTATTTTCTCTGTAGGAAATGTAAATTACCATATATGTGAATGAGGAGTAGAAAGTCTTTCTCACACCACTTCAGCGGGCGTGTTGAGGATGCTTCTGCATGTCACTGAGTGGCCCCCCAGACGAACCTGTTGCCTTTTGTTCACTGAATGGTTAAAAAATATTTGAATGTTGGCACTGCTTTTAAGAGTCGTTTGTGGTGAACAAATGTTATACGTTGTAACATTATAGCCAAAATGTTATTATATTATGCACTCCGAAATTTGTTACATTATCGACCGGGGTTTCCATATTGCTATGGGTTTAATTACAACTAGAGGCTGAGCACAACGCGCATGCGAAAACTAGTCACGATAAAAGATACATGTGTATTTATATCTGTCAATTTGCCTATTTGGGTAAGAAATAAACAACATTAAATATATCTTCCTTAGGAAAACATAAAGCACTTGTGTTATTTAATGTGAAAGAAAATATGGCTAGTTAAATTGTTTTATTTTAATGAGACGAAAAGCGATATGCTAATTAGGCAAATACACTTTGTCACGTGGCACGTACAAGTTCCCACCACTAGATGGAGCAAAAGTACCTCTTTCAAATCCATAGAGGTCTGCTCGTTACAAGCGCCGTTTGTCTGTTGAAGAGCCAATTATTAGGATATCAATTATGAATATTCAATAATAATTTCATCGGATGACCCCTGTTTAATATGCGTGACGGTAAGGTGGGCGTATTTTCTCACAATCGGTTTAATAACCTCGCTGTCTGCTGTGAGGCCTTTATTGAGCCTACACATGGGAGCAGGCAGCCCGCACCCTGCAGGTCCAATAGTCTGTGGCAACCGAGCAGCTGAAGTGGATCAATTTGGGGTTTCGGTGCCGTCAAGGGCATACGGTATCGCGTTCAATCTTTATAAGTGGTTACACACAATGAAGTAGTCTACATGCAAATCAATTGAGAAGATTTTAAACAAAACCACAAGTGAAATCAACTCGTCAATGCTGGGTATAAATAAAGAGGAAGATAAAAATACACAAAATGACACACGCCGGTGGCTTTAGGTATTAGTGGAATCAAATGTTTAAATCGTTGATATAAGTGAATCTTGCATGACGCAACAGGAATACATATCACAATAAATGCTTTTAATCATTCATTCTCCCTAATATTGGCTCTATCTTTCTCTGACACACACACGGACACAAAATCATGTATATTGGCTTGAATTGTACTATTTTTGTATCGAAAATATAAAGAATGTCTGATTCATAAGAAAATGAATGAACACATGCACAAGGGGGTGGGGGGGCAAGAGTGTATACAATTATAATATAATTATTCGAATAATATAACATAAATATTTATAATAATAATCCAAAAATGAATACAATCCTAATAATAATAGTGGTATTATAAATGATATTACCAGTATACTATTATGGTTTATCTTTGTTATTATTTGAAATATCTAGCATTATTATTTGCTGCACTATGATTCAAATATGAATTAAAATAAGTAAAAACTTAGTGTGTGTGTGTGTGTGTGTGTGTGTGTGTGTGTGTGTGTGTGTGTGTGTGTGTGTGTGTGTGTGTGTGTGTGTGTGTGTGTGTGTGAGGGTAAAGAGTAGAAGAAACCATTTGTTTGCATTACTTGAAGGCGGCCATAACGTCGTCTACCGTCTCCCTAATTGCTGAGTAATTGTTGGCTTCCAACCCTTTGCCGCTTGCAATCTGTGTTAGCAAGCAAATACTTTAATCAGTTTTATATCAAACAGTAGCCTGTAAAAACATGACATTTACAACACAGTGCTGTAAAGCTGTGTAAGCTAATCAATAACACACACACACACACACACACACACACACACACACACACACACACACACACACACACACACACACACACACACACACACACACACACACACACACACACACACACACACACACCCACACTCACACAAAGCAGAACAAATGTTTAAATGTCAGCTCTTCTGCATAGAGCCAAGCAGGCACTATCACAATAATATTAATATCCTTCCCCTTTCTCTTTCTGTAATTTCTACTGAAATAACATGAGCTTTAGCACCAAATAAATACATTTAAATGGGCTTCATGTCAGGAGCCTATGTTTTAGTTAAGAAGTTGTCAGGACAGAATTCTGTTCTCATTTAATTTCATTCAGACCATCAAATTTAACAAGATGTCACAGTAATACAGATCCTTCTTTTTGATTGGCTTAAAAATACCAATTTAAGTAATCCTGTTATTTTTCCAAGAGTGTGTGTGTGTGTGTGTGTGTGCGTGCGTGTGCGTGTGCGTGAGTGAAGGTTTTCCTGTTTGTGTGTATGGGTGTGTATATACATGTGCGCGTGTGTGTGTGTCTGTGTGTGTGTCTGAGCGTACGCACGCTTATGCTTTATCATAAGCGTGTACCACATCAGCATACTGCAGATTTATTCCATGCTGGTATTGATTGACATGGTTTTAAGGCTTCCCAGATTGGTAATCAGTGGTGTGTTTCAGCTGCCCCATCGGCAAACAGCAGCCCTCTTCTGCTCATTAATTTACCCTCCTAGATATTGGATGAGCAAACATCCTACGGGGATCTGCTCTGTTTGAAGAGCACGCCGTAGTGAGCGTCTCTGTTTGAGGGGCATCGTAAAGTCCTGGCGTTCTGCTCCCGATGCCGCTGCCCCCTTCGTTACCGAGAAAGCACTTATTTTAAAGAGATTTAAATGAGCTTTTGTGTACTGGATCTTGTTTCATTTTGTCTCCGGCTTTAGGAATCATTCCATGATCTGAAGGAAAGTTTCCAAGCTGATGCTTCTCCTTGCTTGTTCATTTTTGAATGATTTCAGTATGATGTTGGTGCAATGCGTGCTTGGATTGTTTTAATGTGTGAAAGCGTAATGCTTTAAACACAAGTTTGATTCTGTAGAAAGTGTGTGCTGGCTGGCTGGCAGTTAGCGCACACTTTCTACAAAATCATAGGATTGTCGATTTTTTTTTACTTTTATTGTGTTTGCTTGCTCCAGTTGTGTTTTTTGTAGTTTTTGTTTGGCATAAAGAGTAAGAATCTTTCAACAAGCTTCACACGCACACGCACACACACACGCGCGCGCGCACACACACACACACACACACACACACACACACACACACACACACAACACACACACCACACACACACACACACACACACACACACACACACACACACACACACACACACACACATATATATATATATATAAAGGCTTCCAGTGTAAATGCTGCAATTTGCCTCTCAGCTGGTAGAGGCAGCTCTGACAATGGCTAAACAGCTCTGAGGCGCAGCAACAATCAATACAGACCCCGTTCTCTATCCAGAGCCCACCTGCTCTCCCCCTCACACTGCACCCTGGCCTTCTTTACAGAACCTGCCCCTGCCCAGAAACCCGCTCGATACGGGCTCTGGCCAGAACCACCTGCGCTCCGGTTTGTACCTTGAATAGTGAGGCCCTGTTGACCGTCAGCTCCCTCCACAGACCACCACAGGACCTGCCCCCTCCCCACAGGACCCCCCCCCCCCCCACAGGACTCCACCCCCACAGGACCTGCCCCCTCCCTACAGGACCCCCCCCCCCCCACAGGACTCCACCCCCACAGGACCTGCCCCCTCCCTACAGGACCCGCCCCCCTCCCCACAGGACCCCCCCCCCCCCCCCCACAGGACCCGCCTCCACAAAGAACCAGCCTCCACAAAGAACCAGCCAGCCTCCACAAAGAACCAGCCAGCCTCCACAAAGAACCAGTCAGCCTCCACAAAGAACCAGCCTCCACAAAGAACCAGCCTCCATAAATAACCAGCCAGCCTCCACAAAGAAACAGCCAGCCTCCACAAAGAATCAGCCAGCCTCCACAAAGAACCAGCCTCCACAAATAACCAGCCAGCCTCCACAAAGAAACAGCCAGCCTCCACAAAGAACCAGCCTCCTCACAGGACCCGCCTCCACACATTTATGTATAGTACACACCCTCTCTTACACACACACACACACACACACACACACACACACACACACACACACACACACACACACACACACACACACACACACACACACACACACACACACACACATCCTCCCAGAGGGCGATGTTACGGCTCAGTCACAGGCATAGTCACCACCATGCCCCCTGGACCCCCGGACCACCCCACCATGTCACACACACACACACACACACACACACACACACACACACACACACACACACACACACACACACACACACACACACACACACACACACACACAGATTCAGCCATGCAGTCATCACCATGCCTCACGGACCCAGAATCCCACCACTCACACCGCCATCAAACACACACACGCATGCACACAGATTCATCTCTCTCATGTCGAGCTCCACACTTTGACTCATCTTTTTCATAATGCCATGTTGTTGATGCCACTCTCCCCCCCCCCACCAACACCCCACCACCGGCCCAGGTCCATTCGATGCATGTGTCAGCCGTGAGGTGGAGGTTTAACTGATTACATCAAACTCCAGTGTGCTAAAAGAGCACAAAGGTGTCAATCTGGGCACAGTGATGGGAGATCAGTGCAACAGTAATGCAATGGTAGTGAGTTATTAAATGAATAAAGAGGCAGTCCTGCTGAACACTATTGATTTTCCACAGCTCCCTCAGGCTCCCAGGCTTTCAAGGCAAGGAAGGACACACACACGTAGAGGGAACACACGTAGACACACAAACACACACATAGACACACACACACACAGAGGGAACACACACAGACACACACACACACAGACACACATGGAGGGAACACATGGAGGGAACACACATAGACACACACAAACACACACATAGAGAAAACACACGTAGACACACAAACACACATAGACACACACGCAGAGGGAACACACATAGACACACACGCAGAGGGAACACACGTAGACACACAAACACACACATAGACACACACATAGAGAAAACACACGTAGACACACACACATAGAGGGAACACACGTAGACACACACACACACACACATAGAAGGAACACATGTGGACACACGCGCACACACATAGAGGGAACACACACAAAAACACACACACACACGCATAGAGTGAAGACGCATACACACACACAGAGGGAACACACATAGACGCACACACAGAGGAAACACATATAGACACACACACACAAAGACGAAACATACACACACACACACACACAGACACATATAGACACACATAGACGCACACAGATAGAGTTGTGCATACAAAAACATTGACATGGACAAACATGCATCGACACGCAACCAAATATAACACATAAACACACACAAACATACAGGAATCATACACACAAACACGCACACAACAATACACGTACACGTACATGCACACATACACACACACACACACACAGGGATGCTGTGATTAGGGTTGAACAGTGAAAGGATAATATTCAAGTTACAATCGTTGTTAAGACACAGTTTGGGCTCCGGCCCCCGCTGGGTGCAGCGCTCTGATGAAAGGGGCTCGTTGGGAAACGACTGGGGTTTTGTTCTCCGTCTGTAATGCACTCAACCCTCCACAGCCGGTGTGAGAGCCCCCCCGCCACGCACACAAAGACACCCACACACTCACACGCACACACACTTGCACACCCGCCAATTCGTTCAAACGTCGATGTGTTTGCCTTAACCACCCTAGGATGAACAGAATCTTCTAGCGGTTCTTAAGTGTGAATGGCTGAAGTAGGTTTAGCGAATGCGGCGATTGGCGGACGGCATCGCTACCTGATAATGCCTGGAGATTTGTCGAGTGGCTTTCAGTCAATGCGATGCCGTGCCGCACGGCAGCTGGAAGTATGGAAATGATGCGCGAGCTGCTAAGCTCCCCATCACCGTTATGATGTGCAGATGAGTCTGATTGAAGGGCCGGTCGATGCTGGGGGCAGAGCTGCGCTGCCTATATGCAAAGCAGAGACTAATTGCCCGAGTGATCCCCCCCTCCTCAACGCCCCCCCCCCCGGGTCTGGGAATCTTTACTGCCGCAGTGTGGAGGCATCCATTTTATATTTCTGGAAGCTCATTTGAAATACACACAACAAATGTCCGGGGCTCTCTGTCATTTTGATGAATGCCCAGGGCATTTTCGCAGAGTGCAAATGTGAAGAAGCCAAGATCCATCTTGATTTGAGGAGTCCATTGGAGTAAAGGGGAGGGTCAGTGTCCATCTGTTAGCCCTGCCACACCACTGAGACCCCACAAAAACACCACCAGACCTGTGTGTGTGTGTGTGTGTGTGTGTGTGTGTGTGTGTGTGTGTGTGTGTGTGTGTGTGTGTGTGTGTGTGTGTGTGTGTGTGTGTGTGTGTGTGTGTGTGTGTGTGTGTGTTAATTCTGGCAGTCACTACGCACTCTCTGAAATGTTATTTTTCAACATCGAAGGCCTAATACAATATATGAAGCAGGAATGTAGACATTTTTTAAAAGTATAAAACGTCAAACCAATCGTTATTGCTCTTCGAATACTTATTCAACACTTATTCAAGTATACAAAAAAAATTCATCGTTGTAAACACATGCCACGGCTAGGCAGGTGTTAAAGACCATTATACTGTCTTATGCGCGTTCTCTGTCTCTGTGTCTCTTTGTTCATTTTATTTTATATCAATACACTCGCAACAACACAAAGACCCGAGCCCTTTCCTGTTAACAGGTAACAAACTTGGTCTCGGTTACTCCCACTACACAGTTTTCCAGCGACTCATAAAACATCTCTTAAGTGCAGCGAGTACAAAAGAGATGCCGGCCTCGGTGGCGGCGCGTCTGGTCTTGTCTGTTTTAGACGCTAAAGCACAGCGTTATTGATAAAAAGCTATTCATAACAACGGCCTTAATGCACTAGGCTGGCTTCTCTGATGCTTATAGCGGACCCATTCTGATGCCATATCTGAAGGTCTTTGTGAGAAGAGAGAATGATTATTGTCAGTGGAGGAAAATAATCTGATTGATTTTTCAACATGTACATGTTCTCATTCAAAGGTAGTCGACTTGTTAAAAGACATAGGTGGAATCCATTAGCGGGCAAAATAGTAGAGAGACCTTAAATAGACACTTGAAATGAACACTGAAATGATATCAAAAGATTGAAAAGTTATTCCTTCATTGGAACATGAACCACAACTAAACAGAATATGTGTGTGTCCTTCTGTTTGGTGTGCTGTCGTTGTTGTTGTTGTTGTTGTTATTGTTGATTCCCCCGTCCTGGCCGTAATGGAGTATCATTTGGCAGGATGCGAGCTGGGGAGAGGGCCAGCAAACATGCCCTGGTGTCAAATTGTTTTGTTAGGTGTGATGGATCTACTTGAGTCCAAATCTGTATATCTTCATTCACAACCAAGGCTCCAACCAAGCCTACATTCTCTTCCTACCTTTTGCGTTTATAGGTTAAACATTTCAGTTTTGCATCGCTCCAAGAAATCCACATGCATCGTGTGTTTGTCTGTGTGTGTGTGTGTGGAGTTTGCTGTACTACATACACACGAGAATACGTGTGATTATTTACGATATTGCAGAGCGGACCATAGCGAGCACCAAAGTGCCCTTGTCCTGCCGCTGGGTCGTGCCTGCCACAGCTCATCCCACGGCACTCTCCACCAGCGTGTCATTGTGCTCCACTTAGCCAGCTTACACTTCTGCTTTTCCCTTTTCTCTTCACCGGGACGGTGTCAATGGGCGTCTTCAACCCCGTTATCCCCTCACTCACAAAGTTGTTGAGCGTCGCCATCTTCTCGTCCACTCTTTAAAGGGCTAAACGTTTCGATGGGTTCTTCTCGCTCCGATGGGAATCACAGAGTGTGAAGGCTCCTCCGTCTTGTCCCTTGGACTGCGGCTGGTCAAGACCCAACTGGGCTCCAGAATCTTCTAAGTGGGACGGTGGCAGGTCGAGACCTAGGCCTGCAGATTCATGGGCCCAACCACTCTCTCATTAGGTCACTGGCAGGTCCCTTGGCTCCAGAATCTTCTCAGTGGGTCGGTGGCAGGTCTAGACCTGGCAGGTCCCTGGGCTCAGCAATCCGCGGTCAGTTGGATGTTTTCTATTTTAATTGGTGGCTGGTAGATTTATACTGTAACTAGGTACTTACCATACTGCATATGCCTCCAATCAGTGGCCTGTGTAATGTGGTCAACGAGAGACACCTCTGGGGTTACACGACCACAACAGGATTTTGGTGGCTGGTTTGTTTGTAAAAAATGGCGTTTAAAAAATGCCGGTACAAACTGAATCCCACTTGTATTCAGCTGAGCTAGCGGAGCGCATCCCTACAATTCAGACCGCAGGGAAATCAATAGTTCTCTTCAACACAGCCAGATGAATTTTTCAAGCGAGGGGGAGGGAGGGGGTAGGGAGGGTCTCTGTACAATGGAAGATTCTGCATTATGCTCTCGGTGGAAGAATTGTCCCCTAAAACTTCAATCATGTTCCTTCTATTTTTCCACTTGGGCAAACTCGGATTTTTGCCCAATAATAGTCGTACCATTTATGAAATTCATTCATCGATTTGTCTCGGCCCATGCATTTTCTAATGTTGACTCATGTCGTAAAAAGATGTTTGTTGACGAATAAGAGCCCAGCCCCATTATTCAACACCATGAATGCAAATGTACACGTCAAACAGCGACACAGACGTTAACACGCGACTAGCTTAAACGCATCCTTCCCGGCCGCAGGCCCTGGTACGTGCTCAGACTGCTAATGTCTCCACTGAGATCCAATGTCCTAACACGCGCAGAACGTAGACGGGCGAACGGACTTCAAACAAGAGACGAGTTCAGCCGCTGCTGAGTACCACTGTAATCCCTCAGAGGAGGAGGATAGCGTACATGTGTATGAATTAAGAAATCCATTCCCTCCGCTTGTTATTAGCTGTCTTAGCATCGGCTAATTGTACCGTTGACGTACGTTTACGCTAACGATTACCATTCAGCGGACGTACACCAAAACCTCCAGTAGAGGCAGAACATAACATCCACCTCCCTCACTCCGCTGGCTGAGCATCAGACCTCAGCGCTGGCCCCGTCTCAGCCCAAACTCAATCATAGCCCCGGCTGTTTAACCTTTCAAGCAAGACCTTCGCCGGGTAGGGGGGCGGGTGATCCGTGGGGTGGGGGTGGCAGCACGCGCTCGTTTCGTGTGTGCAGACGATAAGTACAGACGGCGTTGGCCTGAGTTGTATCCACAGGTGGTGTATATCTAGCAACAAAAAAGGAATTAATGCAGTTAGCGTGCTCCGCCGTAGTGCTATCTGGGGGGGTGAGAGAGTGGAGCGGCCGCCATCACCACCCCACCCCCCCCCGCCCCCTCTGTCCAATCCCCCTCCCCCCCGTGTGTTTTAACACAGGATCCTTTAATGCTGCCCTAATGACATTTGGGGAGTATTTTTAAACTAAATGAAATTGCCAAGGCGCCACCTCCCGTCTGCCCCGCTGCCGAGTGGGATACGGTTCCCCCCCCTGTCTGCTGCCGCGGAGGCAGAGAGCCTGGAGGAATCTAAACTGCGGCTAATGAAGACGTGGCAGCCTGCCCCCCAACCCCCCCCGTCCCCCCGTCCCACGCACCCACACCCCCCCCCCCCTCCTGCTCTAGGATTACATCGTCACGTAGCACCATGGTGCCACGGAGTGTGCCATGGGGAGGGATGTCTCAAAGGGGGGGGGGGGGGAGCTTGTGTGGGTATGGGGGGAGGGGGGGGCGAGGGGTTCATTGAAGAAGACGCCAAGCCCAAGATGGTGGATACAATGATGACGACGGGGTGATCTGTACGCCGACGCCCGGCCTCGATGTTAATGTTGTGTGGGTCGATTCCAAGGTCGTTCCGACGAGGGGTGCCTTTTCCCGTCGACGTGTTGGCGTGTGTCTTGAGTGTTGCACAGAGCGAACAGAGCGCACTATCGCTGGAGACAGTTTAGCCCAACCAAGCTTCGAAATCAGAACACAAGCAGTCACAATGAAGTGTTATTCTGCCATGCTGGGCTCTTACAGTTTTGTCCATTGTAATAGTGTTATCAGTTATTGATTGAAGTTAAACACGTGAACCGTGTGGGTGGGTGGGTGTGTGTGTGTGTGTGTGTGTGTGTGTGTGTGTGTGTGTGTGTGTGTGTGTGTGTGTGTGTGTGTGTGTGTGTGTGTGTGTGTGTGTGTGTGTGCGTGCGTGCGTGCGTGCGTGCGTGCGTGCGTGCGTGCGTGCGTGCGTGCGTGCGTGCGTGCGTGCGTGCGTGCGTGCGTGCGTGCGTGCGTGCGTGCGTGCGTGCGTGCGTGCGTGCGTGCGTGCGTGCGTGCGTGTGAGCCCGAATGTTTGTGTTGTCTGCGTGTGTGTGAGCAGGTGTATCTGTACGTACTGTAGAACTGTGTGTGTGGGTTTCTGTGTGCATCCATATAATATCCAAGTACATTGAAGTGTGTTTTTTTTGGTGGCGTGTGCATGCATGTGCGCGTGCGTGTGAGCACATGTGTGTGTTGTGTGTGTGTGTTTGTGAGCGTGGGCGTGCGCGTGCGCACTGTCTCATCTCTCGTTAACCGGAGGTGCACCGGGGGGGTGGGTGGGGGGGGGGGGGTCTGGGGTGTTGAGGTCAGAAGGCGGGGCTTTGACACTCCGAGCAGCAGAGGCTGAGAGGAAGAATAGGGTGAAGTAGAGGAAGAGGAAGAGGATGAAGAAGAAGAGGAAGAGAATGAAGAGGAAGAAGAAGATGAAGAAGATGATGAAGAAAAAGACAATGAAGAAGAAGAAGAAGAAGAAGAAGATGAAGATGAAGAAGAAGAAGAAGAAGAAGAAGAAGAAGAAGAAGAAGAAGAAGAAGAGGAAGAAGAAATAGAAGAAGAAATAGAAGAAAAAGAGGAAGAAGGGGGGCCCCCTCCTTGATGTTTGCC
The DNA here is from genome assembly GCA_900291075.1 of Melanogrammus aeglefinus. Classification (NCBI taxonomy): domain Eukaryota; kingdom Metazoa; phylum Chordata; class Actinopteri; order Gadiformes; family Gadidae; genus Melanogrammus; species Melanogrammus aeglefinus. The sequence continues at coordinate 287,951 of OLKM01000460.1, read as the reverse complement.
CTGTCGATCCCCCCTCCCTCCCGGGGGAGTATTCCTCCGAGCGGTCCGTGTTCCTCCTGACTGGGCTGCAGTTTGTCTTTGTGGGCGTCTGACGCGGCCCATAGCGCTCAGCCCCCCCCAACAGGAAGCTCTCGTCGGGTAACTGTCATCCTCGATAGCTCCGCGGTTACAGCGGAGGTTACCGGGGTCGTTCACACTCACACACACACACATATACAGGCACAGTCAAACACACACACACAGACAAACACACTTACGCACACACACACACACAAAGAAACACAAACGCACACGTACACACACAAACAAACGCACACACACATAGACACTCACACACATAAAGGCACACACACACACTCACACACACACACACACTCACACACTCACACTCACACTCAAACTCACACTCTCTCACACACACACACACACAAGAATATACAGTATATAGCACCACGGGTGAAAATTATTTGCACTTGTGGGAGTGTGAGGTGATGTGGATGAAAGTGTTAAATGGGGGGGATGGTATCTAAACTCACCACTACAAGACACGCAGCGGTGAGTTTAGGGAGTGTGTGTGTGTGTGTGTGTGTGTGTGTGTGTGTGTGTGTGTGTGTGTGTGTGTGTGTGTGTGTGTGTGTGTGTGTGTGTGTGTGTGTGTGTGTGTGTGTGTGTGTGCGTGCGTGCGTGCGTGTGTGCGTGCGTGCGTGCGTGCGTGCGTGCGTGCGTGCGTGCGTGTGTGTGTGTGCGCGACGGAGGAGGGGGGGGGGAAGAAGAGACGGTAATCTCTGCTGCGTTGTGTTGTCCTGCACCACAGACCTGTTGGGACTGAATAATGAAGTGTATCAAAGCGTTCCCACTCTATATAATGACCTAAACCTTCTGCCAGGGCAGCACATGCTACCCTGCCAGGCGTGGGGCTGTGGTCGTCTCTCCTCGGTGCCAAACGACCGGCACCAGCACACGGGTGTCAGGTCTGATACCGTCAGTTCACTGGGTCAACCACCTGGCTGTTCATCCGTCCAAAACGTTCCAGTTTCCATTAAAGCTGTTTGGAAGTGTTGTGCTGTGAGTAAGTGTGAGCGCTGCTATGTTCATTATCGCTGACAATGAGTACTTGTGGTAAATATGTGGGGTATTAATGGTACAACGTGTGGTGTATTGTTAATAATTCAGGAGGTATAATCTTAATAGCAAACAGTCCCATTCGTACGTTGCATCCCCTGAAAACAAATGATCAAAGCAGTACCTGGATGCTAGCTAGCGTAGGATCTGTAAGGCAAGGCACGTTTATTACACTGAGTACACTTATTCAGCAACAGTCAAACACACAACCGTGTATAGCCCTTTTTAATTTATTCTTCTATTACCTCAATCATAAACTACACAAGCATACGATACAAATACATGACTAACTTATCCTTTTCAAATTCATCACAATAACAACCGGTAGCTTAACAAAACACAGTCCGTTTCCTAGTGGGGTGTGAGGAAGCAAAAAAAAAAGGAAAGAGGGGTAACCCATCGTCAATAAATCACTCAATAAAGGTATCTTATTTACGATCGGACCACTTATGAAATCACTTTTCACCATTGTTGTTTTGTTTTTTCCCCCCTTGCTGAGATCCTGCCTATGTCATCACAACGGCCAATGTGATGGTGGCCATTATTTCCCCCGACCTGAATGTGTGTGTGTGTGTGTGTGTGTGTGTGTGTGTGTGTGTGTGTGTGTGTGTTGTGTGTTGTGTGTGGTGTGTGTGTGTGTTGTGTTGTGTGTGTTGTGTGTGTGTGTGTGTGTGTGTGTGTGTGTGTGTGTGTGTGTGTGTGTGTGTGTGTGCCATTGTGGTCAGACAGCCCGAGAGACGGGAGAGGTGCAGTAATCCATTAAGCAGCCTCTCTCTATGCCTCCGGGGATTAGACCTGGGACTCCAGCACAGCCTCCCTGTCTCACCACGCAGGGCCTTGGTGTGGGTCAAGCATTTAGTAATAAGCTCAACCACGGCGAGAGAGACATGTAACCAAGGTTACCAGACCCACCCTGTGCATAGCGGAGAGAGAGAGAGAGAGAGAGAGAGAGAGAGAGAGAGAGAGAGAGAGAGAGAGAGATCGAGAGAAGAGAGACAGTAACCAAGGTACGAACCCACCCTGAGCAGAGAGAGAGAGAGAGAGAGAGAGAGAGAGAGAGAGAGAGAGAGAGAGAGAGAGACTTCAGGAGGGTCCTCCTGTCACACAAGAGCACACCTACATGCACATGCACGCACACACACGAGCACACACACGCGCGCACACACACACACCCTGGTGAATACGTGTGCATCTGCTCCGCTCAGTACATTTCTCCTCTTACTGTAACTCTATCGTCATATCTGGATTTCGGCACACTCATGCTTCCCAGAACCCCTCTGCTTCCCCGCCTCCCCCTCCCGCCTACACGTCCTTCCCCCCATGGCGCTATGTGTGGACGGCCTCCACCTGCCCCCCAACAACAGACGCCCCACCCAGGGGGGGGGGGCTACACCCAGGTCAGCGGAGGGGTCCGGATGAACTGTAAGGTGTAATTGCAGGGTCATCTCTCCCCTGACCAGTAAGGGGGGGATCGAGACAGAGAGAGGTTGGTTGGTGGTCGGGGAGGTGGGGTTGGGGGGGCCATTGTCCTAGGCTCCCCCCCCCAGTACCTGGGTGCTCACTGACCAGGCGATGGGGAGTGTTAAGGGCCCACAAAAAAATGCTGATGCAACGCAAGTCCGGCGCAGATGATGGATGACACGCGCTGATGCGCGGGTTTAAGTGATTGGGGAGGATTGAAGACACCCAATTCACTTAGCTTCCCTCCAGCCCCCCCCCCCCCTCCGTCCCGTCCCCCCTGCCGTCCCCCTCGTCCCACCATGCCCCCCCTCCCCTCCACCTCTCCAATCCACTGGCAGGCAATCAGCACGATGGGGATGTGAAGGAGCGCATGTTGGAGTCATGAAGGATGGCTGCTTGTCCGTGGCTCAGCGCCGTCCCCTTCGATCCCCTTCCTCGCTCTCTCTCCTCCCTCCTCCCCTCTCTCATCGGACCCTCCAGACCGGACCAGGCCAAGGCGCTGCCGTTGAGTGGACGGTGGTTTACGTGGGTTTTGCATCGATTGCACGTGCTACGTGATCAAGACGTTGTGAATTTTCCCGAGGCACTGCCAATAGGAGTTACCCTTCGTCGCCGCAAAGGACTCCCCATGGCCATTCATTAAGACTCTGAATGAAGTGTGTTTGTATTCGGATCTCAGGAGTACAAATATTACAAATACTCCTCCTCTTTCAATGATACAACGTTGATTTTGTTATTTACTCTCTTATCATTGGACATGAATGACGTGAATGTTGACTTTTGGTGCATTTTTGAGGATGTGATTAACTCAATGGAAGTTGGTTTTTTCCGCACGGTAAACAGTGAAGCTGCTTTACCGTGTAAACTGACCACCATGTCTGACACAATTGGAATTCAAGTCTCTTGTGAACTAAAGAAATGAAAAGAAGAAAACAGACACAGGTTTCTTTCTCCCCAAGGTCTGTTCATTTGAGCTCCGGCCGAACAGACAAAAGCTCTACAGCAAAGATATCTTTCCTTTGACGATGCTGAATGGGAATGCCCTTAGATGTTTCTGATGATTTTGACATTGATTTTCTGTGTAGCCCATTAGCACTGCGGCTAGCCTTTGATAAGCAATCAGTCGCTTCATTCGAGCGGGAACTGACGTGATTAGCTCAGGCCGTTGGCGTATGTATTTACATCAGAGCTGTGCATTCATTGCATTTATTATATACTAATACACTAATTAAATAATTATTATTAAGTAATTGTTGAAAATCAAATGTTCTTTTGCATTCTGTATTTCATAAAGATGCAGTTATTTCATAGTTGGAAGAAAATACATTTATGCCCAGGGGAGCTATTTTTATGTTCTATTGTTATGAACGATTTTCCTAAAGAAAACCATTGATGCTCAAGAACTGTGAAGTGTCTTGAAAGCTCTTCTTCCGAATGTTAAAACAAAATGTCATCCAGCATCCTTCATGAGTCTGCCATTGATTTTGCTCAAACAGATTCCTTTCTCCCCCTTAGGCTACGCAGGTGTGCCAGCTCCAGGTAGCCACTTCAGAGAGTGGTTCATAAACGCAGAAAAACCATCCAAACTAAAAGCGATATATATTGGAGCACAAAACAACATGAAATAGGAATCACACTGACAATATAAAAATGTATTTGAATTCACGTGGATCATAATTAGCTAATAAAACAGTTTGATTTCTTTTACAGTTGTACAATTAGAAAAAGAACAAAAAAAAAATGGTATATATGTACAAATGCATTTATAGAGCGAAGTAATAAGCTAAGAGGCTAGCACAGAAGGCCCTATAGTAGAAAGCATGAATTTCTATATCTATATGACCAGCTGCATCAGATGGACTGTGGGTTGACCATAGCGTCTGTCATTAAACCATAGTGACCCAACCCAAGTGTGCCGGCAGAACATAAAGGGTTGACAGCTGAGATGGAGTGCACCGACGTAGATTTAAGGATAGTGGAGGGGGGGGGGGGGTATTTTTAGCTGAATATCAGTCACCGACCTTTCTGTTTATGATGGCTGGTGTCCGTCAGATCTCTGAAGCATGGAAGACTCCACCTTGGAGATCCACTTGGGACACGCACACACATCCGCACACACTCATGCACACACACAGTCGTGCACGTCCACAAACAGAATCACATGCACCACATGCACACACAAATAAACTTCCACAAATAGAAGCATGCTCTCACATACACATAGTCACAAGTGCTGGTATATGCACACACACCGACTGACAGCCACACACACACACACACACACACACACACACACACACACACACACACACACACACACACACACACACACACACACACACACACACACACACACACACACACACACACACACACACACACACACACACAAAGGACCTGATAGAGGCTGCAATTCCCATCTCCTGATATAGTTGTTTCAGTAGACATCTCAGTACCCCCCAGTGAGAGGGAGAGAGTGAAAGAAAGAGAAAGAGGGAAAGAGAGAGATAGGGTAGAGTGATAAGAGTGAGAGTGAGAGATAGAGCGATCAGGACAAAGGAGGAATCTGTTCAACAGTCTCTCAAGTTCCCTTTCCACATCATATCAATTTGTTGCATTGCATCAAATACAAACACATACACACAGACACGCACTGACACACATACACACTGACACACACATGCACACACACAAACATACACATGCTGGAGCACACACATAACAACACAAACAACATTTTGATGTTGGGGAGAAACTATTTGGTGACCGGGGAAACTGGTTGCTTTCTGCACAGTCTAATAAAGACTTCTTAGCTCTCATTTCCTCCCCTCTCTGTCCTGTCCTCTCCTGTCTGTCCTGTCCTCCCCTGTCTGTCCTGTCTTCACCTGTCTGTCCTGTCCTCTCCTGTCTGTCCTGCCTTCCCCTGTCTGTCCTGTCCTCTCCTGTCTGTCCTTTCCTCTCCTGTCTGTCCTGTCCTCCCCTCTCTGTCCTGTCCTCCCCTGTCTGTCCTGTCCTCTCCTGTCTGTCCTGCCTTCCCCTGTCTGTCCTGTCCTCTCCTGTCTGTCCTTTCCTCTCCTGTCTGTCCTGTCCTCCCCTCTCTGTCCTGTCCTCCCCTGTCTGTCCTGTCCTCTCCTGTCCGCCCTTTCAACTCAAACAGGAGGAGCCTGTTCATTTAAATGTTGGAAATTTGGCAAAAACATATGGAAAACATTCTTGCCAGTATTAAATGCTATATCCAATTATTTAGAGAGTAGTTGATCTATAGCACAATAGGCCGTAAAGAAGAGCGGGAGAGAGAGAGACAGAGAGACAGAGAGACAGAAAGAGAGAGAGAGACCTCTGTGGCTTGTGGTTCTCCCCTCCATAGGACAGGAGGGTCGGTTGCCATGGTGACGCAGTATTTCTCCAGAATTGCACATATTGATCCACCGAGTCGACGACGACCAGCAAGAGTGAGGAAGAAATGGTTGTGTGTGTGTATCTGTGTGTGTGCGCGCATGTGTGTGTTCGTGGGTGAAAAGACGCTGCTTAGGTTGGAAAATAAACACAATGAATCCTGCTTGCGCTGGTAAGCACACACACAGAAACACACAAAAGCACACACACAAACACACACACACACACCAAAGGTTTCGTACCTATATTAGACGGATTGTCCTAAAACATCCTCCTTTTTGAGTGGTTGACACCACAGTTTAAATGGGCAGTGAGTTAGAAGTCATCTATTTGCTTTTAATGTGTGTGTTATAATCATGACTTAAACATAACAAAAAAATGATTTGCGCGCTTGTGTGTGTTTCCCTGATGGATCTTCGCTGTGGGGGTTTTCGGTAACGCCACTTCCGGTCAACGCGTGAGCCTGGCAATGTCTGGGAACGCTTGGCGAGGAAGCGGGCATACACCGGTTAAAGGAACACATCCTTTCCCGAGCCCCGCTCTGCGTTTATTCCTTGTAGTGGCGACAGTTCAATCAATATTTACACACATGAGAAACCGCCCCGCAAAGCCTCGAAGCAAAGAAACCAACGCTCTAATCTGTGACGTCATCTGCAGCCCGACCCCAGGGGGGCGCTGATAATTATTGGAGAATGACCAGTGAATAGCAGTTATGCTGTATCTCTACAATCTAAACATGATGTGGTGACAGATGGAGAAACAGCTCAGACTCACCCAGGGAAACAGGTTCGCCGGCCTGAAGCGTTCCAGGATGCTTTGTTCCCTTCCACGAGCGCCGATCTGAAACTATGATCATAACCCTAGCGTTCCGATTGGCTGCTCTGAACTATGGCAGGTTGTTCTGTTGTTCGATTGGTTGTGTAGGTCTTTGGTTTGTTTCGGTGGCTCAGTGTCACTTGTGACGGTTTGGGATATGGTCACCCAGGATGAAAACGTCGGTTGACTGCTTTGTGTAAATGAAGCTCTTCCCAGGAAATGCTTGAATATAACCATGACCACTTTATGGGAACTTACGGTGAATGCATGTATGTTATTTGTTAGATAATGGATAATTATATATTTAATATAAAATGTAAGTATTTTGTCTGTGTTGGTAAAATTATCCATACATTTTACAATTCAGACTATATATTCTGGTTAAAAGCTCAAATGTATTTCCAAGATGCAAAGGTATGTCTTTCGTGTTTTTGCAAGCATAAATTTGTATATTTTCTGCTCCTCCTTGAACTTTTAGTTTGTCTAAGTCAGTGAACCCCAATTAGCGGCCCGTGGACCAAATCCGGCCCACGAGAGCCATATGTCCGGCCCGCGCTGACCCAGCGCATTCACATGTTATCCAAAAAGTTGACGTTACTGCGTGCATACGTAATGACGTGCTTCGCGCGTTTTCACCACCGTCACACTCCAGAAAGGTAACTAACTAAAATCCCTCTGTCTTCCTGTGTCCCTTAGAGAGGAAGGGAGAGACATATAGAGAGGGGAGGGAGAGTGGACGTGAACACATTGATGTGGATGGATGGCACCAGACCCAACGCCCTGTTGAAGACACACTGTGCTGTTGCTTTATAGTCCTTATGTTCAGGGCTGCTGCACTGTATGCCTGTTTGTTTGCTGGACTTTTTTTTTGCCGATGTTCCAGGGGCATTTTAATAAATTAATGTTAGATTATTGACAAATTTTGTTTCAAGAGAGCATTTTGTTATTGTGTGACTCCTTACAGAGGGTATTTTCAACTACTACTTATAATTATATAGTAATTGTATAAAAGGCTTTGACTTTTTATAGTGCCTGTCGTTTTAAGAGCAGTTAGTACTCAGGGAATTAAGTTTGTGACAATGTAAGTGCCTGTTACTTTGTTTCCTTTATTTATATAAATAAATCAAACAGAGCTGCAATCATAATACAGAAAAAAGTCATACACAAAATATATACTCAGATACTCCGGCAAAATAAAATAACTCTACACGACTGCGCCTGAGTATCTGAGTATATATTTTGTGTATATGTCGTTTAGCCTGTAGTTATTTATTTACTATGTTTCATAGAACTAAAGGTGTTTTTATTTGACTGTTGTTTTATAAAAACTGAAAGACTATTAGCATTTAGTACAGTATTTAACATTAGTACAGTATTTAAATAAACATGGCTGAACATAATACAGTCTGAAGCAGGCCACGTCTCCTCCTCCTCCTCCTCATTCCTTGCATTCTCATCGATGCACCATTCCTGGATGCTAATTAAACCTAATCGATTTAGCCCTCCTGCATTATCGCTAAAACAGTAATTAGAATTGAAGCAAAATTTCCACATAAAAATGGAGAATTAGAAAAATAAAAGGACAATTCGGCCCTTGGCATGGCATGCTTGACCAAATTTGGCCCTCTGGAAAAACTAATTGGGGAACCCTGGTCTAGGTGTTATGGAAATACACACGTCATATTGTGTTGTGGCACATGATGTTAAATAGAAAAACATGCATACAATTGCAAGCATGCTGATGCATTCCTGTGAGACAATAAGCCTAAAAAGAAACCAAAAAAAAGTAAACTATAGACAGCTACCGAACTTACAGAACAATGTAAGTATTGCAGCGGTTTCGGAGCGCATGTTCTTCGTGTCTCCGTGTGTCCATATTTGGTATTTTACAGACATACGGCCGGTTAGCTTGCGAGATGAAGGGAGCTGCCTGGCTGTTTGTAAAGTTGTGTGGATGTGAAGGCTGAATTCCTTGAACGCTGTTTGAAAACTGTAATCCCAGCCAAAAGGTCAAAAGTCTCACCAGTGTGTTTTTTATGAGTCTTTGTGCTGCTGTTTTAAGCCCAGAACACGCTTTGTACTGTGTTCAAAGAGCAGCGCACGGGGTCTGTGAGCGGATTAGTTTGAACCCTGCTGGAGGAGCCAGCGCCATGCGTGGGCCTGTGGGCATGTGTGTGTGTGTGTGTGTGTGTGTGTGTGTGTGTGTGTGTGTGTGTGTGTGTGTGTGTGTGTGTGTGTGTGTGTGTGTGTGTGTGTGTGTGTTTGTGTG
>OLKM01000460.1:254757-267466 GCA_900291075.1 Melanogrammus aeglefinus | reverse complement strand
CTCCTCTCTATGTCTCGCTCTCCTCCTCTCTATGTCTCTCTCTCTCTCTCTCTCTCTCTCTCTCTCTCTCTCTCTCTCTCCCTCTCTCTCCAAGTCTCTCTCTCTGTCTCATTCGCACTCTCTTCCTCCAAATTGTCCGGCTATTGTGACGTATTCACTGCACACATTGCTCAAAATCTCTTCCATAAATGCCTTTATGTTTTTATGTCCTACATTGCCTCTTTTGACCTTTTCTTATGGTCAGTTAAGCATAGTTAATTGGAATCAGTTTCAGAGGAAACGGTAAAAAAAGGAATATATATATATATAATATAGATGCTCCAGAATGACCACAGACCACACAAAAGGTTAAAGACCCATTTCTATTGCAGCCTCTGAACCTGAGACCTCACTAACTCACCACCAAGTGAGTTAGTGAGGGGGGTAAAGGAAACCAACGACACAGACACCGAGACAGGACACAAGGAAGGACACAAGCTGGGGGACACACAAAGGATAGTCTGCTCCTGGAGAGAAGGATTGCCCGGAGAATCCGTTCTGATGACCCAGATTCATGAAGAGCAACTTCACAGCGGCCAGGGGAGCCTCTATGTATATATATATATATATAGAGAGAGAGAGAGAGAGAGAGAGAGAGAGAGAGAGAGAGAGAGAGAGAGAGATAGGAGAGAGAGAGAGAGAGAGAGAAGAGAGGAAGAGAGAGAAGGAGAGAGAGAGGAGAGAGACGAGAGAGGGGGGGGGGAGGGGGGGAGGGAGGGAGGGAGGGAGAGAGGGGGTGCCGCGGGGGGGGCGGGGAGGGGGATGGGGGGAGGGAGATATGGATGGATGGGACATTTCTAAGCAAGACATGATACTGGTCACAAGTATTACAGTGCAAACAGGCATAAAGCGTAAAATTGTGAAATCAATTGTCCAGTCTTTTGCAATCAAAGGTAATCTCCCACGAGTTCACTAAGGTGTCAACTTACAAATTTAATATAATTTCTTCAAAAGACTTTAGCCATAGTTTACATCAGAACATCCCTCAAGAGGACACTGTTATATTGACAACATGACTAAGCAATTTGACTGTCTTATCCGTGCCCAATGACACAAGGACTTGTCATTGTGATGGCACTGACATGTTCATTGTCACAGATATTTACTTTTGAGAAACAAACTAAGGATTTTGAGCAAGAGACTGGCTTTTGGATGAAATCCATGGTGTTTTGCTATTTGTACGAATTGTTTTGAGAAATGCACTTACTGTTTTGCAAATTTCAATTCTGATCTGAGAAATGTACCAAAGCGACGGAGAAAAACTGTAATCAGGCCGGCAAAATAATTGGCTCTCCCCGAACCCCCCCCCCTACCACAACTGTACACCCAGGCAGTACTCAGGAAAGCCAATATAATCACACAGGACCCCACCCACCCCCTCCACCAATGACTAACTGCCATCAGGTTGACGCTACAGGGTACCGTTGGCACGAAAAAACACCTACAAAAAATCTTTTGTCCCCACTGCCATCACCACACTGAACAGTCACAAATAGGCCACATACCTCACTCCCCTCGCTCCTCCCTTTGCACTGCTTGCATTTTCGGCATTCATCTATTGTCATTGTTTTGGACTGCCTCTGTCTTGTATGTATTTATTTATTCAGTGTAAATTGAACCTGCCCTGTCAAAGATGAATAGATAGATAGATAGATGGACGGACGGACGGACGGACGGACGGACGGACGGACGGACGGACTGACGGACAGACAGACAGATAAGGTGAGGGTTTTGGGGTGGGGTCAAGGCGTGGAGGTCATAACCTTGTGTATTGATCTTGCTCTGTTATTTCCATGGCGACGGAATCCACCCCCTCCCCCAAGCCCCTCCCCCCTCCCCCCTGCCCCCTCCACCGCTCTGCTGGAGTACATTAAACCTGAGATCCATAACGCCTGCTCCCTCTCTCCGTAATCTTCTCCCTATTGCTCTCTCTCCCCCTCTCCCCCCCTCTCTCCCCCTCTCTCTCTCTCTCTCTCTCTCTCTCTCTCTCTCTCTCTCTCTCTCTCTCTCTCTCTCTCTCTCTCTCTCTCTCTCTCTCTCTCTCTCTCTCTCTCTCTCTCTCTCTCTCTCTCTCTCTCTCTCACACACACACACACACACACACACACACACACACACACACACACACACACACACACACACACACACACACACACACACACACACACACACTCATACACAGCTGCTCATCCAAGCACAGGAAGAAACTGAATTAAACCTCCGAAAACAATCTGGGTGTGCAGAAAGGACGATTCATCATGATCGCTGTTTGTCTGAGGTGTGCACGTGCACGTGAGGAGCAGTGTGCATGTGAGGAGGAGGTGTGTGCATGTGAGGAGCAGTGTGCATGTGAGGAGGAGCAGTGTGCATGTTGCAGTAGTGCGCACGTGAGGAGCAATGGCACGGGACGAGGAGGTGTGTGCATGTGAGGAGCAGCGTGCACGTGAGGAGTAGTGTGCACATGAAGAGTGTGCATGTGAGGAGGAGGACTAGGGAGGAGTCGGGATACTTTGATGATAGGTGTTTCAGATTCACAACACATGACACGCACACGCAAACAGACACACACACACACACACACACACACACACACACACACACACACACACACACACACACACACACACACACACACACACACACACACACACACACACACACACACACACACACACACACACACACATTCCCTCCTGTACTTACTGCACAACAGTGATCTTTAAGCACTCATCCTCATTCCAGTCAAGGTCAGCTGGTTCATAAATGCTGCCAGGTCGCTGACCTACCGTCTGTGATTGTGAGGCCGCATTGATCAATAAAAGAGAGGAGAACTTGGAAATGTGACTTGTCCCCATCTCGGCTCGGTGCCCATGCTGCAGGACGCTATGGTCTATCCCCTCTGCATGTTCTCCTAGTTATACTGCTCTTGTCTAACTTTCTCTCTCCCCTCCTGTCCCATTCTTCAGATGTATTTATTATTTAACCTTCATTTACACAGGTAAGTCTCCTAGCGCCAATCTTAAGTATAAAAAGCTTTTAGGCCCAGCCCAATCCTACCCCTGGGGACAGTCAGAAAAGGAACCGGTCATTTCAACAAAGGCTGTAATGACTTCGTTCTCTTAGCAATTGTGGTTTCTTTTTTCTTATATCTATCAGGCGGTCTCCTCACTTTCCGCTCGCCTGCCCTCTCCTTCTCACCCCTCTTGTTTTATGTCCTACTGCCTACTCTGCAGGATGAGCTGTGACGTGTGCCTCAGGTCTCCACTGTGTTGCAGGTAGGCTCAACGTCAGGTAGGCAGCCAGGCAGGCAGCCAGGCAGCCAGGCTGACAGGCTGACAGCTAGGGGTCTGCAGGCAGGGGGGCTGCAGGCAGGGGTCTGCTGGACAGGGGGCTGCAGAGTCCAAGAGGCCGACTCTTTGTGGGGAAATGATTTTCTCTGTGCTGAGGAGGACACTCCAAATCATCTTCAGCAATCTCAGTAATGGCCTCGCGACTCCGCTGCCTTTGTCCTGTAATGGTGACAGATGACCGGCTGGGAAGACACGGGCCATACAGGCGCCTAGTGAGGGAGCGCACAGATCACACACACTCACTCACACACGCACACGCGCACACACACACACACACACACACACACACACACACACACACACACACACACACACACACACACACACACACACACACACACACACACACACACACACACACACACACACACACACACACACACACACACGGTAAACACTTGCATAAAACGCCACTCCAGTTCAGGCCCGGGTGATTGCGGGTAATTGTGGGCCCTGTTCTTAGTGGTTATCCTAACAATTCTTCTGAAAGAGGTGCGTTAACTATCAGTCCATTCAGGGGAAAGATGATTCCACTTTACAGCGTCAACCCTGAAAACCCCCTTAAAGTTAAACGCTCAGGAAATAAATGCCTTTATAAAGTATGTTTGTTCTCATGGTGTTATTAAGGACTGGGGGGGGGGATCTGCCAGGCATCGATACTCAGAAATGGATCAACGATGAGGGCTCCAGTCGTCAGCGACAACAGATGACATGGTGTCGTGTGGCGCTCAAATTGTTGGTCGTTTTCGGAGAGTCTGCGTTCGTGTGATGCTTTGAGACCGCCTAAAGTGCGGAGGAATATTAGCGTGATATGCTTAATCATTAAGGCATAGATGAGTTAACCCGCACTCTGTGTTCACCCTGTAAGTACAACAAGCAACATGGCTTGGAGCAGAGCAAAACAATATAATATTCCGCTGTAATCTCATCAACTGGATAAAAGGTTAGGGTTACATTTCACTGAAGGATGTTAAATGGACTGCTTTTATATGGCACTCACACCGCATATACACACACTGAGCCATACACAGGTCATAAAGGAATGCCTTGCTCAAACACACCTCAAAAGATACTGAGCCAGGAGGAGTCCAGCATCGACCTGATTCACCGACCTGAGACGAAGACCTTCCCAACGCTCCTCACTTCCCAAGCAATTACTTTATACGACTTCCTGTCTGGCCTGGTCCACATTTCCCCCTTCCTGCTCTTTAAAGCTCTCTGCATACATTTATCCTGCTATTACGGCCAGGATTACATTAGATTCCCTACCTTGCTAAACAGCATAAATACCAGATCCATGATGTTCATTTGAGCCCATCCATTTTGTAAAAGGCTTAAGGAGGACCTCCTTCTTAGCGGCTTCGATTAAAAACCCAGACATGAAATGAATAGTTATATTTATCTGGAGTTTGAGACTCTGAGCTCATCGGGCATGCGACGTTTGGGTGACAGAATCGCTGGATCTAAATGGAGAAAGCATGTTGTCGGGTTCCAGACCTGGTGTACGTCCAGGTGTGAGATGTTCCCCAGAACTCCCGGTGGATGGCTCTGTTATTGTCACTCTCACAGGGTCCACTGATACGCCAACCCGATCCAGCAAAATGACCACATAGTCCCATGCCTAACTGTTTCAGTTTTATATATTTTTTCAAGTTTTTTATTTTGGTAAAGACGCATACAATCAACAAGAGGGTATTGGATAACATTGAAATTGGATTACAATTTGTCGCAATTCTGACAGGATCAAAACATATTTTGTCGCTCGCTGTTGACCAGCGTACATATTTCATCAGTCATAAGCAGAAGGGACCTGACTTAGACCCCTCGCAACGGAAGAACGTTGTCAGCTAAAACCTGGTTACATTAAGGTAATGTTATTATTATTTTTAGTTTAATTCCTTTTTCCAAGTACTCTGTTTTAGGTGTCCAGATTTTCATTTGGCGGTCTGTGAAATCTTTTGGAGGAAGTCATTTTTCATGTAGAAATAATGATATTCCCCAGCCATCAGCAGGGTGTGCTTTGTTTCCAGAGACGGAGACGGCCTTTCCGTTAATGAAGCTTCTTAAAGTTATACACCACAACAAATTGTGGTATTTTAACAAGTACATATTAGGAAATAATCATCAGCCCGAGATTCTGTGTATACCAAGGTCTGTAACTACTATTACCCATTATATATAACTCATGAATGTATTATAAGTTTAGTCTAGAAACGTTGCTCGTTTGCCTTGAAACGTCAAAACCTTATTTTTAGCGGGACTGGAAAATCAGACTATTGGGTTGTTTTGCGGGTTCATCTGATTGGGAGAAACATATTCTCCTTTAGCAGCACAGCCTGTAAGCCAAAGAACAAAATGGCCTCAATGTTCAATATACTATCTTTTTCTTTACTCCTGTACATGTATTTGCTTTGCCTTTCATTTTAATAGAACGTTTCATTCGAATGTCTAAAAAAAAACAAATAATGCGATCAACAAAAAAAAGCAGAAGAATTGTATTTATTGTTTTGCTGTCTGAAGCGTGGACCCTCTGTCTGCTGGTCACAGTTTAACACACGCCTGCCCTCGCCTCCTCTGCAGAATCAGACCACCTCTCGGCGCCTGTCTCCCTCCCTCCACCACACTCTATTTCAGGCTAATTCCTGCTCCTCTGTCCCCAGCAGATCTCCCCTCCCTGATTCCTCCAGGGTCGCGGGGATATTGCTAGGGAGCTGCAGCGCTGCCCTTTGACCCCACCCCCTCCCGCCCCCCCGCTATTGATTTGTGATGCTTGAGCTGGAAGAGGATTCCTCCGTTGTACTCACTCACTGCGGCACCGTGGTAACACAATCGTACTTGAGGGCTTAGCGGCACGTT
This sequence comes from Melanogrammus aeglefinus, assembly GCA_900291075.1. Lineage (NCBI taxonomy): Eukaryota > Metazoa > Chordata > Actinopteri > Gadiformes > Gadidae > Melanogrammus > Melanogrammus aeglefinus. Next base: position 261,221 of record OLKM01000460.1, on the reverse strand, counting down.
TTGACTCGTTATGTTTCCTATTGATAACCGGGGCGGAGCAGAGACTCGCGGCGACCCCCCTTCTGCTACATCGTCTGAGGCGCCTGCGCTGCCTGTGTGCAATGATGCTGAGGTTCTTCCAATAACTGTAAGCAGGATCTTATTAGCTTGTGTGTCCAATGAAAATCAATAGGGAGAGGATACGGAGGGGCCCTCGTTAGGAGAACCCTTGGAGCGCGCCCGGGGGCAGATCCGGGCGGCCGCTCGCAATATCGGCTCCGGGATGAAGAAGCAAAATGGCTGCTTACATAAGTCACAACATTGCAGTGCGCAAAGGGTATTGCTAAACAAGGGCTTATGGTGGTGGTCTTGGTGTTGGTTGTTTGTGTAGGGTGAGACTACACTGATAGAAGAGGAATACAAGCCGGCGACTAGAGTTTAAAATTAATAAATCAAACCTTTGTTTTACGAAATACAATGACCCGTTTTTCATTAAGCGTGACATTTACCACACAATCATAATACTGCTGAATGGAACCATTTAAAAAACATGCATCTGTGTGTGTGTGTGTGTGTGTGTGTGTGTGTGTGTGTGTGTGTGTGTGTGTGTGTGTGTGTGTGTGTGTGTGTGTGTGTGTGTGTGTGTGTGTGTGTGTGTGTGTGTGTGTGTGTGTGTGTGTGTGTGTGTGTGTGTGTTTGAGAGTGTGTGTTAGTGAGTGCGTGTGTGTGTGCATATGTGTGAATGTGTGTGTGTGAGTGAATGAATGTGTGTGTGCTTATGTGTGTGTCTGAGGGATTTTTGTGTGTGTGTGTGTCTGAGTGAGTGTTTTAGTGGGTATGTGCAATTGTGTGCATGCATTCGTGTGTGTGTGTGTGTGTGTGTGTGTGTGTGTGTGTGTGTGTGTGTGTGTGTGTGTGTGTGTGTGTGTGTGTGTGTGTGTGTGTGTGTGTGTGTGTGTGTGTGTGTGTGTGTGTGTGTGTGTGTGTGTGTGTGTGTGTGTGTGTGTGTGTGTGTGTGTATGAATGTGGTCGTGTGTGTAATTGCATGCGCAGCAGTCTGCACGCACGCCCGCGTGCCCGGCCACGTGTGAAGTGGGGGAAAGTGGTCATCGGCCAAATTGCTTTAGCAATTTGTGCGTTTGTGGATGAATTGCATAAAGTGATATCTGGCTCTTTGAATCATAAGTTCAGGGGAAAAACGGGTTATCTGAACAATCTCTCAGTAAAAAAACCACTGGGATCCCCTTACACGGCTGCACTCAGGCCCTGTAGAGGAGCTGTGGCCGGGGGGGGGGGATTGAAGAGCAGCAGTCAACCCCCCAACAACGTTAGCACCACTCCCGGCAGCCGCCCCGGCGTTCCCGGGTTACAGCGCCCCGGCCAGACGGGGAGGCTAATTAAAGAGGCCTGCCGTGTAATTGAGGACACACTTATCCCCAATCACCCGGGCGCTAACCCCGCTGGCTGGGTTTCATCTGAGGCGCGTGTGATTCTACTGTTGCGTCAACACGGTCTGCCCATCGGTGCAAACATCACTCGTAGATATTGAAATGCGGGGCGCCCCGGGGGCTCACCGGGGAGAGAGCGCACCATATAGGCTCAGTCCTGATCGCAGCCACCCGGGTTTGAGTCCTGCACGTGGTCATTTGCTGCATTTCCTCCTCTCTGTCTTCCATACCTACACCTCTATCTCAATCTATAATAAATCATAAAAATGCAAAATTAAACCTTTACACTTCAAAAAAAATTAGATATGGACATGTACAGAATCACCAGAGGTGACTACAGATGTGTAAGTGTCTGTGTGCATGCATGTGTGCGTGAGAGTGTGGCACCTGGACGTGAGCAGATCCAGATGTGTACGTTTTTCAAGGTTTCAGCTGGGATTCAGTCTTATATTCATGTTGGTTAGGTTTCATGAGTGTGTGTTCCTTTGTTGCGGCCTGTATGTCAGTGTGTGTGCGCGTGTGCGTGCTTTTGCTTCTGTGTGTGTGTGTGTGTGTTAGTGTGCATGTGCATCTGTAATGTGTGTATACTGGGCGGGGTCATTTTGATGAACGATGCCACAGTAGAATAGACTGGCGCTCACATGGCTCAGCCTTGTAAAGATGTGACGAATGACGGAACACACAGTATTGATTCCAATCTCTCTCTGGTGCAGTGTTTCATTGTGAAGGCTTTGCAGGCGGCGCGCACACACACACACACAACCACACACACACGTGAGCAAAAACTCGTCGTTGCCCTCGCATCTGCGCACACACACACACACACACACAGACGCACAAACCTACAACAAATGAAGGAGGTATTGAGTGCACATACCGTTTACACAACCATGGCTGTGTGTGTGGGGCTCAACTGAGCCTAGCATAGTTTCACCGTATATGCCATGTAGACACATATATGTACAATTTGCTTCTGTTTGTTTCCTTTGTGTGTCAATAGTTAGGTGTGGGTGGATGTATGTCTGTGCTCATCTAAAAGAGTGTGTGTGTGTGTGTGTGTGTGTGTGTGTGTGTGTGTGCGTGTGTGTGTGTGTGTGTGTGTGTGTGTGTGCGTGTGTGCGTGGTGCGTGCGTGCGTGCGTGCGTGCGTGCGTGCGTGCGTGCGTGCGTGCGTGCGTGCGTGCGAGCGAGCGAGCGAGCGAGCGAGAGAGAGAGAGAGAGAGAGAGAGAGAGAGAGAGAGAGAGAGAGAGAGAGAGAGAGAGAGTGTGTGTGTGTCTCACCATTGTCATACCATTGTTAGTAGCTGGTGTTGGTTGTCAGCAGGGAGTCCTGGTCACACGTATTACAGTTTCATCTCAGTGTGCTTTAAACCAGCTGTGTCTTTCCATGCTGTCAAGAGCATAAAAACACCCAGCTGTGCATGTCTGTGTGTGTGTGTGTGTGTGTGTGTGTGTGTGTGTGTGTGTGTGTGTGTGTGTGTGTGTGTGTGTGTGTGTGTGTGTGTGTGTGTGTGTGTGTGTGTGTGTGTGTGTGTGTGTGTGTGTGTGTGTGTGTGTGTGTGTGTGTGTGTGTGTGTGTGTGTGTGTGTGTGTGTGTGTGTGTGTGTGTGTGTGTGTGGGTGTGTTTGTTGATGTTGGTGTTGGTGTGTGTATCTTTGTGTGTGTTTGTGTTTTTGTGTGTGTGTGTGTGTGTGTGTGTGTGTGTGTGTGTGTGTGTGTGTGTGTGTGTGTGTGTGTGTGTGTGTGTGTGTGTGTGTGTGTGTGTGTGTGTGTTTGCGGCTATAAGTGCATATTTTCTATATATACATATAGGTTTAAAGGTTTATATCTGTGTGCGTGTGTGTGTGCGTGTGTGTGTGTGCATGCGTGCGTGTGCGTATGTAAGTGTTCTTGTCACACTGCATGGGAGTGGCTGCGGTGTTAGCATGATCACACAGGAGGGCAAAGGTCAAAGAGGGATAACCAGCAGAAGAGCAACGGAAAGCCAGAGAGGAGGAGGAGGAGGAGGAGGAGGAGGAGGAGGAAGGGAGGAGGAAGGAGGAGGAGGAGGAGGAGGAGGAGGAGGAGGAGGAAGCAGATAGCAGGGGAGGGGAGTTCCGTTTCAAGTTGGTCAGCCACATTGTCTCCTTGCCTCCTGGACCTGAAGAGAGCACTGTTATCAGTACATTGGGTGGAGGAAGGGTGGAGGGAGGGATGGAAGGGTGAATCGATTGATGGAAAGATGAATCGACCGAAATAAAGGATGCAAGCGACAGAAGATAGGACATGGGAGGATGGATGGTTCTGGAAAAAGGGCGATGAAGAAGAGGAGGTGTAGAGTTAGTGCCTCTTCGACTTGATCTACTTGGTGTTGCACATTAATTATTCAATCAACAAGGTCAATGTGGTGAATTCAAAGGATTTCCACTCATTCCACCATAAGCAGCCCCATGGGCGCCCTCGCCTCGGATACACACACCCCTGACCACAGAGGGAGAGAGAGAGAGAGAGAGAGAGAGAGAGAGAGAGAGAGAGAGAGAGAGAGAGAGAGACAGACAGACAGACAGACAGACAGACAGACAGACAGACAGACAGACAGACAGACAGACAGACAGACAGACAGACAGACAGACAGACAGACAGACAGACAGACAGACAGACAGACAGACAGACAGACAGACAGACAGACAGACAGACAGACAGAGAGAGAAGGAGAGCTAGATAGATATAAAAATGGGTAAATAGAAAGATAGAAAGAGCGAGAGAGAAAGATAGATGGATGGATGGATGGATGGATGGATGGATGGATGGATGGATGGATGGATGGATGGATGGATGGATGGATGGATGGATGGATGGATGGATGGATGGATGGATGGATGGATGGATGGATGGATGGATGGATGGATGGATGGATGGATGGATGGATGGATGGATGGATGGATGGATGGATGGATGGATGGATGGATGGATGGATGGATGGATGGATGGATGGATGGATGGATGGATGGATGGATGGATGGATGGATGGATGGATGGATGGATGGATGGATGGATGGATGGATGGATGGATGGATGGATGGATGGATGGATGGATGGATGGATGGATGGATGGATGGATGGATGGATGGATGGATGGATGGATGGATGGATGGATGGATGGATGGGTGGATGGATGGATGGGTGGGTGGGTGGATGGATAGATAGATGGAATCATTATTCTCTATCAGTCAGAGGAGGGGGGTGTTTTCAGCAAAGGGTCAGTGCAGAGGTCAAAGGCATTGTCAGGGGCACACACACACACACACACACACACACACACACACACACACACACACACACACACACACACACACACACACACACACACACACACACACACACACACACACACACACACACACACACACACACACACACACACACACACACAACCCTCATCTTCGGTCCCCCACAGTTTGGCCCAACCCCCCAATTCCCTAACCCCTCCCAACAATCAAATCCTCCCAATCTCTCCCTTGTGTGTGTGTGTGTGTGTGTGTGTGTGTGTGTGTGTGTGTGTGTGTGTGTGTGTGGCACGTGGACATGCTCAAATGCAGCCCTTTCCCTGCTGCTGCTGCAGTGGTGCATTACTGCTGACCTTTGGCCTAGGCAGGATTGACTCTTCACAAGGCCTGCGGGGTCACTGACCATTGACCCCTGAGGTCATCCAGGGAAGCCGGCCAATTGCATCCATTGGGAGGCAGGGATGGAGAGTGATGAAGAGTGTTTGAACAAAAAAATACAGGCTGGAACCCCGGTGTTGTCTCAGCACCGTCCACAATATCAGTCTGACACCGTGCATCTCCTGCACCCTGCAACCATGGCCTCCTAGGCATGTTCCTGTCCTTCCACCTCCTCTTCCTCCTCCTCCTCCACCACCTCTTCCTCCACCTCCCCCTCTCTTCTTCCTCCTCCTCCCTCACCCCCTCCCCCTCCTCCTCCCTCACCCCCTCCCCCTCCTCCTTCCCCTCTTCCTTCTCCTTTTCCTCCTCCCCCTCTTCCTCCTCCTCCTCCTCCACCCCCTCCTCCCCCCTCCCCCTCCCCCTCTTCCTCCTCCTCCTCCCCTCACCCCCTCCCCCCTCCTCCCTCCCTCTTTCTTCCTCCTCCTCCTTCCCCTCCCCCTCCTCCTCCTCCCTCACCCCTCTCCCCGTCCCCTCCTCCCCCCTCTTCCTCTCCCCCTCTCCTCCCCCTCTTCCTCTTCCTCCTCCTCTACCTCCCTCACCCCCTCCCCCTCCTCCTCCTCCTCCTCCTCCTCCTCCTCCTCCCCCATCCCCCTCCTCCAGCCCCCAGGCTGAGGGGCTGGAGGGTTGGCGTTTACTGGAAAGCAGCAGAGAAGGCTGGCGGTCACGACCGCTGGTGTAATCTAATGACCACTCACTCAGAGGGGGAGTCGGGGTGAGGGAGGTGAGGTGGGGGAGGAGGCGGGGAAGGGGGGGATGGGAGGTTAGAAGGGATAGGGGTTAGGGTTGGGAGGCGTGTAGGGGGGGCTGGGGGGTGCTGCAGGGGGTCTTTGGTCCTGGGGGGTGAGTCCTGTCAGAGTCCCACCACTGTTCAGTGGGATTGGATAACAGCTCGTGGTCAAAGTCATTGTCTGCGCCGGCACTGGTGACAAGACCACATCCACATGAAAGGGGCGGTTTTTAATGACACCAGGATTCATCTGTGTTGCTGCTCCCCTCTTCGTTATTAGGTTTGATTGATTGTGACTTGTGTTTTGTATGAATTGTGTTCATTCCACCAGAAAATACAGAAAACACAACACCGTGTAGATATGAGCATATCAGACAACAACAGTAGAGTGTTGCACGCCGAAGGCTATTCCGTTTACGATTATCACGTTTCTTTTAATTGATGGTTTGCTGCAAATTGTTATGTGACATGAACATTACCAAAAGCATCATTGATGACCATATTGTAATCCATCTGTTTAACTGCAATTCAAAATAAAATGAAAGTCCATCAAAGGAAGTAAAACATGTCTGAAAGAAAAGGTCCTAACAGGATTTCATAAAGGACA
>OLKM01000460.1:247257-249757 GCA_900291075.1 Melanogrammus aeglefinus | reverse complement strand
AATAACTGCAAATATTAAAGTATAATGCCGGCCGCGTATCTCCCCCCCTCTGAGGAAGGGATTTCTATGTTACTCAAACATTCGGTGAGAATCGACCGGACCGTCAAAAAGGAGCTCCTACTGCAGGAGGCTTCAGGGAGAGCGCTGGTCTCCGCTAACCCAAGGCAGTGGATCAGAGACCCGACTCTCCAAGTTGTGTGGTTCTCTGGCCCCTGATATGAACCCTGTTATGAACGCCTCGGTGAATCCCTCATCAACCTCAGGTGTGATCTAATTAGGATTGAAAACCATCGCCGATGCCTTCATCATTAGCCAAGCCAATTAAACGACAACTTATCACAGCTTACAAGGTGGCAACACAAAGGGGATGGCGTGCTCGTCGCTATGCTAATAGCGTGTTTACCAAGACTTTGGTGTTGACGTGAGGGCGGGTGTGGGCGGGGGTCGGGGTCGGGTCAGGGTGAGGAGCAGTGGCTACTCATACTGATGGGCCTCCAACGCCTCCGTTTATGAAGTAGCTTGTTAAGCCGCGCGGGTCGATAGCGCTCACGCTGTTGGCGTGTCCTCATTAGCTGCAGGAAGTCCCCTGGTAGGAGAGCGAGCAGGTAAGGAAGCACTCATCGATGTGTTTGTTTCTGTGTCAGTGTGTGTGTGTGTGTGTGTGTGTGTGTGTGTGTGTGTGTGTGTGTGTGTGTGTGTGTGTGTGTGTGTGTGTGTGTGTGTGTGTGTGTGTGTGTGTGTGTGTGTGTGTGTGTGTGTGTGTGTGTGTGTGTGTGTGTGAACCATCACATTGATCGATCCCACTCATAATCTCCTATGACCCCCTAGGCAGCATGAATTACACCAGTGGGCAGTGGGTTTTGTGTGTGTGCGCTTTTGTGGAGGTGTGAGTGTAAGTATATGTGCATGTGTGTGTGTGTGTGTGTGTGTGTGTGTGTGTGTGTGTGTGTGTGTGTGTGTGTGTGTTAAAGGGGTGAGTGAGAGGAGTGATGAGAGAGAGAGAGAGTGAGAGGGATAGAGAGAGGAGAGAGAGAGAGAGAGAGAGAGAGAGAGAGAGAGAAGAGAAGAGAGAGAGAGAGAGAGAGAGAGAGAGGAGAAGAGAGAGAGAGAGAGAGAGAGAGAGAGAGAGAGAGAGAGAGAGAGAGAGAGAGAGAGAGAGAGAGAGAGAGAGAGAGAGAGCAATAGAGGGAGAGTGCAAGAGAGGGGTATGGGGTGTCTTTATAATTACAGCAGATGGAGATCATATCAGTGGGACCCCCACACCGGGGACCAGTATCAGTGGGACCCTCACACCAGGGACCTAAGGGCCGAGTGGATTAACTCAAGAGAAGGAAGCGGTGTCGGAAAGGCAAACAGAGGGAGAAAGAGGAAGAGAGTGTATGGGTTAGAGAGAGAGAGAGAGAGAGAGAGAGAGAGAGAGAGAGAGAGAGAGAGAGAGAGAGAGAGAGAGAGAGAGAGAGAGAGAGAGAGAGAGAGAGAGAGAGAGAGACATACACACAAAAAAACAGACAGAGACAAAGACAGATATACAGAAAGAGAGACAGATTAACAGAGAGAGTGACAGAGAGACCGACAGAGACGGACAAAGAGACAGGTCTAATGGCGCATTTCCACTAGCACGGCTCGGCTCGGCACGGCTCGGCTCGGCGCGCTATTTGCGTGTTTCCACTAGCACGCAGTACCTGCAACCGGGTACATTTTGGTATCACCGCAGCCCTGGTTCCAAGCGAGCCGAAGCGTTACTAAAACGTGACGTCAGCCGACTGCCTTCCACTGATTGGCCGATGAGTGTCATCACTGGAAGCGTCATAACCGCGCGACTTTTCAATAGTGTTTTGTTCTCGCGGCCCAGAGTTTCTCTGGCTCTCTTCTCTTGCCTTCTGTGGCAACAAAAAGCCACAGGGTGAGCAGCAACACGATCGCCCTCCAGTCTCTCCATGCTGTCCTCCTCTGATGTTGTTGTTGTTGTTCTGGTCTTCCGGATTTGTACGTTGCTCGGCGCCGTGTAAATGACGTCACAGCGGTTTCGCGCAGCCGTGTTATGACGACCCCACCCATGTCGAGGAGGCCCCAGTTGTCATGGAAACACAACCAAACCGAGCCGAGCCGAGCCGTGCCGAGCCGTATCGAGCCGAGCCGTGCTAGTGGAAATGCGCCATAAGTATTCTAGCACATTATTTCAGCCATGCTGGAGCTCGCTCGGCTGTAGGGTCCTGCGGCTCTGACCAACGTATTGATCAGGGCGGCTGTGACCAGGACAACCGACTTGGAATCAGCAGGGAACATTAGGCCTGAGTCATCACTGTGGGCCCTCGACGGTAGGGCGTCATGGGATGGGAGATACCTTCATTAGTGTCCTGATTGGACAGGATGTGGATGTGGATGTGCCTGGGGACAGGATGTGACCGGGGGACAGGAAGTCACTGGGGACAGGAACTCACTGGGGACAGGATGTGACCGGGGGACAGGAAGTCACTGGGGACAGGATGTGACTGGGGGA
>OLKM01000460.1:237257-242257 GCA_900291075.1 Melanogrammus aeglefinus | reverse complement strand
TGGTGGAAATAAAAATTGGCCATAATCATCTGCAGGGAATAAAAACAATGGCTTTAATAAAAAACTAAAATATAGATCACATGATTATAGGATAAGAAAAGCACTTTATTCATCCACAAAGGTCAATTCCGTTTTTTACAGCAGAACAATAACAAACTTGAATCATAATTATTTTATTTAAACTAACAAGAAATTCGATATCGGATATTATCGTTTGTCAAGATGTAGGACTCCAAAACATGCATTGTACTAGTTTGTAGTTCAACCTGGTACCAGGGTGAGACCAGTCACAATAAAAAGACTACTAAAGACTGTTAAAAGCTACTGTGGTGGAGCACAGCGTGATCCACTGATCGCAACAGCATTGTCTGTTCGCTCATTTCTAACAACAATAGAACATCAGTCAGGGCGGGTAGTCGATCACACTGCCCATCCATAAATCCTCAACCGCTGCTATATATAGTGTGTGAGCTTTGTCTCCTCTCATCGCAACACGCACCTTTATTAACACGTGTTTGTTTCTGTGTGTGTGTGTGTGTGTGTGTGTGTGTGTGTGTGTGTGTGTGTGTGTGTGTGTGTGTGTGTGTGTGTGTGTGTGTGTGTGTGTGTGTGTGTGTGTGTGTGTTGTGTGTGTGTGTGTGTGTGTGTGTGTGTGTGTGTGTGTGTGTGTGTGTGTGTGTGTGTGTGTGTGTGTGTGTGTGTGTGTGTGTGTGTGTGTGTGTGTGTGTGTGTGTGTGTGTGTGTGTGTGTGTGTGTGTGTGTGTGTGTGTGTGTGTGTGTGTGTGTGTGTATTGAGGTTATGACTTGCCTCGTCTTGCACACATTATTTACAGATAGCTGCCGGCTGTCAGCCACACCTCTAGGTGTCCGTGTCCCAGCCAAGTACGTGCGCCCTCACAGACACACACACACACACACACACACACACACACACACACACACACACACACACACACACACACACACACACACACACACACACACACACACACACTTCTACACACTCGTGTCACACAACTGTCAGCGGCTCTGACGCGCACCCACTGCATGTCCCCTGTCCCCAGCCCTCACCACCTCTGACCTTTCCTCGTGTTGTCCCTCACACTGTCCTCAGCGCACGTACCCGTGCATGTGTGCACACAGGTCTGTGTGTTTCACTTCATCCATGGACAAACGTCTGTGTCTGTGTGTGTATGTGTATGTGTGTGTGTGTGTGTGTGTACGAGACGGAGCTCTGTGTCTCGTTTGTGTGAGGGAGTGTGTTTGAGTGTGTGTGTGTGAGAGTGTGTATGTGTGTGTGCGTCTGTGTGTGTGTGTGTGTGTGTGTTTGTGTATGTTCGAGTGTGTGTGTCTGTGTCTGTGTGTCTTTGCGAACACGGCTGTGTGTGCGTATTTGAGGGAGTGTTTGTGTGTGTGTGTTTTTGTGTAATAGTATGTAGGCGTGTGTGTGTGTGAGCGCGCGCACGTGTCTATGTGCGCACCGCGTGTGTATATGTGCGCGAGTGCGTGCGTGCATGTGACCGTTCTTTCTGGGCTGAAATATGGCCGTGTCTGGCAGGTCGGTATATCTGGCCTCATTCGTTCAGCAGAAAGCCTTGGTTTGCTGGTGATGGAACCACCGCCGCCACAAATAGCATGGAGCCACGGCATTCTCACAGGTCACCAACAAGATAAAAACGAGGGCCGCAGTCGATAAAGTCTACGGACTACACCCACCGTGGTCTGATAACAGGAAGGGGCGGAGGGGGAAATGAAACCCGCGCTGGAATCTCAGTATGAACTGCGCTGGTCGATACCGCTGGGTTCGCGGAGGTCCACGTTCCAAAGGCAAGACGCATTGTGTACGTCTGTTGACGAGAGGAACCCCACGGGGAATACGAGTGAGTCCACGGAGTGGAGTCACGCACCAAAAAGGATTTAATGTTACGTGGGTTGGTTTGAGGTTTAAATATGAATTAAACCAAACCTCTCAGGGAGCAGGAAATAGAGGGTGACCGTTGCCGGCGGTGACTATTAATAGTCAGATGAGATGGGCCTTCCGGGATGGCGATTCGGGGCTTTTTAACGGCCGAAGACGCAGAAGACACGACGGAGTGAACCGTCGAGGGCCTCCATCATCGTGCTCCTCAACGGATTTACGATCATAAGCCTGCTTTTATTTCCCTAAGCATAATGATCCATAAAGAGCGGGCTGATCAATAAATAAAGAGTGGAGCCATAATTATTTTACGGTTACTGTCTGCCGTACGACTAAGTGAAAGCCTCTGGAGGGATGTGTCATTCGGAGCCCGGGAAAGATCCGTACCTTGGCTCTCGACGAAAAACGGCGAGCTCTGACATCCAAAGTACCTAATTGTCCCGCTCTCACCCGCCATTGCACGGGGTGTCACGGACCACTCAGAGACCAACGTTTTCACGCCGCCAGGGCTTTTCCTTCGACAAAACAAAACCAGAACAGAAAAACCTGAAGAGGAGGGGGGGGGCTTTTATTTTCTCAAGGATGCAGCCGACCCTCATTACCGGGCACGGCAGAGCACCGGGGGCTTTGCTCGAGAGCGTTTGACAGGCGTCAGAGTGTTAAAATCTAATGAGAGCATTGCGCCGTAATCTCCGATGTGTCACACGGCCTCTTCGCCGCGGCTCACATGACGGGGGAATGATTGGCTGGGATTATGTAGAAAATAGAGCCACTCAGCCCTAAACCCTCTGCCACCGGCCTGCTGAAGAGGCGGCCCCCGCAGCCCTGTTCTCTGATGAAATCAATTATCTGCTTCCCCCCCCCCCCTCACACCCACATATGCCAGAAAAGACCCCCACACCCACCCCCCACCCCACACGACCACAGAACAGCGCAAACAAATTCAAGGCGAAATAATTCCACTCAGAGCAGAATGGAAGAGAGGGGCTTTCTTTAGAGAAATGCAGGTACACACGCATGCAGGCATACAATCGCACGCGCGCACACGCGCACACACATGTTCACACAATACTTATACACTGGTGGGCTGTCAGGATATTGAACCGGAGAGGCCTCAGTTCCCAGTGAGGGCTGCCTCTGAAACACGACCTACGAGCAATCACAGCCTCGGGCTATTTATGTGTGTGTGTGTGTGTGTGTGTGTGTGTGTGTGTGTGTGTGTGTGTGTGTGTGTGTGTGTGTGTGTGTGTGTGTGTGTGTGTGTGTGCGTGTGTGTGTGGCTGTGTGTGTGTCTGAGTGAGAGAGACCGAGAGAAAGACACAGAGAGCCAGTGCGTTTTGTGCAGGAGCTGAGTTTGGGTCAAAACACAGAATGAGAAATGAGTCTTGTTTGTCAAGCTTTGATGTGTTTTCACAAAATGTCCGTTTTGGAAGGGCCACCTTTGTGGTGTTTATCATACCATCGTGGGGCGCGCGCACACACACACACACACACACACACACACACACACACACACACACACACACACACACACACACACACACACACACACACACACACACACACACACATACACACACACACACACACACACACACACACACACACACACACACACACACACACACACACACACACACACACACACACACACACACACACACACACACACACACACATACAAATGCATACATACATACATACACACAAATACACACACATACAACCACAAACACACACACACACAAACATGTACAACCTAACTCAAACACACACCCAGACACACACACAAACACACACAAACTCAAACACACACACACACCAAGACACACACACACACACACACACACACACACACACACACACACACACACACACACACACACACACACACACACACACACACACACACACACACACACACACACACACACACACACACACACACACACACACACACACACACACACACACTCACACACCTACTCACTCACTCAAACACACACACACACACACACACACACACACACACACACACACACACACACACACACACACACACACACACACACACACACACACACACACACACACACACACACACACACACACACACACACACACAGGATAACGCACACTGCAGTTACAGATTGGTGCTTCTAGAGGGAGCTCTCCACCAGTTCCACCACACTGCCTCCCCTTTCCCTCCCCTCCCCCCTCCCCCACAGTGAGCTCCAGTCCCGCCCCTGGCCCCTTTAAATCCCTTATCCCTCTGCCCCGGAGCCCCCAGGCAGACAGCGGGGCCATCGGGCCAAGGCCGGGCCGGCCCTGCAGGCATGGAGAGATAGCCTTCCTCCACCCACACACACACACACACACACACACACACACACACACACACACACACACACACACACACACACACACACACACACACACACACACACACACAGAGCCACGCACGCACACACACACACAACACATAAACACACACAGCCACACACGCACACACACACACACACAGGCACACACAACCATTCACACAAATAGCCAGCCAGACACACAGCCACCCGCACACACACACACACTCACATACACAACCCTCCAGACACACACATAAAAACGAATCCACACACACAAACATCTCCCCACAAACAAACACACACACCCTCACACCCATCCAAACATACATAAAAGAAATCTACACATATCACCCCACACAAAAACACACACAACCTCACACCCATCCAGACACACACCCTCACACCCACAAATCATCATGGGGGCGTAAGAGGAACCTGCTGGGTCTAGCTTGGTCAGGTGTCTGTGAATGTGTGTGTGTGTGTGTGTGTGTGTGTGTGTGTGTGTGTGTGTGTGTGTGTGTGTGTGTGTGTGTGTGTGTGTGTGTGTGTGTGTGTGTGTGTGTGTGTGTGTGTGTGTGTGTGTGTGTGTGTGTGTGTGTGTGTGTGTGTGTGCGTGATGGGTGTATGTGTGATGTGTTGGTGTGCATGTGCCGTGTGGGGTGTGTGTGTTTTGGTGTGGTGGTGTGTTATGTGTGTGTGGTGTGTTGTGTGTGTGTGTG
>OLKM01000460.1:209624-218284 GCA_900291075.1 Melanogrammus aeglefinus | reverse complement strand
CACACACACACACACACATACACACACACGCATGCCTTATCCCTCTCATCCCTCTCTGTAGGTCCTTCCACCTCAAACACACATACACATACACTCTATCTATGTCTTTCTCTCTCTCTAAAACACACACACACACACACACACACACACACACACACACACACACACACACACACACACACACACACACACACACACACACACACACACAACCACACACACACACAGACACACACAAACTCTGTCTCTCCTCCTTCCACACCTATACACACACTCTCTCTCTCTCTCTCTCTCTCTCTCTCTCTCACACATACACACACACACACACACACACACACACACACACACACACACACACACACACACACAAATGGACAGACATGCACGCAGGCTGTGCACACACATGCACGAACACCCACGTACACCCAACCACGTAGAGAAACATGAGCATACATATACATGTAGCACTCATACACAAGCGTCCACAGACACACAGAAACACACAGGGCGTGTAAACGCCCATAGACAGCCGAGTCTGCAGGCAGTGTTTGAAACACCCAGTGGCCGCTGTCTGACCCACCACACAGCACCTTAACAACAGGGATTTATTAGTAACGTATCCCTGATGGTAAACTGGTGGTAAAACCTATAATTCAATAATGATCAGCCCATGAAGCTGCCACAGTTTCCACGTTCCTTCCCACTTAAAAAAAACTAACAAATGTCCTCTTCTTTCTATGCAGAGGTCATCTCTGCTGGGTATCTGTTTACAAAGAGATGTAATATTTTAAAAATGCCAGCGATAAGGATGAGCAATAGTTTTTAATATCTAAGCAGTCAAAAATCTAAATGTCAAAATGATTTATTAATAGACTGCATTCATTTCATTCTGATGTTTCCTGTATTGCTGCATTGGAGCAGCGAGCAACATTTAGATTTTTCTTATTAATTTTAGGATATATTCATAAACTCAACAATCACGCCATAACAGTTAGTGGTTGTTCACAGTTATCATTTAGCTTTAGACTTCCAAAACTCATAATTGATTTAGAGTTCTAAACCGGAGCAGTTTGGGGCCATGAGCAGTCGTTAGCAGTCGCTAGCAGTCGTTAAGCAGTCGTTAAGCAGTCATTAAACAGAAAGTTGTTCAGAGGTGGTTCTGCTGGCCACCCTACCGGATGGAGATCAGCCTGCGGTTGAGCTGATAAGACCGGAACGTCTAAAGTGAGGACTTAAGTCTGAGATCTGGGATAAATATGTGCTGTTTGGTGTCAGTGATGCGTTTTGGAAATGACCTCACCCAACGAGGAGTACTCACATGTCTCTAATCGCTTTTAGATGTCTGTCTTTTCCATCAGGCCCTTCCCTGATGGCCTCCCAGGATAGAAATCTAATAGTCAAAACTTTCACTACATCTCAGCGCTATTTCTCCCCAAAAACTATGGGCTTTATTCTCTGCTGAACTTGGTTACAACGGGGCAGAAGGGAATGATTTCACAGGGAAATGTATATATCGCCTTTGATTTTTGTCTACTTTCTGGCAATATGGGCTCGCTTTAGTGGGATAAAAATTGATTTTTTAAGCTTTTTGTGCATTAGCCTTTAAATTTGAAATCGTATTTGCAGGGCCCATGCTTGATCAATGAGAGGTATCTAGATTTATAGCGGTGATGTAATAAAGATGGTAGAGCCACTGGCAGACAGATCCTGCACTTCCAGATGCAAGTTGTCCCTGATGACCTGACACCCGCTCCGAGATGATTCAATATACGGCATCACCGCTAGGCTGCACAGGAACGGGCCGCTGCTTCACTGGGGGCAGGGGAGGCTCTTCGATCTGTCTACCTATATCTCTCTCTCTCTCTCTCTCTCTCTCTCTCTCTCTCTCTCTCTCTCTCTCTCTCTCTCTCTCTCTCTCTCTCTCTCTCTCTCTCTCTCTCTCTCTCTCTCTCTCTCTCTCTCTCTCTCTCTCTCTCTCTCTCTCTCTCTCTCTCTCTCTCTCTCTCGCTCGCTCGCTCTCTCTCTCTCTCTCCTCTCTCTCTCTCTCTCTCTCTCTCTCGCTCTCTCTCTCGCTCTCTCTCTCTCTGTATTTATCTAACTATATATGTATATATATACGTATATATATATATGTATCTATAATTATATCTGTCTGCTCTCTATCTATCTATCTATCTATCTATCTACTATCTGTCTATCTCTCTATAGATATATCGCTATCTATCTATCCATCCATCTATCTATCTCTCTATCTCTCCAACTACTATCTCTTCTACATCTCTATCTATCTATCTATCTATCTATCTACTATCTGTCTATCTCTCTATAGATATATCGCTATCTATCTATCCATCCATCTATCTATCTCTCTATCTCTCCAACTACTATCTTTCTATCAATCATATCGCTATCTTTTTATCTCTTTATCTTTCTTCTTTATACTATCTATCTATATATAGGCCTATATATATGTATGTCTGTCTTCCATGCATTTAAGCCTCTTGTTGATTGATTTTCCCGCTGTATTGTATCTCCTCGCATTTTCCAGACTGTACTTATGTGGTTTTATGGGCTAAAGACATAAAGGCCCTCTTCTCCCTTCCTCAATGAGCAGGTCTTGTTCTTCATCCCTGTCTTCATCAAACCACTTACCTTGCTGTGTTTCTGGGTGAAAGCTTTTTTGATGTTCCCTCCCTTTGTCCTCAAACTTCTGAAGACCAGCAAATGGACTTCAATAGACAGTCACACACACACACATGCACACACACACACACGCACACACACACACACACACACACACACACACACACACACACACACACACACACACACACACACACACACACACACACACACACGGACACACACACACACACGTGCAGACGCACATGCACTCAAATATACTTGCAAACAAATTCACTGCATTTTACAGACGGTCCATTGTGGAACTGCAGCCTTGAAGATTCTTGAGAAGGATCTTAAAAGCATGAAGAGCTACCTAAGAGGCACTGAATGTTCATAAAAACACACACACACATAAACACGCGTGCACAGACACACATACAAACACATACACGCATGCAAACAGACACACACACACACACACGTCTACAGAAGCACGCTCTCCTTCTGCCCACTCGATCTCTCCGTTGGGAACTGAGTTGGAGCGTTGAGGACACACATTTAATATAGTCATAGTTATCTACATTTAATGGCCGTGTCGTTTGTAATGAATCCTTCCTACTTACATCAATTAAAGACCCGTTGACAGAAAAGGGACAGAGCGATGACTACAAGAGCCCTCAGTACAGTCATTAATTTATTCATTTTTAAACTGTTATTAATATTATGTTTCAGTATGCTTCAAGGCTTCTTTAATGTAAGAATCTTCTTTAATGTGAGTTTTCCTTAATGCGCATTGCAGCGATTTGATCTACACACAGAAATAGAATCAGAACAGGTGTAAAACCTGTTATATATACCTGTTATAAGAAATAGGGTAAAGACTTTAAGAGCCGAAAAACAGTGTTTACAATGAACATGGCAACTAACCGCTGATCATTTATTCATTCAGTAGGTCCTAGTGAATGAATGAATCCTCAAGAATCTCCATCTGTAGGTCCCAGCAGACCACAGACATGCATGGCCTTCCCCGCCGTGTGAAACCACCTCACACCGTGGGTTTGATTTCCTCCAGAACAATGTTGGAAGCAGTTTTTAATATTCTCTCCTTTCTCCCGGTTGTCAAACCAAACATTGAACAACCGCTGAACGAAGAGCGCGATCCTCATTCTTTACATTTTGATTTCAGAGTTGGAGGGTGCAAATAACAACCGCTGTTGACATTAAAAACATGTCATCCACAAGCAGGTGACAGAAAACATTTGAAGAAATTTGCATTGTGCCCCATTGTGCCCCCATTGTTCCCCCACCAAAACACATACATTATACATGATCCATCTATAATCCCCTTAAATCAACCAAATCTAGACCTTGATTCTGATTGTTTACCCTCGATCACACGGTGAAGCGGAGCAGACTGAGGGCTAGCGTCGGGCGGCTGTGAGAGCGCGTCTCAGGCCGCGGCTCGCGGTTATTTCTGAGCTCAGGAGTCAGACCGCAGCCGGGCCAAGGCTGCTGCTGCTGCTGCTGCTGCTGCTGCTGCTGTCATAAAAAGGAATACATAGATTTTTTTATTTTTTTATCCCCCTCCGGTTTTGTCCGTGATGTTGACAGAATCATATCGCCGTGGAAACAAAGAAAGTGCTCGGTGGCAGAGGAAAACCTTTCATTTCGGCGGGAGAGGATGGGGATAGGCCGCTGAGATCAGCAAACAGTGTGTTTACACGCCCGTGCACACGCGCACACAAACACACACACACACACACACACAAACAAACATAGAGGGTGCATGAAATATGAAGCAGCCGAAAAATTGAAGTTGAAGTTAACTTGCCAACCTCCTTTTTTTTGTGCTTTTGTTGAACTCGTTAATTCAGCCTCCAATAGGAATGGGCTGCAGCATTTAGACCTAGCCTATCATGCATCCCATATATAACCTCATCAGGATTTTCATCTACAGTGAATCACTGTATTAAAAACGATCTTCCATAAAACATATCATACACAGAATGATTGGGATTATTGGGACAAATCTTCCCCTGACCTGACGTTAAATGTGCTGCACTGAAACACAACTTCTTCATAGATTGCATACGATAGCAACAGAACGTACAGGGGAAGATTGCTCTTCATTAAACGGTTTGACCCCAAAGTATTAGATTTCAGAGTTTCTATTACATTTAGCATCTCTTTTTTATCATTATTGAGATGACGAGGGATCCAATTGATTCTGTGTCAAATTAAGTTGAGGCAAGTTGAGACAAGCCAGACATGGTCTCTGTGTCTCCATTGTGTGCGTTTGTGTTTGTGTGTTTGTGTGTGTGTGTGTGTGTGTGTGTGTGTGTGTGTGTGTGTGTGTGTGTGTGTGTGTGTGTGTGTGTGTGTGTGTGTGTGTGTGTGTGTGTGTGTGTGTGGGTGCGTACGTGTGTGTGTGTGTGTGTGTGTGTGTGTGTGTGTGTGTGTGTGTGTGTGTGTGTGGTGTTGTGTGTGTGTGTGGTGTGTGTGTGTGTGTGTGTGTGTGTGTGTGTGTGTGTGTGAGAGCATTTGCATAAGCGCATTTGCACGTATGTGTGTGTGTTTGCCTGCGTGTTTGCTCGTGTGTGGTGTGCGTTGCAGGGTACGTGTGTACGTCTTGTGTGTGTTGTGTTGTGTTTGTGTGTGTGTGTGTGTGTGTGTGTGTGTGTGTGTGTGTGTGTGTGTGTGTGTGTGTGTGTGTGTGTGTGTGTGTGTGTGTGTGTGTGTGTGTGTGTGTGTGTGTGTGTGTGTGTGTGTGTGTGTGTGTGTGCGGGTGTATGTGGTGTGTTTGTATGTGTGTGTGTATGCGTTTGTGTATGTGCGTGTGTATGTGGGGCGGGTGTGTGTGTGTGTGTATGTGTTTGTGTGTACATTATGCTGAGTCAGTCTCTATTGAGCTGTGGGTGTAATGTGAAGAGTTGAACCGAGAGCCTCCTACCTCCTACAGGGCCCGGACAGACGTTCTGTCGTCATGGATCGCAGATCATTCGAATAGGGCATCAGCTCCAAAGATCTGCTTTTTATTCCCAATGTTTGTGTAAGTACACTGGTTGATTTGAGAATGTTTTTTCAGATCCAAGACGCAGGAAAATCAGAGGAAAAAAAACCTTAAGTCAACCCTAACCAAAGAAAAACACCTTAACTCAACCTTGACTAAATAAACACCTTAAGTCAACCCTAACCAAAGAAAAACACCTTAACTCAACATTGACTAAATAAAAACCTTAAGTCAACCCTAACCAAAGAAAAACACCGTAACTCAACCTTGACTAAATAATCACCTTAAGTCAACCCTAACCAAAGAAAAACACCTTAACTCAACCTTGACTAAATAAACACCTTAAGTCAACCCTAACCAAAGAAAAACACCTAAACTCAACCTTGACTAAATAAACACCTTAAGTCAACCCTAACCAAAGAAAAACACCTTAACTCAACCATGACTAAATAAACACCTTCACTAACCCATAACCACATAAACACCCTCACTAAACCCCAACTACATTAACCCCTTCACTCAACCCCATAAACCCCTTCACCAAACCCCACCCAAACACCTTGACTCCGCTCACAAGCAAGACACCTCGAATCGATGGAGCTGTTTTCAGACCAGCATAAGAGATATAAAAACACATGTCCAGGTAACTTCTACATTGATGCTTTCAGGATAAGAACCATGGTATCCAATTCCTGAAAGCATTATAAAGATATTAAATGGACTATATATATTCCCAAATGTCCTGTCTGGGATCAATAAAGCACAATGTTATCTTATGTCGGTGGTAATGTGTGAATCACATCCTCCTCTGTAGTGCTTCTGTAGTCTGGGTCTCTCCCTCAGTTTCTGTCCTACCGGATGGAGAGTTTCTGGGTTGACATTCCCAGACACATTCGTCCAAATGTGCTTCCCTATATATTATTCATTTTAAATGACATATAGAGCCTTCAAAATGTAGTTTTGACGGCTTCGGAGGTAAAGGTCATCCTGTTTGGAATTATTGATAGAAAGCCTGTGTTGATAGGTGTATTTGGTATTGATTTTTGAGGTCTTTTCGCTGTTGGGTTGGTAAATGTCTTCATGCTTGCTTGCGACCCAGAAAGGAATTGTATTACGGAAATTAGGCATTAATATTGTAAATTGTGTTATTAATTATTGATGTAAACCTTTTGTTTCTTCACATTGTTTTTTATTCAGATAATATTATCACTCTATCACACTTTTTCATCTTAACATATTATCACATCACAAGGGATGAAATGTCCCATATCATTACACAATAGATGTTATCCTATGATAATGAATCATGTTTCTAATGATGCAGATCATTGCTCCATGCAGCAGGGGGAGGAACAGGTATTCTCTCCTTCAGAGTCTCTTGTCTCAGACCTCTCTGAGCTAAATGTCCATCTGCTAAGGTTACCACGTCTGCCCGCCTTCAAATCAATAGCAATAATTCTACTTAGTCCCTAACGCACACAGACACACAGATGCACATGTACGAACCCACACCCTTTCTCTCTCTCTCTCTCCCTCTCTCTTCTCCCTCTCTCTCTCTCTCTCTCTCTCTCTCTCTCTCTCTCTCTCTCTCTCTCTCTCTCTCTCTCTCTCTCTCTCTCTCTCTCTCTCTCTCTCTCTCTTCTCTCTCTCTCTCTCTCTCTCTCTCTCTCTCTCGCTCTCTCTCTCTCGCTCTCTCTCTCTCTCTCTCTCGCTCTCGCTCTCGCTCTCACACACACACACACACACACACACACACACACACACACACACACACACACACACACACACACACACACACACACACACACACACACACACACACACACACATACCCATTCCCACACAGACACACACACAGACGACTGGGTCTATCCACGGGTCTTATGAGCTCTTTGTTTCACCTGCGTTCTAATTCGATTGCAGCAGTTTTTCCTCCCCCAGCCGCCGGCTGCGGATCACGGCACTCTTCAGCCTGCAGAGGAGACTAGGAGATGCTCTCCCAGTGCCCCCCCCCCCCCCCCCCCCCCCACCCCCCGGTCCACACACTGATGATCTCCACTTGCACAGAACACAATTTGTGCGTCAGTTATAGACCGTTGTTTTACCGTCTTATTATGTTTATTTGACAAAAGAAATCCAGAAGGCCGGTTCTGTTCTCCATCTCAGCAGGATCGACCCCATAGGATGAGACCTATGCCCCGCCCAGCACGGAGCGCACTGGGCATGCTCAGAGTCACACTCCATACATGGGCGTAGACATAGATATGTACACACTTAGATCTAGATGTATTCATAGATATTTACTCCATACATGAACATAGACGTAGATAACCATATGTGCATACCTGGGTATAGAAATATAGATATACGCGGGCATGTGCATAAACATAAGTATCCATACCTACATAGATAAAGATATATAGATATAGTTACAGATGCAGAGATAGATATACATGAAGGAAGATACACATTATCCATATGTACGAACATAGATATAAATATAGGTTTAGTTCTAAATATAGGTATGTAAGTAGACATAGACATCTGTATCCAAATATGTAGACCTATATACACATATACATTTACATACATATTTAAAGATGTAAGTATACATATGCATCCATATATCAATGCATCTTTGTAGTTATATATTTTTTAATATTTTAATATATGCATTCATGCATAACGTTCTATATGTGCACATATACGTAAACATTCAAACACACACACACACACATACACAGACACACACACACACACATACACAGACACACACACACACACACACACACACACACACACACACACACACACACATACACACACACACACACACACACACACACACACACACACACACACACACACACACACACACACACACACACACACACACACACACACACACACACACACACACACACACGCGCGCGCGTGTTCTGTGAGTGACGGGGGCGAGATGGAGCAGTGGTGGTGCTGGCCGGTGGGTTTTGATCGGATCCCAACGAGCTGATTAATCAGCTGC
>OLKM01000460.1:197124-202124 GCA_900291075.1 Melanogrammus aeglefinus | reverse complement strand
GAGAGCGCATATAGAGTGCAGGATGAGCACGCGAATCTGAGGCAGGCAAACGCGTTGATTGCGGGACGGATAATTTGTTGTGGAAGAAAACGAAGACGCAGAGCTGTAGGATCTGTACTTTGATCATGGATTCGGATCTGTTCAAAAGCCTGAGAGCCGACCAGGTAGACCGCGTGATGGTGATGGGACAAGAGAGACAGACATGAACAGAAAATATCGTATATTTGGACCGAAAAAGCCGACTGGTGGATCTGCAGTTTGTTTAGAGTCATTTGATGTCTGTCCTGAAGCCTTCCGTGCGGGTGAACCGCCGCAGAAGCACCAGGGAATAGGATCCTGCGGTAATGTCGGAGATAGGGCGTGGGTGCGCGCGTGCAGCTCTAGCGTGTGTGTGTGTCTGCGTGCATGCGTGTGTGCGCGCGTGTGTGCGTGTTTGTGTATGCGTGTGTGTTATAGTGAGCTAGTGAGATAGTGCCTGTGTGCATCGCTTATATAAATGCTTATATTTTTGTTACAGTTATACAATGCATGTCTTTCTTGTCTAGAGCGATTGGAATCTGCAAGACGTGTCTGAGATCCGATTCACGGAATTATCATGTTGACCATGCATGGTGATAGGGTCGGAAAATACTGCATGATCATCACACATATCTGCTGGAGTTCAAATTGTTTCTGGGCTTATTCCAACCCCAAAAATATAACTCAAAGAACCTCACTGGACACAACGCTGCAGTGATTTAAAATAAATATTTTCTAAACCTTTGGAAATAAAAATGAAAAAGATATGTGGTTTGAAAATGGATGTTCTGTTAATGTTTGGGCGACTTGGCTTTGTGGTGTCTGGTTTGAACAGCAGTTAGGATCTCATTTTACTTTACCCAGATCTTTAAGATGCACTGGTTACGACGAGGCCCGAATCACGCGAGGGGAGGAGGCTGATTAGCTGAGCTGATCACACGTAGGCTACTTATCCACACGCTGCACGCAAAGTCACGCTTTTAAATACATATAATCCAGATGCCCGGCTGCGTATCTCCCGTAGATTTTTATTTCCAATGAGGAACAGAAAAGCCTCTAAAGCCTCGTTGAAATCCAGTTTTAAGTGCGATAATTAAGCTGAGCATTAGGGAAAAGTTATGAAAATGTTCGGTGATTATATCTTTGAAGGCCTAAATATATAATTATATTATTGCATATTATTTTAAAATGCAGAACAATATCATTTTTGCATGAGTCTGTGTGGCATGTATTTGGTATTATATTTTTCTATTTGTATGCTTAACAGATTTTATTTTTATGACATCGCACATATTTCACAGTCGAAAAAAATCAAACGAGAAGGACCAAGTGTGTAAAAAATAAATCCAATCTCGATATATTTGATTAAGGACATCACTTGCAGGGATTTTAATTGTGGATTCATGTTTATTGCGGAGTCGAAATGATGTAGCCTTTGGCGGTATAGGCCTGCATTAAAAAGCCATTTCAACACGTCACTTGAATATAGTTGAACTTGGGCTGATATATTTATACAGGCCTGGCTCTCGAATGCATGTATCACAGAGCTTCTGGTTCGCGGTCGACGTGTTGACATCATTGGCGCCTTGCCAATGGTACAGGTTGTAATTGGGTGGCATATGGGCAACTTAATGTAAAGTGATGCTTCGTTAATTGCACATGAGTGCACGAATCAAAGCGAGTGACGCGGAAGAGGTGAGGAGGCAGTTGATTTCCTCCGAGCAGCTGCCCGGTGGGCATGATGGCATCTTAAAAAAAAAAAAAAATCCAAGAAATCAATTGCAGGGATCTTTATGAATCCTGCTACTAATATAGACGACCTGTTTCTTTTGGATTGCGGATCCGATGTGGACCCGCGTCTCTCATTTGTGAAATAAACCGTTGATGACTTTGAATGTTTTTTGTTTAGTTTAATTGTTCATAGCTGAGGAGGAAAAAAAATTCTCTCTGAGTAGTCTATTTCAAACGCTCATCGTCCAAAATATCCTATGTCTGTGAATCAGGTTAGGGAAATGCATTCGTCTATTATTTGCGTAACCTGATTTTAATTAATTTAAGTTGCATGCGCCCTCTATAATTACCCTGCTATTTATGACAAAATGTTTATTTTGAAAACAATGCTAGACTTACTTCACTAACATGACTTAAATTTGGCACAGATGTGAATCTAGAAGTTAAACCTATTCAATGTCCTCGTGTGTCCCTGTGAAGAATGTTGACAGTTGATTATTTCTTCTATTTCTTTCTTTGCCAAAATGACCAGTTGAACGGATTATAAATAATCTTACGATGCATTATCATTACCTTCTCAACATGTTCAGGGTCTATTTAACGAATAAATGATTCTAGGCCTAATTGCATTTGGTATTGATCGGTGGTGTTGTGCTCGCGGCCTTCCGCCCTAGAGCGGACCAACCACCTTTCACATATCATCATGTAGGCCTAATATTATTCTCTTTCATTCATTTGTTCTATCTTAGAAATTAAATATCCTGGAGGTTTTCCGTTCTCTGCCTATTAAATCATACAGCCTCGAAACCTATCCCTGGCGGAATCGCGCTTTTCTTATAAGATATCAGAGCCTAATAAAACCTGAAAATAATGTGACTGGGATACTTTGGAACCTGAACTCAGGGCTATTTTGAATTAAGTAAATATGACAAGCACATGCCGATGTCATTACCTGGTATCTTTCAGCAGCATATCAAGGTGAATTGTACAGAGAAGCCTGCAACATCATGTGACTCTGCAGAGCTGCCGAAATATCGATCCGTCGCTCTGCACGGAATTACCATTGTTCCCCATCTAAATGGGATATGACGCCTAGGAAGATTATTCTACTGAATGTGGCCCGTAGCTTGTAATATTCTGCTTGGAAATTAAATGACTCATCGGCCGACAACCTTGCACTTTGCCTAGTATTTATTCTCGCAAAATGATTTTGTTAATTTGAGTCCTGCCTCCTCTGATGTTTCATTTGTTGTTGTGGTTGATTCTGTTTTTTTTGTTATTGTTTTTGCTTTTGCTGTTGTTGTTGTTGTTGTTGTTGTTGTTGTTGTTGTTGTTGTTGTTGTTGTTGTTGTTGTTGTTGTTGTTGTTGTTTTTATTCTGACAGGATCAGTTGTAAAAAGAGGCAGAGCCCATACCTCAGCAGCGTGAATGACCCCATTGTGTGGAGAACTATACAGGAATATTCTGTTGCAGTTACTCCTTGAAATGTTCCGCTTCTTCACAACTGGTAAAAATATGGTGGTTTATTGTATATGATCCAGAAAGAAAATGATGCGGCTTTATTCACCACGCCGATAACGGAACGAAGGACAGAGCACACACATTTCAAGTGGGACCCGGACGAGGCACGAGCTTATTGATCGGCATGAGAATTGAGAGATACCACGGGAGGCCCATGTTGTGTCGGTGTTTGTGCGTGTGTGTGTGTGTGTGTGTGTGTGTGTGTGTGTGTGTGTGTGTGTGTGTGTGTGTGTGTGTGTGTGTGTGTGTGTGTGTGTGTGTGTGTGTGTGTGTGTGTGTGTGTGTGTGTGTGTGTGTGTGTGTGTGTGTGTGTGTGTGTGTGTGTGTGTGTGTGTGTGTGTTTGTGTATGCGTGTGTGTGCGTTTTCTTGTTTTCTCTTCTGGTAAATATGGATATATTCAATAAAGCAAAAAACTACAAGCAAAATCTTTGTTTTCATTTTATCTTAAAAACGTATTAATTATGCCTTCATGACATTAGTTAATTTTCTCTGGTGTAGGCTAACCATGTTTTTAATGATACAACGTGCAACTTTTTGCACCATAACTGTTTGAGGCTTTGCACCTTATTTTCTGTTGATTTCACTGCACGAATTAAATAAAATGAACCTGAACAACTGGGATCTCCTTGTGGTTTTGTCCTGCTGGCCGGCCAGTGGTCAGGGGCCCGCCCGAAGCAACGTGTTGTCCCCGGTTTATGTCGGCAGACCTACGGTTGAAAAGCCACACTTTTTAAATTAGTCCGCTTTGTCTCGACACACGTCACACACACGCCATTGACATTGACTTTATATCAGAGACAGTTTAACTTTTTCGGCTTTTTTTTTCTCTCCCTTTTTATTGAACTCATTCAAGCGAACGGGGGTCCCTTTGTGGGGGTCCCTGACAGATGCGGACCCGTGTGTCGTCGTAGCGCTAGCTGGTCCAAACAGGGGAAAAGTCTGAAAGGTTAATCTGTCACCCGCAGATGTTAGCTTTGGGAGTCTTGAAGCGTCACCTTTGACATGTCCCCTATTCAGCCGGGGGGGGGGGGGGGGGGAGGCGGGGGGTCGTGCAGTCAACTGACCGCTGCAAGCTGTCACCACGACCGGGTAAGAAGGACGCCTCGGACCGACTCGTTAGTCCGAACCGCCAATGTCAACCACATATAAGACACATAGGAGGACGTTCATGTAAGTCTTTTCAGGAAAAAATAAGTCAAATCAAACTTGAAACGAGCTATCAGCTGGCTGATTTGTGCGGCGTTTATTTTGCGCAATCATGAGCTATAGGCCTATCTTATTTATTAATATATTGAAAAGGCCTCTAGCCTATGAACATGTGTGAATAATGATTTAATGCGCCCATCCCACGACTGAAGTCATTCTTTCTATCCCGCACGCACATGAACTGCTCCTCTATCTCAATTAGGACACGGTGGTGCGCGCGCTGAAGCCCCCCTCCACGCCCCCAGGCCGCACCCCCCCCCCCCCCCCCCCCCCCCCCCCCCACACACACACACACACCACACACACACACACACACACACACACGTGTGTGTGTGTGTGTGTGTGTGTGTGTGTGTGTGTGTGTGTGTGTGTGTGTGTGTGTGTGTGTGTGTGTGTGTGTGTGTGTGTGTGTGTGTGTGTGGGGGGGGGGGGGGAGCTCATACGCGCGTGCGTGCTCCCACACACACACACACCACCACACACACACACACACACACACACACACACACACACACACACACAC
>OLKM01000460.1:187124-192124 GCA_900291075.1 Melanogrammus aeglefinus | reverse complement strand
TGGGCAGTGGACGATGGAAGATGGTTCGGGGGCTAAACGGATGTGTTCAGTCAACAATTGGGCATTCTTGTAGACATGTGTATTTTGTATAAAACATATGATAAATCAATTTGGATAAAAGCATCAGCTAAACTAGTGATTATTAGTATGCTAGCATATATTAGCAAATTTTGTTTAAGCATTCACATTTTCAGAACCATGGACAGTACTAAGTCTGTATATCTGCTCCATCCATCTTTGTGGGTGTGTGTGTGTGTGTGTGTGTGTGTGTGTGTGTGTGTGTGTGTGTGTGTGTGTGTGTGTGTGTGTGTGTGTGTGTGTGTGTGTGTGTGTGTGTGTGTGTGTGTGTGTGTGTGTGTGTGTGTGTGTGTGTATGTATGTATGTGCGCGTGTATGCATCTATCTGTAACTATATGTACATGTGTGTATGCATGAGCATTTATCTTTCTTGTATCTAGGTCTATGTGTATATCTATGTGTATATATCTATCTCTTTATCTATGTGTGTGTGTGTCTGTGTATATGTGTATATATTTATCTATGTGTGTATTTGTGTGTCTGTATCCTCATGGCTGTGTGTCTCTCTGTCTGCAGCGTGCAAGCGGAACGAGATATTTGTGTGTATGTATGGGTATATATCTATATATGTCTATGTGTGGGTATTTGTAACTTTATATATTTAACAATGTATCTATGTGTGACTAGGTGTGTTTGTGTGTGTGTGTGTGTGTGTGTGTGTGTGTGTGTGTGTGTGTGTGTGTGTGTGCGTGCGTGCGTGCGTGCGTGCGTGCGTGCGTGCGTGCATGCGTGCGTGCGTGCGTGTGTGTGTGTGTGTGTTTGTGTGTGCATGTAATACTATGTCCATGTATGTATATTTGTATGTATATATGTATATGTGGGCATGCATGTGTATATATATACATATATATGCATGTACTGTATGTAGGGCTATGTGTGTATGTCATTTATGTACGTGTATATATCTATGTATCTAGGTCTGTGTATGTATGGGTTTATATATGTATGTATATGTATGTGTATGTGTATGTACAGTATGTGTATCTAACTAGATATATTTGTGTTTAAATCTATCTATCTATGTATCAATGTCAATGAGTATGGTTGTCCGTGTTGATTTGTGCATGTGTGTTTGTGTGCGTGTGTGCATGTGTGCGTGTGTGTGTGTGTGTGCATGTGTGCATGTGTGCGTGTGTGTGTTTGTGTGTGTGTGTGTGTGTGTGTGTGTGTGGTGTGCATGTGTCGTGTGTGTCATGTGTGTGCGTGTGTTTGTGTGTGTGTGTGCGTGTGTGCGTGTGTGTGTTTGTGTGCGTGTGTCTGCATGTGTGCGTGTGTGTGTTTGTGTGTGCGTGTGTGTGTGTGTGTGCCTGTGTGTGTTTGTGTGTTTGTGTGCGTGTGTGTGCATGTGTGCATGTGTGTGTGTGTGCTTGTGTGCATGTGTGTGTGTGTGTGTGTGTGTGTGTGTGTGTGTGTGTGTGTGTGTGTGTGTGTGTGTGTCTGTTTGTGTGTGTTTGTATGCGTCCTCATGGCTGTCTGCTCTCTCTCTCTCTCTCTGCAGCGTGCAAGCGGAAGGAGATGGACCACGGAAGGAACGACCGCAGCAGCATGTCCAAAAAGCCACGGCTGGTGTTCACGGACGTGCAGCGGCGGACTCTCCACGCCATCTTCAAGGAGAACAAGCGTCCGTCCAAGGAGCTGCAGGTGACGATCGCCCAGCAGCTGGGTCTGGAACTGACCACCGTCAGTAACTTCTTCATGAACGCACGCCGCCGGAGCCTGGACAAGTGGCTGGACGATGGCTCTGGGCACCCTCCGGGTAGCATCGGCTGCACCAAAGCCTGAAGACAGACTGACGGACCGACTCGTGGACGGACTGAACCTCGGTGAAAAAGCTTTAAAATTGAAAGAAGAAACAAAGAAGAAAAAAAACTTTAAAGACTCTGAAGCAACGATTTGCCCTTAAACATGTGCTATACTGATATTTATAGTATCCAAAGATGAAAAACAAAACCAAAGACTACTTTTACTTGCTTTAAAATGTTCGTTCTGCAACGCATTTATGTCTAACATACTGCAAAAAACTTTAGATCCCCCCATCCTTCTCACTGGTCTTACAGCTTTACCCCTAATATCGACCTATCATTCACCGCCCTTATCTCTAATCTGATTGGTTGGGTTGATGACGGGTCCTTGAAAGGAAGTGTAATCAGCCTATCGGCAGTGTGTTTCGCACTGTTGTCCACGCCCATGAAGACAAACTGAAAGAGGAGCTCCAGAAGGATTGACCAATCAATTTCAAGGGAAAGGATCCTGCTGGGGCGACTGGAATGTTTGTGCAACATTTTGGACTGGTGGACTTGTTTGTCTTTATGTCTGTTTGTCTGTCTGTAGAACGGTAGAGCTTTTAGATCTTTCTACCAAGCGTTCCGAACAGTCAGGAAGTGAGGAGGGCGGGCTGCTAACCTGAAACCAAAACAATCCCTGAATCAAATCTCCTCTCCCCTCCCTACTGTAGTGCTTTCTTCCGCGCTGAACAGTTGACCCCAAAGAACCTATACCACCTTGTAGCTCCAAAACTAGGCCCCATACATTTTATAAACATAATCACGACAGAGTATGTTTTCAAGATTACCAAAGATGATACAAATTTCGATTTTGTCACATACTCTTACCTCACGTCTTCCCATTACCCCTAAAGAGAGACTGTTATGTAGTCCGTTAGGATCATACACTATATCTCATAGAGTGGGAAGTTGCTCTTCTACCAAAAAATAAATGTGTTCATTCCTTTTTGCCTTATGCATTATTGCATCAAACCGACAAATATACAGCCACATCCTCAGAATCAACTGGTTCCCCCTTATAATCATGTGAATATAATCTAGTTAATATTTCTACTACAAGCATATACAGTGCGCCAGCTATCAATAAACACCCAGCAGGTGTAGCAGTAGGAGCTATATTCTTATGCTGCTCATAACACAAAGTTTATACTAACGATTCAAACGGAAGGCCATTCAACATTTTTGTGTATTTATTAATATAGCCATTTAGAAATGCTATTTAAATTATTTAATTGAGTGATTAAGGTAAACCTTCTTATTTATTGATATTAATCTGCAGTGGCTTATATGACTTCCCTTTGTGCTTCATACATATTTGATCCTATGGGGCTATCAAAGGCTCTAGAAAGGAGGAATGATATTTAAAATAATCAATGTTCTGTGGGCAGCCATATCAACCCTACAACCCAGCAACAACACCACCCCCCCCCCCCCCCCCCCGCCCCCCCGACGCAAAAAGCCCAGACACCCTCCACCCATTCCTCTGGCCAGCTATGCATTTCAGCAGCAGGGAGAAAGCATTGCCAGGGTACGCGAACATGAGGGCCAGGACAGCCTCCTGCCTCTGTACCCCCCCACCCCCCCCGCCCCCCCCACCCTTGGCCCGGGTTAGCAGCCCTCCTCCTAGAACATCAACACGACCAAGGGAGGATAAGGGAAAGTCAGAGCAGATCTCTGATCTCCTCACGACTCCAGGACCAAGGACACACAGAAAAAGAAGACAAGACGAAGAAATGAACAAGATGTTTAGACCTGCCGGTGTTTTATAGTGTGAACCAAAGATGCTACCTCACTCAAGTTCCATACGTGATTTCTATCACTTTGATGATACCAAAGATAAACAGACGGTTCCTTCTCAGTGCGCGGCCTCTATAAGTGAAGTTAGTAGATGATGTAAGCCCCCCATCCCTTTCCCCCAACCCCGCCCCCGCCTGCTCCCCCTCTCTCCTACCACCCACCACCCATTTTTTTTATTTGCCGCCCCTCCCTCCCCTCAGTCAAGCCATGGAGCCCTGCTAGGTCCGTCTTATGTGGGCTCTGATTACTAATCCATAGGAGTATGTGCTGATGTAGGTGTAGCTATTGGCAGATATGCTGATCCAGCCCGGGACACACATACACACACACACACACACACACACACACACACACACACACACACACACACACACACACACACACACACACACACACACACACACACACACACACACACACACACACACACACACACACACACACACACACACACACGGCCCACACAAGTGTCCCTGTGGTGTAGAACTTGCTGGCCATGCTACCCTTTCCCTATACTTTACTTTTCAGCTGCACCAGCCTATTGCTTGTTTATTCTCCTTGATTCTTATCGAAAACGATGGAGATGTGATCTATAAGGGATAGGCTGGCACGTGACACCATTTCTTTTTGTAGACTTACAACTATGATGGATAGGCTTTAGGTGGAACACTTCAAGCAGGAGGCAAACCCTTAACCCAGAAATGTTTTTTATATTTTGGGGTGGATATGTTCCCCTGTGCATCCTGCTGAGTGCAGCATCAATAGAGTTCTAGATTTTGGCGGGAGACAGCTGTCAGACGTTGTAACACTACGACAGGTAGAATAACTGACATCACGACAGAGCCCCAGTAGTTGAGCCCCGGCCAACAGCAGACAGGATCCTGACACAAAGCAGTCATGTTGCAATCTTTCTGAAACTCCCAGGACGAGTGCCTTGCTTGAACCAAAGTGTTGAACCGCTGTTGACCTCTGACCCCTTGACTCGGAATACCTCAGCCTGTAGGAAGGCCACCGTCGAAGAAGAAGAAGCAAGGAGGAAGTTATTTTCTCACTCACGTGGTGCTTTCCGCCAGCGCAACCATGCAATGACAACATACCAAAGGAACAAAAAAGCTGTTGTCCATAGCTACAGACAAACCAAAGGTCCCCTTTTTCTCTCAGTTTCTTTCTCCTCCACCCTCCCCCTCCGTCCAGCTCCCGTCTCCGTCCGCCTGTGTGTAGTCCAGGCCCGGCACCCTGGCCCTGCATGTCTCAAACCAAATGTCTCGGAATACCTCATAGTAATAATGATTTCTTTGGGTTCTGCATCGAGACGTTATCTATCATCTATGAGTTAGGCAG
>OLKM01000460.1:142124-182124 GCA_900291075.1 Melanogrammus aeglefinus | reverse complement strand
GTACGGTTCGGTGCCACGGGACCCGAAATGTGTGGCGACGGAGCGGGGGTCCTGGTGGAGGATTCAGAGACTGATCGCAAGGGTAGCCTGATGGCTAGCTGAGAAGAGGCAGTCCGCTCAGTCGATCTCCTCGTCCAAGGCCAGATACAAATAGAAATACACGATCAGTTCAGCAGCCGATTAGACGACAGTGACTCGTACAGGAACGGGCTGACAAAGCGATGCTTTGTTGTCGGACAGGAGACAACTGTCAGCGACGTACAGGCTCCACGGCTGACAGTGTTGGGTGGGCTCCTGCAGCAGGTGAAGCCACTGCGAGGACCAGGGCTCAGGGGCCATAAGCGCACAGGCTGTGCGTAAACAGGACCTGTGGACAGAGGGACAACTCGAAGACCGAGAGGACTCTTGGGAGGTCTTCACCATGACACTGGACAACATGAAAACAGAGAGAGGTACGTACATGTTTGAAATTGAAATTGTGCATAAGCAAGCTCGACCCACGATACTCGAGAGATATCTCAAGCTGTGCTGCTGTTCAACACGGCCTTGTTTTGGAAACTGCGAGTCAGACCCCAAACATCAACACTGTAAACAGCTGACAGTCATGTTTTAGCACAAACCAAATATGGCTTCTCTGTGCACCCTGCGATTTGGTTTGTCGCTGCTTCGGATCTCCAGATGTAGACATCGGCTCGGAAGTGGTAATGACAACTGTCGTATGCTTTGCTACTTATCCGACATGATGTTTTGCCTTTCACTAGAAAATTGACAGAGCAAAATAAGAGGCATTTATTGGTTCAGACAAGGATAATAAAGAATAAATAATAGCCATTAATGTCTCACTTGGAACGGTAATGCCTCCCTGATGCAATTACTGTCAAGTTGATAAGCATAAGGCGTTTTTTTCTTGTGTAAGCACGTCAATAAAGAATTGGATGATTGAATCCACATGACTGTCAGTAATCCAGAGTTTACGTGATTAGACCACAAAAGCCCCATGACACAGGAGGGGAGAAACCATTGTTTCTCAGCTGCAATGATTTGGGGCACAGGATCAGTGCAACATTTTCATAGGTAGTGCAACTGCAGTAAGAACGCAGGCTGACAGGGAGGGGAAGACCCTGTAGCACGATGTATTAGTAACAGGACGCCTCGGCACACAGTAAACATACGCCCTACATGGGCTGGGAGGGTTTTAACCCTAAGCCACATTGCCACACTAAAAAGTCGATGCTACACAAGTTACATCATCTGCAAACGGTGCCAATAAACGCTAATGTGCGATGTAAACAAAAGGGCGAAAAGACAACATGAGACGATTGTTCCTATTGTGATACTATTTGTTTTAATATTAAAAGACAATACAATGAGTTTAGGAGACGCTAGAGCGATATACACACACCACAAACTGAGCATATTAATATTGTAATTCTAGGAGCCAGACACTGAGGCAGTTCCAACCACTATATTTTATAGTAATAGATTTTGAATATAGATCACAGCATATGCCTAAACCATTCTTTGATTGCACAGCGAACATCAAACCAACTGAACGAAGCAGGCCTGCCTGAGGCTGTTTATTAGTTGAGCCATTTCTCTGTACTGTCTCCTGATTTCATGTCAGATTGACCAACACACTGTCAAGTTGTAATTATAAACCCATGGAGCAGATGCCAGCGGCTGTGTCCCCACAGGGCAGGCTTTGGTGCTATTGTTATTTGGAACATACTGTGCTGTGAGAGGAGATGGGAGATTAACACTCGGCCTGTCACCTAGGCCCTGACTCCTCCCTCAGAGGAGGAGGACGTTTGGTGAAGAGAGGATCTGTTGTTTGGTGGCTGGTGACAGAGACACCAGAGGACCGTGCAACAAGCACATATTTACTGTGTTTGTGTGTGTGTGTGTGTGTGTGTGTGTGTGTGTGTGTGTGTGTGTGTGTGTGTGTGTGTGTGTGTGTGTGTGTGTGTGTGTGTGTGTGTGTGTGTGTGTGTGTGTGTGTGTGTGTGTGTGGTGTGGAGGGGGGGGGGGGGCAGGTCTATTTGTGTTTGTATGATTGTGTATCTATATCTTTGTGTGTATTGAAAAAGCTGAGACATTATCAGCACCACAACATCTGGGGCTTCTTGAGATGTCATACGAGGGGAAGGCTTTCTCTGAAACTTGCTGTCCACACATTTGGTTCTGCTTATGCGTCTTTAGAACCAGAAACAACTGACTCTGGCTTTGTTGCTTGTTTTCCTTATGCAGGGCTGCAGGATTAGGGCACCTAGTGCATTGTGCCTTTGTGGGAAATGGAGAGAGTGGATGAGGAATCTAAATATTTGCTGGAATGTATGACGATGGACAGCTAATTCATGTACTTGCTCATTCATAAACATGTGTTTATTTAACTTTTGTTTGGGCAAACCTCCTAACATTAAAAGGCACAAAGGAGGCTTGTCAAGTGGTCTCAGTCTTAGTGACTCTTGCGCGCACTCATGTTCATCACACGTTTGCGAGCTGACCAACCACGAAAACAATCCAGTCAGTGATGATCTGACTCATGTAGGGTTATGTGTAGAGTAGGGATGTAACAGTATGAAAATTTAACCTCACAGTTATTGTGACAAATTATCCCGGTTTTCGGTATTATCGCGGTATTTTTAAATACCGAAAATATGCGGCATACTTCAGACTTAGTCCTCTTAGAAGGTAGGGATGGGCAACGAGCGTCGAATGTCGGAGTCATGTAGTATATTAAATAATGAACGCGACTATTGTTATTTATTACACGGCTATTCTAAATGCTGTTGAACGCATATAATGCGCATAATAAGCATATCATGACCACTGTCAAGGTAAGTTGAATTTTCTTTTTCTATCATATCACTCCGCAAGTAGTCCGGTAGCTTTTCAACCCCAGCGTCCTCGGTTGCTAAGCGACTTCAACATCTTTGGCAGACTATTTCTCTGCTGATCAACCCTACGAATGCTGGTAACAAATGAATTGTAAAAAGACACACTGTGTGAAGTTATTTTTTCGTCGTGTCTAGTTCACCGTCATGCAGGCTGTGTTCAGTAAAATAAATATATAAATAGCGATCTGTTTTGGGTGCATGTAGGCCTAGCTGCCTATGCCCATGTTGAACTAATTTTGATGTTGAATGTTGATGGCGCAGTTGGTGAAATAAACGGATTGATTTCCTACAAATCATAAATGCCTCTCCTTGTGTCATTCTGTGTGCGTGTATCCGAGGTGTGTGCGTGCGTGGGGGGTTCTTGATTGACCGATTTTCGAATATTATTCGAATACTTCGCAGCGAATATGAATAGTATTTTTGCCAGAAATGCACATCCCTTTAAGAAGGCTGATCGATGTCTTGAGCGCTGTCGCCTCCTCCTTCCGCCATGATTCCAACTGAATTGAAACATAAAAACATCATGTTGTGGCTACACAACTTCAGGAGACTCTGATGAAGCGCTGGGTAGGATTTAAGCACACGGTTATGTTATATGCGATAATTATTTTATTTGAAATGAGAACGGTTATTTTTATCGACAACATTTTTATCGAGGTTTACCGTTACACCGTTAACCGTTACATCCCTAGTGTAGAGTCATAGTCAGCAGGCCGCTGGCTCCCTGTGGTGTGACGCTTACTGTGTCAATGCTCGGAGCCCTAACCAAGCCCGAGGTAACCACTGTAGCTCGGCCCAGACCCATCAGTTCCCCAAGCGCCCCAGGAGTTCAGCTCCTGGTGCATCCTCCATCCCCATCCCGCGACCCGACCAGTTAGACCAGGATGAAAGTCTGCCCAAGTTCCCAGGATGCAGCACCTGTCCTGTCCCGGCGCAGAACAAGAATTGGAACAAGTCTTTGTTCTGTATTGAGGCATATTTGTAAGACACCTAAGGAGTGGGGACTACCCATGTGCCTACTGCTAACTTCCCAGTGGGATCCAAAAGTGTTATTCCTGGTTGGAACGCTATGCCTGATTTGGTGATGTCACAGATATATCGTTTTATAGGAAGGTGTAGTATTTATTTAACAAAGAAATGCATTCATTTCATGGTATATGTTGTAATAAGCTTTGTCTCCTTATACGTCCCTTAAGATCTCTTTCGAAAAGCCATTCAGTCTGGTTGCGAAAATATGATTGTTGTTTAGAGTGAAGCTGGCAAAACATACAAGTTGAGCTCAGCTAGCCTCAACGTGATCCGATGTGACCAGTCCACATTATATGGTCAGAGCTCGTGATCCAATGTGACCAGTCCACATTATATGGTCAGAGCTTGTAACAGAAGGGTTACATGAGCCACTGTTCCCTTGATGGCAGCACAGAACATGGGCTTTTGACCCCTATTGTCTGGTGAAGTGGGTGCTGTCGAGTTTGCCAGCGGTGCGTTGGGGGGGGGGGGGGGGGGGATTGATGTGTGTGGGGTAGGTTGTTAGAGGGGGGGGGGGGGGGGGGTGGGAGGGCAGTGTTGAATACCACTGGGAAAATTAGGAAGGCATAGAAGAGAAGAGCCTGTCTTCATACTGTAAGAAGGCATTGTCCGGGCCTGTCTGCTATAATCAAATGCTGCTCTCACAGGGTTGACTGTAAGGAGCCTCGGGGCGAGACCAGTTATAACATGTGACGACACCACCAGTACTCCCAGTACATAAATACTCTTGACGTAATCCCATAGTGTTTTGCTTTCCTGCTCTCTCTCACGCACAATTGTTCAATGCTGTTTAATATACAGTGATCTCAATTCTCTTGACTGTATTTATTGCAGCTCACTTCATCCAACCTCAAAGAAGTGGGTTTTGTCCTTACATTTTCATTGATTTCGTCCCTAGGCAAACACAGGTATTGGTTAACTCTTAACTGTGGTTTGCTACATCGCTTGGGCCACTGCTTTCTCCTTCTCTGTTAGCCTTCTCCACCAGCCTCCTCCTTGATCATTGCACAGTCACCTCTCTGATGCAATCACTGATTAATTCATAGTCACATCACTGAATATTGATATGAAACCCAGTGTGAACGCCAGCCTTTGGACTCGCAAACAAAAGTTATCTTTTGGCGAAGATGGGCCTACACAGTTGTTTGTCAGCATAGAACACAAGCTGAGGATTTAGCAAAAAGACGGAGGCCATGTTGACGATGTCACCGGCCCCGTCTTTAGAGCGAGACGGACGTAGCCTCTGCAGCGGCCGAGAGTTAAGCCTCTGGGGGGAGTGGCCGTCCTCATCACAAGACACTCTGGTCTTCTATGGTCGTCACCGCTTCGATGGCAGGGATACGTGTGCTGGCATGGATCTGACACCCCCCTGACACCCCCCCATGGATCACGGTCTGTTGCCATTTAGCCAACCAGCAGCAGATTCCGTAGGGACAAGAAGTACCATCTGGGCTGGTCAGCCTGTTCCTGGTAGGGTAGGTGGTGGAATACCCTTGCTATTGGTCCATCTGTCTCTCTTGTTCTTTTGTAATTGTTTTACTTCTTCCTCTACACATATTGTGTGTCCCCTTCCCAGCATCTTTATTTTCAGCATGTCTGTTTTTATTCTCCAAAACTTTTTTGAATGTTCCTTTGGCACTCCCTCTCCATGGCTCCGTTTCCCTCCAATGAAATCTGGACAAGCACGGGCCAAATGTGCTGCACAGTCGGCCCCGGGCCCTCACACAAATGTGACGGGACATAGCTGGATCTAGCAGGGAGCTTGTGGTGTTTCTCCGGGGGCGCCTGCTAAGAAGCCGTGTTTGTTTTAGGGGAAACACAGCCATTCACGCCTTTGCACTTTGGCACGTCCTTTTCATCGATCACTTCGTCGCCTCAGAAAAATAAGCTGACACACCCCCGGCCTCGTGGGCTCAAGCAAGCCTCGCAAGGAGCCCGCCACGTTAACAGCGTGACCTGCTCCACCTCCGGCTTCCAGCACAGATGCTGGCGCCGGAGTACCGACAGACTGACGGAGGCGCTGGTGATAAGAGTCACCTGATTGTGTAACCTTAAACAAACCGCAGCCACCTCTCAACTCTCTCCTCTTGAGCAGCTGCGACTTTTTCTGTGTGAGTCCGTATTGAGTCATTCCTGCTACAATGGGGAAAATCTGGTCAAATCTCCTAGTAGTTATTTTTCTACAAGGAGATTAGAATGTAAACTCAAACAAAAGAAAGTGGAAAAGCACTTGGAGAACCGGACACATAGGGGTTGATAGAAGCAGATGCTAGCCGCATGCCAAAATGTTATTGAAGCACATGACTGTTGACTTGAGCTAAGGAAGTGCAGCCAATAGCAAAGGGACATTCTGGAAAAGAGTGATTTGGGGGTTACCTACCCTACCCCCTTTAAATTAGGCTAATTGTTCAAAACATAATCAGGCCTGCAGCCTCTTGGCTATGGAATGGAGAAATACTGCAGTATTATGTCATAGTGCATAAAGCCAAGTCGGTTATGCTTTTGGAATTAGCACCTTAATGATTATTAATTAATGCTTGGTCTTGTGTTGTTCGCTTAAAAAGCACCATTTACGTTCTAGTGCTTATAAAGCAAAAGGTACTTTATAATGCTGATCAGTGCTGGTAAGCGCGCTTTTTTGCCTTCGCCAGACTGATTTCTTGTGCATAATAAATATTCCCTTGGATGTGAGTACTACCTTGTATCAGTAACTGTATTGTGTAATACATGCCGTGATCTGGTTTACTATAACACACACTCGCACAAGTGGCAGGCAGCAGGTGCTCTCGTATCAGAGCCGGTCGTGTCCCCTGGCCAGCAGGTCAGCCTAGTGTCAGGTGGTACGAGGCCACAGGGAGAACGCTTCCAGCTGGCCAGCAGACAAACAATAGCTTTAACGGTTTAACTGTAGGCCCGTTGTGGGATGGGACTGGAGGTGGCGTGGGGTCGTGGAGGACACTGAGGGCGACAGACACCCTGCTGGGATTCACTGTGAGACCGGCCTAAGGCCCATTGTTTATTAAAAGCAGCATCAGGTAAAGCCTCACCTGAGAACCTGCCGCTCCTATCCACTTTCCTCGCTGAGTCTCAGCTCTGAATTGGTGCCATTGTTTCATGTAGCCTCTGCAGGCTGTCGACTAGGCCTACTTAACAAGCTCAAGGCTGGAACACACAAACACGCACACGCGCAAACACACATGCACAAACACAAAAACACAAACCCATGCGCAAACACACACATATAAACACACATGCCCAAACACACACACACACACGCACACATGCAAACCCACACACGCGCAAACACACGCTCAAACACACACCTACATACACAAACAACCAAAAACACCCACACTGACGGTTTTTTGTGTGGGTCACTTGCGGGCTATATCAAATGGACTTTGTCCCCTGGCTGTGCGCCAAGTGACATGGTCCATTTCGGCCTGTTTGGCTAGCTAGGTCAACACCCGAGAAATCGAACGGACTGGTTGTCCTAGTTGATGTAGGTGCTGTGTGTTGCAGTGTGTCTGTGTTGTGCCCCTCGCTGGGCTGGTGTAGGCAACATGTGCACTGCTGACAGATGGCTCCGTGGGAGGCTAGGAGGTGGGTATGTGTTTTGACGGATATTCTCACGAGTATTGGCCAATATTTGTTCACATTTCCAGCCAGAATCACAGGTTGTACAAGCTGTTTTCAAGGATATTTGTATGTTATTTATTTAATGGTATATAATTACCATAGCAGCAATAAACCTACATTTACTGTAAAAACTAAATTGATTCAATGTATATTCTATTAAAACTAATACAATTGTAGCCTCTTTTCTTTTCAATGAAATGACCTTGATGTGTACTGTGGCTGTTATAGGTCTCTATATCTGCAGAAACAGCTAGATCTTTGATAAGCTTATATTTGGCAGCCAATATGCTGTTAGATCCATTAGTTTTATTTTCCTGTACCATTTAGCACCAATGCACAGGGCAAGGTTTCCCTAATGTGATCTTATGCAACAAACATGGCTTCACTAATCACATGCCCTGGCTCGCAAAACCCAATATTGTGAAATACATTCAATTATTTAAACTTGCTAATTAAGGGTTTTGCTGAGGGGCAAACTATGGCAGTGGTTTAAGGACTCAACGCTCTAAAAGGTCAAAACAAACCCTGGCGTTCATCAACTGATGCAACCTAAGATTCGATCCAGTAATAAGATCATTGATTATGTAAAGGAGATTGGGCAAGCCGATTTTTGCACTTAACCAATTGTATGGATAATTTGTATATTGCAATGAAAACTATCTAATCCACAGAATAGACTTGTAATCATCACAGTATGTGATAAAGTAACGAAAAAGTGTTCCACTATATGACTGCCCAGCCTTGGAAATAATCATAAGTAAATAGTGGGCCCTTGGGTTTGGGTTTTAGTTTTACCCCAGCCCAAACTGGTTCCCTCCAGTCAGGAGCGGCCAGCTGTATGTTCCACAGCTGATCTTGCTTACGCTGAGCTCGAGGGTTAGCTTGGGCTGCTCCAGGCAAGATAGTCTCTGTCACCTGCAGGGTGACCTCACGTGGGTCACCAGGGTTCGAGGTGTTCAATCAAGTGAGGACAACCCAGCTATCTCCAGTTGCAGAGAACCAAAGCCTTCAATCAGGTGCCGGTCCACCTGATGAAATTTCACCAAGCCTAGTTTAGTTTCAGTGGTGCCGTGTTGGTGTTGCCTCAGGTCTAGGCCTCAGGGGGATTGGTTGCTGTGACCGAAACCACACAGGACACTGGGGAGAAGTTACTGCCAGTTATCGATGCGTTTTTATAAATGTAGACACAATGTTGTCCCCCGCTTTTATTGGTTTGATCTTGTGCCACAGTTTCAAATTTAACCACGAGCGGTGTTGTGTGTGTTTATAAAGCCTATGTTACCTCGGCCCAAGTGTGAAACACGCATTGCAGGCCGAATTTTGAGGCGGTTTCCAAAGGTGCCTGGAGCTGCTGGGATAAGATCTATAGGATTTCACGCTCAGCTGTGGGAGAAGTAATCCCATCGGCGTGCCAAAACGGCCCAGTGCTGTTGCTGCTGGTCAGCCACTTACCCTGGGCCTGGTTACATCACAGACCTCGACCCCAGACAACAGGTTTAGCATCAGGGTTATGCCTGCGTGATACAGTGAGGCCTGAGCTGAACTCTCGGAGGTTGTGCCTGTCGACACCATGGCCAGCAGTCGCTCCGGGTCCTCTTTGGGGTTAAGGCCATTACTCTGTGTTGCTGCTCACAGCGCAGCACAGGAAAGGGGGGAAGGGGGGGTTCTATGGACCCTTGTTCCATTGTTTACTGGACACGGTTGAGGTCCATCTTCTAAACCCCCATCAGCATATTACTCGGAACAACAGGTTGGCCTGATGGTGTTTCTGAAGTGGTGCTCCTTCGGTTTTCTGTTTTCAACCACCTGATTCACATGCGCCATTCATTCAGACCTCCTCACTCTGCTGTATGAGGACTGTATCTGTGTGGTCAGAGAGACACTCTTGAAGTTCTCAAGAGATTGGGAGATAGTTTGTTCCTTGCCACTCCTTGACCTCAACCAGCTACCTTTTTAAGTTTGAAAGATAGAACTCATGCTAACCTTCTTACTCTGGTTTGGGGTCTTCATCCATACCTAGCTAATGCTGTGGGTAAGCTGAGCAGCTCATGTGGTTTACGAGGGATTTGTGTTTGTGTTCTCGAAAAAGGTTTACTACAGTAAGTAGGCTTTTAAACCGAAAGCACAGGCCTAAAGAGCGGCTTTAGTCTCTTTAGGCTAGCTAGAGTTTGACAGCCAGGCAATGCATCATGGGCCCTTTTTTTTTTTTGTGCATCACATTTAAGCAAATGAAGCGGTCTTGCATCTGACCAGGAGCCAGCATGTCTGGCCGGAACAGTGGAAATCACAAGAAAAGCATATTCTCTCAGTGATTGCGTAACTAGACCGCTGGTTCTGAGGGTACGGATCGTCAAGGCCAGTGAAGGGACAGGACCTGTGCCAGTTTCCGGACATTATTATAACCATGATGACTGGCATGGGGATACATACACAGGCACACTGGCATCCCAGGCCTGTGGAAGGCCTCTGCACAGTTTTGACTTTGTTTTTCCCCACTGCAGCTTGGGGGAGTTCAATTAGGTTGTCCTGGCAGAAAAACCAGCTAGATAATACATTCCTCCTCTCTCTGAAAGGGCTTGTTTGTCAAGTAACTTGCAGACTTTAGCACCAAAGAGTCTGCTGGCAAACAAATGCCCTGTTGAGGTGTGTGTGTGTGTGTGTGTGTGTGTGTGTGTGTGTGTGTGTGTGTGTGTGTGTGTGTGTGTGTGTGTGTGTGTGTGTGTGTGTGTGTGTGTGTGTGTGTGTGTGTGTGTGTGTGTGTGTGTGTTGTGATGTCAGCTTACAACAGCTGAGTTCACAAAACAACAAAATAAGGGTTCCCCTTTGCAAGCCCTGTGTCAGCCAATCAGGTCCCAGGGATTGTTGCTATGTGTGCTGTGAATCTGCCCCTTTGTTGAGGAATAAATGGGAGGAATACACAAAGCCACACGTGCGTACACACACACACACACATTGGCAGGCAGACAGACGGACAGGGAGGGAACCGGAGCTCAGTCCAATGTTTTGGATAACCACTTACGAGGAAGTGGGTGGAGACTGGAAAAGTTTGTGTGTTTCAGGACTGCTTGAGGGAGCCAGTCTGTCGGACCGTAGCCGCCATAGCTTCACTTTCCTCTGGCCCGGAGCGCCACTGCTCTGTCCCTTTTAAAGATCCCATATCAACTTGTTTCCAGAACTTTCTCACATAACCTCCCAACTGTTGCTCCCACACCGTCTGAAAAGGCTCGAGTTGATATCTTTGTTTTGTGTGGTGATGCCTTTCCCCGGAGCTCTATATCGTCTGGCTGACATCTCCCCAGTGATTTAGAAGCCCCAGCAGCTCCTCTGCCTGCTGGGTTGGAGGGTTCTAGGACAGGCCCGCGGTAACCAGATAGGTGAGCCCTGAGAGGGCCAGTGATTCATTGCGGGGAAAGGCAGTGGAAACGCGGCTGTTGTTGTGACGACTCTTCAAGTCTGCGGCGACACATCTTTCAGCTCCTTAGCTAAAGAGGTCTCTGGCACACTCGAACCAATGTATGACGTATGTGTGTGTCTTTGTGTGTGTCTTTTTGTTTGATTTACCGGGGCCGAGCAATAACCATCTAAATCACACGGCTGCATGGATTTGCATACCCATAGACCCAAGCTGCACCTGCACGCCCCTAAACCCCCCCCCCCCCCCGCCGGACCCCCACTCTCGCACTACCATGAGTGCCTAGTGCCTACATAACAAAAGGCACCTAAGCTCGGTGCCTTTTTAACAAACACACACACACACACACACACACACACACACACACACACACACACACACACACACACACACACACACACACACACACACACACACACACACACACACACACACAGGGGAGGGAGGAGAGACCCCTCGATCTCCGTGACAGGCGTTTAACGGGATGTCGGTGTTGCCACGGCAACCCCTTTCCCCCCCCCCTCGTGTGAAATGGAAGATTGTGTTGTGAGAGTTATGCAGGCGTTTTTTTTTCTTTCTTTCTTTCAAGTGTTTCTTTGTTCTCCGCCGTCCCTGCCACCGGCCCACCGTTGGATCGCCGATCGGCCCGTTCCCTGGGCGGCCCGCTGGCAGCCAGCCACCGCGACCAGCCCCCGGGCACAAAGGCCACGCTGTAGCGCAGAGGGCTAGGCCGCTACGGCCTAGAGAGGGAGACCCGGGTATCCATACGGCGTCACAGACACATAGACACACACAACCACACACACATCTGTATGGCTAAAGAGT
Organism: Melanogrammus aeglefinus; assembly: GCA_900291075.1. NCBI lineage: Eukaryota > Metazoa > Chordata > Actinopteri > Gadiformes > Gadidae > Melanogrammus > Melanogrammus aeglefinus. Next base: position 170,322 of record OLKM01000460.1, on the reverse strand, counting down.
GGCCTCACCACTGCTCACACGCATTCACATACAGGCTTTGAAACCGGGCTGGGTTCATGTGGCGTGAACGTGTGAATTATCAAAAGCCAAGTATTTATGTGAACTGGTTATATTCAGTCTGAAACTAAACTTGAATTCCTTCTACAGACTTTCTTAACGTAGTACTTTTTCTTTATATGTTTAATGTATCACAATAATATGAGATAACATGAGATTAGAATCACTGAGTTACATTTTAAAATGTGTGTGCCTTTTTGATTCTTCAATACCTGTTCATGTAAATTCCGAGACGAAAGCACCAGGATCACACTGTTTATAGGCATCTCTGTGTGGCAAATGCAAAGCACAAACAGAACACGATTTGTGCATGAATCTGTTCTTGTCCCAAATTCATTTTATTGAGACTTGGAGGCCCTTCCACTTTAACAGACTCCATTAAAACGTCGGCTCTCTTATCATCGCAAACAGAGGACGGAAGCAATCCCAGTAAAATGCCTCAGACTTTATTTGAGGCCCTTCCGCCTGCATTTGCTCTGTAAAAAAGAACACGACAAATGTTATTGAGTATTTTGAGCAGGCATCCTATTGATGAGTGGTAGAAGTCCCAAACCTTTTCATTTGGGAAAGATTATTACCGCCAGTACTTCTTCAGTTCTGTTCTGGCATTTATATATACGCTTTATAAACACATGGGGAGTCCAAGATAAGGGTAAGAGACAGACATACGCGGTGGGGGGGGGAGGGGGGAGAAAGAATGAGTGAAGGCAAGCCACCAGACTGCATCTATATTTATCTCACTGAGGTCTGCAGTAAGGAGATTTAGCATGGACAAACTGCTTCTGTAATCTCCCAATTTGCCTCTCTCAATTCATCATGGCAGTACAGCTGTGTGCGTGTCTGTCTCTGCAGCTGCCTGCATGCACGCACGCATGCACAGATTGGTTCTTCAGGTCTCCGAGTGTCACGCACACATCCGTTCCCGGTGGGCTGCTTGAGAGGAGAGTGGGTCTCGGGACTCAACGTTATGTGTCTCCATACAGAAAATGCAGGACGACTTGTTGTTTACATTGTTATGGTAAAAATCAGCCGTTCCTGTCAACCTCCCTTGTTGTTGAGAACACGCTGTCACCCCACCCCGCGTAACCTGCAGCTCCAGGCCGACAGGCAAGCACTGACGAGGAGGAGGAAGAGCAGTCGGTCTGGTCTCTCGGATCCAGATGAAGCTGGATAGGGCTGGGTCTTGAGCCGGCACGCCTCAGCGAGCTCAGCCTGCACGACCTGGCCTCGCTTACGTTGCTGTCCCCGTCTCTCTCTCTTTCATGGATGTCCCGTCTCTCTGCCTCTCTTTCAAGGCTGTCCCCTGTCTCTCTGCCTCTCTTACATGGCTGTCCCCTGTCTCTCTGCCTCTCTTTCAAGGCTGTCCCCTGTCTCTCTGCCTCTCTTACATGGCTGTCCCCTGTCTCTCTGCCTCTCTTTCAAGGCTGCCCCCTGTCTCTCTGCCTCTCTTACATGGCTGTCCCCTGTCTCTCTGCCTCTCTTTCAAGGCTGTCCCCTGTCTCTCTGCCTCTCTTACATGGCTGTCCCCTGTCTCTCTGCCTCTCTTTCAAGGCTGTCCCCTGTCTCTCTGCCTCTCTTACATGGCTGTCCCCTGTCTCTCTGCCTCTCTTTCAAGGCTGTCCCCCATCCCTCTGTCTCTCGTCCATGTCCCCTGGTCCCACTGGCTCCGGCCTCTTCGTCTGGCTGTGAGGACGTCTCTTTGCTCTCTCTGTAGGTATCTCTCAATCTCAGTGCCGACCATCAGCAGTATTGAGAAGAATGGGGAGGAAAAAGACAATGCTGTAAACCGAAAAAACATATGCTCCTTCCTGCTTATTCTAAATGGGGTACGAGGTCACGTCACCGCGATCCACCCGGAGTGCAGGTCTTTGTGTTTTTCAAGAGACCTCATTTACAAAGCGGGCTGCCTGTACACACACGCGGTTGAAAGATGCACGGCTGTTCTGCTCACGGTCCACAAACGCTTATATGCTAGACTCATAACTTTATACTCAGCCAGTCTGACCTCTTCCCCCCCTACACCCCCGCCCCCCCCCACACTCCACTCGCCTGCCCGAGGTGTTATTCCATACCACATGATCCTGCACTGTTGTGATTGGCAGTGCACACAGAGACAGCTGAGCTGAGGTGTGGTGTGTGTGTGTGTGTGTGTGTGTGTGTGTGTGTGTGTGTGTGTGTGTGTGTGTGTGTGTGTGTGTGTGTGTGTGTGTGTGTGTGTGTGTGTGTGTGTGTGTGTGTGTGTGTGTGGCGGGGGGGGGGGGATAATGGTAATAATAGGGTGAATCTAAATCTGGCTAAATGAGTCTGGGGTCCATCATGTTTCTCTCCCGTGTGTCTCTCATGTCTCGTGTCTACACCTTGATGGCCATGTGTTGTTTTAAAGGAGAAAGTTCAGGAATTTAGGACACTTTGAGAAAACAAGGAGCAGGTAGAATCATGCACATCTGTCCAGGATGCTTAAAGATGGGGTAAAGATAACATATATCCAACCATCCAGCTCCGGGTTGGGTACGTTACTACCAGCAGACCCGGCCGTGGGGCCCGATACACCCAGGCCTTCATTTCCTGTCTGGGTTAGATGCTCTTCTTGGTGTTGAGGATCCGTGTCGTTCAAGACGAGATCAACCTTGCCCGTGGAGAGGAGTTAATCGTATGCATAAAACAGCCAGAGGGTTGAATCCATTAACCATTTTCACGTAGAAAGAAAAATGTAAATGTACCTCTCAATATTGACTTCCAATTTGTCATAAAAAAGCAAAAAACATGTCATTAATTCAAGGAACGCCTCTGCACTTATGTAGAGGTATGTGTGAGTGTGTATATAATGTGTGTGCGTGTGTGTATTTGTGGTTTTCCTAGAGGTGTTGTTGCCGTGTGGGTCTGAGGCCTGACGGATCCCATCTATGTGAGCGTAAGCAGGGCCCCTCGCATAGTCCCTACTCCTCACTGGCCCTTTGTGTGTGTGTGTGTGTGTGTGTGTGTGTGTGTGTGTGTGTGTGTGTGTGTGTGTGTGTGTGTGTGTGTGTGTGTGTGTGTGTGTGTGTGTGTGTGTGTGTGTGTGTGTGTGTGTTTCTTGCCCCTGGTTGGAGGAGGCTGGATCGTTAGGGGGGATGTGTACTCATGCTTAAGATGGATGGAAGGGAATGTGAGCGATTGTCCTCTGGGTGATCTGGGTATGTACACATCCATGTCACGTGTGCCTGAACACCAGGATTAGTGTGTGTTTATGCGTGCGTGCATGCGCGCGTGTGTGTTTGTGTGTGTGCCTGTCCATGTGTTTGTTTGGTTTTCCTAGATATTTGTAATCGGACCCTGCCTTTCAGCACTTGCTTGGGGGGGGGATCTGTGCGATCGGGGGCATTTTACATAGAAAGCGAGAGGGAGGGAGGAAGGGAGGAGGGGCATGTTTCCTTGGCTCCTCTAATGACTTCTCCACCCGCTCCCCTCCCTTCAACCACCACCACATGTGGTCCAGGTAGCCGGAACCCTCTAGCTCTGTTCAGACAAAACAATGTCCTGTGAGGCCCTCGCAGAAACGCCACACAGCCTGCCAGCCTCCCCTGGCTGTGGTGTAGGGGTTGTTGGTGTGTGTTGACGCCCAGGTTAGCCGCAGGTTTGCTGTTTCCAGCCCTGCGTCCTTCCCCACTGGCCTCTCTAGCACCCCTAGTGGTGGTCATTTGTTGTACGGCCTCTGGAAGACGCTCTTTTGTTTTTCTTTGTATCTACCAAGAGATAGAAGGTCAGATACCTTCATATTCTGCAGCGGATTGTCAAAAATGTGTTTGTCTCTCTCTGTCTCTCTCTTTCTCCGTCCCCACCTCTCTCTCTCTGCCCTGTGCTCATTCTGCCTACAGCTGGCTGACGCCCCCCTCTCCCTCCTCATGTTTTGTCTCGGACTGTGCTGCTCCGCTCTCCCCACGTGCAGCGGCAGGAGCTGAAGCATGTGGGAGGAGTTTCCCCTGGAGGAATGTGTGTTACTGGCTGGCTGACACACGCACACGATACAGTCCCACTGCTTTGCTTAAAGCAAACGCCTTCAGAACCAGCTGAGAAAGAACCTCTGTTACCTCTGGGGTGTGTGTGTGTGTGTGTGTGTGTGTGTGTGTGTGTGTTGTGTTGTGTGTGTGGTGTGTGTGTGTGTGTGTGTGTGTGTGTGTGTGTGTGTGTGTGTGTGTGTGTGTGTGTGTGTGTGTGTGTGTGTGTGTGTGTGAGCCAAATGATGTGCTCAGTGCATGAATTGTGGCACTTTTATGCCTGCAATCGGATTCAAGCGTTCAAGGTCATAATATAGTTAAGATACTTTAAACCAGAACATTACAACACCAACGCTGCTCACCACAACACCAACACTACTCACCACAACACCAACACTACTCACCACAACACCAACACTACTCACCACAACACCAACACTACTCACCACAACACCAACACTACTCACCACAACACCAACCTACTCACCACAACACCAACACTACTCACCACAACACCAACACTACTCACCACAACACCAACACTACTCACCACAACACCAACACTACTCACCACAACACCAACACTACTCACCACAACACCAACACTACTCACCACAACACCACCACTACTCACCACAACACCAACACTACTCACCACAACACCAACGCTACTCACCACAACACCAACACTACTCACCACAACACCAACACTACTAACCACAACACCAACACTACTCACCACAACACCAACAACACTACTCACCACAGCACCAAGTGTTATTTAAATGTGTTATTTAAGTGTTATTTAATTGACATAAAGACCAGCTTTTCTTGTTTTTGGAAATGTTTCACCTGCTAGCAGCTGAACTCTCATCCTCCACGTTTAGCTTGGAGGCTTTGCTTGATCTTGTATGGGAAGGACGAGACGCACATTGTGCGCTCTATTCTTTCAGTGGTTTTATCTGATTGCTAAGCCTCCACAGACTCAGCCCTCATGACCTACATTACATTACATTACATTACATTACATTACATTACATTACATTATATGCTGAGGGAGTTCCAAGGTCTGACTGTCACCAGGTGAGCCAGCCCTAGCCCTGGCTATGACTCGCGACAGCCTGCCCTGTTTGACCCCGGCCCTCCTGCCTGCCGGTGGGTGCCTTATGGTGGTGTTATTTCTGTCCTCAACTCGGCAGCGCACCTAATTCAGCCTGCATAGGTGTGACTTTGTGTGTGTGGGGGGGGGACTGTGTGCGCGCATGCACTTTGTTGGCAATGTGTGTTTTGTCATGTGAGGTTGAATGCACCATTGTGTGGGTACGTGTAAGGGTTTGTGTGTGTGTGTGTCTATTTGTGTTTGTCCGTCCTTGTGTGGCTTTCGATGCTGAGGTGTGTCAGTGATGCATGTTTGGCTGTGTGAGTGTGAATGCAGTACTGTGTGTGTGTGTCTGTGTATTTATGTCCTTGTGTGTGTCTGCATGTGCGCACGTGTGTGTGTGTGCTTGTGTGTGTTTGGGTTGCTGTAAAAGAAGTCTCTTGTGCGTATGGCACCACGCCTCGCTCAGCTGACATGCAGCATCTAAATATATCCCACTTGGAGCGGCCGTGTCGGGGAGCAGTCCTACCGACAGCGTCCACCCCCTCTCCAAACAAAAACATTTCAGGCTACATTTAAACTCGGCGCTGCCAGCGACGCACCAACGAGGCCGGCCGGGTTTCAAAGGCCTCCCATTAGGGCGGTGTCATAGCAACCGCCAGACCGTGTGGCCACTTAAAACACCTCCGCCGCTTCTGTGCGCTACCGGTCGCTAGCGGTCAGCGGGGCTAACGGAGGCGCTAGGCGGCGGTGCTAAACAGAGGAGCTAGGCCCTGCTGTGGTCCTCTGGTTAGAGTGCTACTTTGCTCAGAGTGCTATTGAATGCTGACGGAGTGTGGATTCTCCTCCGTTTCATTCTGAGATACAAAATGAAAACATAATGGTCAAGGCTGAGTGGGTGTGGTGGAGCTCTCAGGTTCAGGAGGGCAGATGACTCCCGGGGGATTGAAGGAAGTCATGGGCCTCATCATGTCTGACCTTCCAAAGGGTTTGGCTCCCCTGTGTTTGCTGTTTTTGTCAGTGTTAATATGTGAAAGGAGTTACGTCATTTTAATAACCAGTTCAGTCTAAATGCCAGTCTCTCCTTCAGGCTCAGAGGAGGTGTTCATTAGCACTTGTCTCTCTACCAGGAGGTGATTATTCAACTTGTCTCTCTACCAGGAGGTGATTATTCAAACACTGGTTTCTCTCCAAGGAGGGGTTTAACACTGGTCTCTCCTTCAGGCTCAGAGGAGGTGTTCATTCTAGCGCTGGTCTTTCCCCCCAGGAGGTGGTCATTCTGACGCTGGTCTCTCCCCAGGCTCGGAGCCGTCAGAGGAGTTCTTCGAGTACGATGCGGAGGACTTCCTGGGGCTGCTGACCCTGCTCATCACGGAGGGCCGGACCCCGGAGTGCTCAGTGAAGGGCCGCACCGAGGGGCTGCACTGCCCCCCCGCCCAGTCAGCCATGCCCCCCCTGCACAGGCACGAGTGCAGCGACAAACTGCCCCAGGTACGTACACACAGACGCATACACAAGGGAACACACATGCACACATAGGTACACACAAACACATACACAAGGGGACACACACACACACACACACACACACACGCACGCACACACACACACACGCACGACACACACACACACACACACAGGGGACACACACACAAGGAGACACACGCATACACAAGGACATGTACAACCACACACACTTACACACATACAAATACACACGTATGTACAGGATGTAAATTGAATTACTTTAGTGAGCATCACCTTTTCCATCTTCTTGTGACTCACAAGTCTTTAGGCGTATTGCCTATGACGTGTTAGCTATATAGCCCTCTCTCGAACCAAACGCAACACTCACTAGGGCATGGGCCAGGAGACATCGTGTTCAGAAACATAGCAGGGACTAAGTGCGTGTGTGTGTGTGTGTGTGTGTGTGTGTGCAGTGTCGGCAGGCCAGGCGCACACGGTCTGAGGTGATGCTCCTGTGGCGGAACGGCATCCCCATCATGATCGAGGTCATGTTACTGCCAGACTGTTGCTATGGTGACGAGTGCCCCCCCAACGACCTGATCAGCGACCCGGTCATCAAGCAAGACGCTCTGCTTCTGGAGAGGTGGAGCCTGCAGCCCATGCCCAGACAGTAAGTGCACGCACACGCACACACACAGACGCACGCACACACACACACACACACACACACACACACACACACACACACACACACACACACACACACACACACACACACACACACACACACACAGAGTCATACACACACACACACACACACACACACACACACACACACACACACACACACACACACACACACACACACACACACACACACACACACACACACACACCACACACACACCTCACACACACACACACACACACACACACACACACACACACACAGTCAACACACACACACACACACACACAGAGTCATACACACACACACACACACACACACACACACACACACACACACACACACACACACACACACACACACACACACACACACACAGAGAGTCATACACACACACACACAGACACACACACACACACAGAGTCATACACACACACAACTTGGATTCATCACAGCCAAGAAGACCTCAGCACGAGGTTGTGGTCGGTCATCCGTTCCCTCTGTTCTCGACACCTATAACTCCAGACCTGGAGGCCGGCTCCACATTGTGATGGGATAACAATTAATCAGGCGTGTGCATCTCCACAGATGCTCTCCGCACGCCCGGGGAAGCGCGCCCAACACGTGTTGTTTAATTAGCTCAACAAATCGGCCTATTTTCCGCATAGATTCTATTCATGTCCGGCGCACACACACACACACATATACCCCCTCGGGTAGGCACCTCCCAGTTTAGTGTTGCGTCTGAAGGGGGTTTGGGGGGGGGGGGGCGTCTTCCCGTTGTCGTGACACTTTGGAACAGGTTCCCTTGTACAGTCAAGTCAGTCAGGAACAAATGCAGTTTTAAAAAGGCTTTGAAACAATGGCTTAGACGCCAATGCTAGGCATGTCTTCATTATGGTCATTGTTTTGTGCGTGACTTGTAAGTACGGTAGTTGCGTACATGTTTTTGAATGACTGATGTGCTGCTACTTGCCCTCCTCTCCTGCCCCACAGAGACCACAATGTGTGGCCTTACTGCGTCACCCCAGACTATTTATGCATTTGAATTGTGACGCAGAGTGCCGTTCATATTTTAGATCAAAGTGGTCAAATAAAATCAATCAATCAATCATCCAATGACGTCGATGCACTCCTCCCCGCGGCAGGAGCGGCGACCGCTTCATCGAGGAGAAGACGCTGCTGCTGGCCGTGCGCTCCTACGTCTTCTTCTCCCAGCTCAGCGCCTGGCTCAGCGCGTCCCACGGCATCGTGCCCCGCAACATCCTGTACAGGTGAGCCCCCCCCCCCCCTGCTGGGCTTAGTATGGCCCCGCCCCCAAATAACATGCTCCGGTTCCATTTAAAGACATGGAGGTACATGTTGCCAGCTGGATGCTGGCGGGACGATATGGCGGGAGCTCTTGATTGTGTTTAATATTAGATTTTATTTTGGAACGTGAAATGGGAAGAATTTGCCGGTGTATGTATCCAGCGTTTAGAAATGGACACCTTGACTTACTAAATAGATTTAGCTTGTTTCATGTCTTTGAGCTGAGATAGTGAGATGATAAATAACAAATTGTGCACTTCTTCTAAAAGTCTTCTTTTACTTTAGTAGCTGAGATAAAAAACCGTTGAAATAAGCACTCAAGAATGCAAGGTGTTGTGCCAATAACTCATCTCTCTCTCGCGCTCTCTCTCGCGCGCGCGCTCTCTCTCTCTCTCTCTCTCTCTCCTCTCTCTCTCTCTCTCTCTCTCTCTCTCTCTCTCTCTCTCTCTCTCTCTCTCTCTCTCTCTCTCTCTCCCTCTCTCTCTCTCTCTCTCTCTCTCTCTCTCTCTCTCTCTCTTCTCTCTCTCTCTCTCTCTCTCTCTCTCTCTCTCTCTCTCTCTCTCTCTCTCTCTCTCTCTCTCTCTCTCTCTCTCTCTCTCTCTCTCTCTCCCCTCTCTTTCTCTCCCTCCCCGTCGCTCTCTCTCTCCTCTCTCTCTCTCTCTCTCTCTCTCTCTCTCTCTCTCTCTCTCTCTCTCTCTCCTCTCTCTCTCTCTCCTTCCCCCCCCCCCAGGATCAGCCCTGCCGACGAGGAGCTGCTCTGGCAGTTCTCCCAGCCCCCATCGGAGCACCTCTTCCCCGTCCCCAACGTATCCCAGAGCGTGGCGCTGCGTGTGCGCGTGCAGTCGCTCCCCCGCCAGCCCACCTACCCCACCCTGGCCTGTAGCATCCACACCGGCCTGCCCTGGCCCGGCAAGGCCCTGGGCCACGGCCCCCGGCCCGACCCCTCCGCACTCCGCAGGGCTCAGGAGAGAGGCGGAGACACCCCGCCCCCGCCCGCCTTCGCCCCGGCCCTCTACGCCAAGACCCCCGGCTCGGCGCTGCCCCTCCCCGTGAGCATGCTGCCCCAGACCGCCCCCAAGAGCCAGGGGCCCCCCCATGACCACGGGACCCTCTACCAGAATGGGGCCGACCCCCCGCCCCGCCAGGGCTCCCCTCTGTTCCACAAACCTCCCCCCCGCTCCCCCACCCCCTCCCGGGCGCACTCCCCTCACCCGGCGCCGCCGCCGCCCCCGGGGAAGGCGGCGCGCTGGCTGTACTCCGCCCTCAACGGGGGGCCCCTGGACCCCGCCCCCCAGACAGACGACAGCTCCAAGGCCACACCCGCCGAGCCGCCGATGAGAGCCTTCAAGGCCTTCTCGTTGGCCGAGCCGGCCCGCGGGCCCTCCCCACGGGCCCTGGAGACCAACCCCCTGATTGGCTCCCTGCTGCAGGAGAGGCAGGAGGTGATCGCCCGCATCGCCCAGAGGCTCAACTTCTGCGACCCCGGCGCGCCACCGCTGCCCGCCGGCCTGTTCGCGCCGGGCACCGTGCCCAAAGCCACCTGGAGCGGCAGTCACCACGACCACGGCCGCAAGACCAAAGAGGCCGACCGGCCGTCCCACCGCGAGGCCCCGGCCCACGCGAGACCCCCCGCCTTCCAGACCCCCGAGGGAGACCCCCCACCGGGCAGACGCCAGACCCTCTCTGTTCCCCCCGCCGCCTGCAGACGGCTGAAGATGACCCGGGAGGAGGAGAGGAACGGAGAGAAGGAGGGGGACAGGGAGCGGCAGAGAGAGCGGCAGAGAGAGCAGCAGAGAGAGCACCAGAGGGGCCAGGAGAGATGCAGGGAGAGGGACAGAGACAGGGAAAGGGAGCTGGAGATGGAGAGAGAGAAGGATCGAGAGAGGGAGAGAGTAATGGAGAGAGACAGAGACAGGGAGAGAGTCAGGGAGCTGGAGATGGAGAGAGAGAAGGATCGAGAGAGGGAGAGAGAGAGGGAGAGAGAGATGGCGAGGGACAGGGAGAGGGAGACAGACAGGGAGAGGAGAGAGAGAGAGACTGTTCTCTGATCGCCCAGGCCGTGCAAGACATCAGCCGGCTGATCCAGGAGAGGCTGTCGCTGCCCTCGTCGTCGCCCCCCACGCACAGCCGGAGTGGCTACACCCTGCGTCACACACACTCCACCACCATCACGCACACAGTCCGCACGTACACCCCCGGCCCCACACACCCCACGCCTCAGGGGCCCCCCGTGGCCACGCCCCCGGACGGCGCCCGCACGACAGCCGACGCCCACCGGCCCCCCGTTTGCACAGAGAAGCCCCCCGTGGAGACAGCCCACAACGGCCCTCACTTTATACTTGAAGACTCGACGCGGCCGAGCGGCCCGCCCCCCCGTTCCCGCGCCCCCCAGTGTTTACAGCCTCCTGCCCCCCCTGCGGGGGACCCCAGTGGCCCTGCTCCCAGCCATACCTCGCCCCTGGAGAACGGCCTGCCCTCGACTCCGCACCACGGCCGGACCCCCGCCGGCCCCGGGTCCAACGAGAGCCAGACCCAGTGTGGTGGCCCGGCCCTGCCCATCCCCCTGCAGAACGAGAACCTGGCCCCCCCGGCGTCGTCCAACTCCAGCTGGACCAGTCTGGAGATGACGCCCCCAAGCACTGCACCGGTAAGGGACAGGAAAGATAAAAGGCCTGGTTCACCTGGCGACCTTCGTGGTCCTTCACCCGAGCCCATCTCGGGAGCCCCGAGATCTGAGATGGAGCCAAGATGGCTGTGAGATGATTAAGGCCCCTAGGAGAGACTGCTCATTGCTGGAGAGACATTGTACTTCCGTTTGGAGAGTTTAAGAATCGCAGGTTTCCTCAGGTGTTGCGTGATGATATGTGAGCTGATATACATATGGGTCTACAGAGATTATGCATGTTCATTCATTAGAAGAGCAGCTGTACAGTGACAGCTTGCCGGGGGGAAACTTGTTAACGACTGTAATACAGGTTTACATACCAGCTGCCTCAACCCCCCCCCCCACTCCCCCCTCCCACTCTCTCTCCCCCACAGAGGTCTCACAGCTCCTCCCCCTTGCGACCCTGCAACAGCTGGAAAAAGCAGAACCAACACTCGCTTGACGGCATGTCCACCAAGGCCTTCCACCCGTGCACCGGCCTGCCCCTGCTGTCCAGTCCTGTGAGTCCTGGCACGCTGAGTATTGGTCTCAATGCAGGGTTATTGACACACTGTCAAACCCCATAGCAACACACAAACACACACAGGCACACATTCACACATTCCAAATTGATATAAACATTCCTGGACATTCACTGATGCCCTCACACACACGCAGGACGTGTGTGTGAGGGCAATTATGGCTCCGCGTCAGGCTGGTAGAGTCACAATTCTGACTTGTGTGTCATGCACACACGCACATGCACACGCACATACATATATCCACACATAGACACATATATATATATATATATATATATATATATATATATATATATATATATATATATATATATATATCTACACATATACCCACATTTACAAAGATACAGATACACACAGCCTTAGCAACTAAGCCGTGAGTAAACTCATGTCGTTTTCTGACTCGTGTGTCCCGAACACACTCACACTCACACTCACACTCACACTCACACACACACACACACACACACACACACACACACACACACACACACACACACACATACACACACACACACACACACACACACACAGCCTTAACAGGGCTTACCCACTCATCAAAGTACGCTGTTGCTGTCTCTGTTTGTCCAAGACACGAAACAAACCTGCCCACATGTGTCTAAATATATATCTATAATTTACGTGTGCACACACAAGGGAAGCGCACCCCACCGCACTGGTTCAACCGTGACCTGCAATCATGCTCACGTTTCGGCTGGTGTGTCACGCGACACGTCTCCCTCTTTAGTTTCTCTTGGTATTCATCTGCGTTCAGCCCTTTTAAACTGTGACTCACAGTCGCCGCCCCGTACAGCCTCAGCCCGCTGGCTGTTTGTCATAAAGACACACACAGACTGTGCAGAGCCCTGTGTTTAGATAACGGGTTAATGACACACACACACACACACACACACACACACACACACACACACACACACACACACACACACACACACACACACACACACACACACACACACACACACACACACACACACACACTGTGTGATGCCATGTGACGGAGCTGCATCTCATCAGCAGACGGTCTCTGTTGTACCGCGTCCTGTGAGGTCACCAGGCTGCTTCCTGAGCTCTCTCTCTCTCGCACTCTCGCTCTCTCTCTCTCTCCCATGCTCTCTCAATCTTGCCTTCACTCTCGCATATAAACCACTGGGAAGACTCTGAAAGTCCCTCGCCCATATTTAAAACCCTCTCGTGTTATATGCACTGGCACGCTCCAAAATAAGCTGCTCAAATCCCTCTCCCCTCCCTGCCCATATGTCATGAGTCCTTGATAAACACACCGCCCATCTCTGCTGTCCACAATAGAGATGTGCATCTATCTGTCCAAAATAACTTAGCGCTTCTACTGGAGGAAAACCAGTAGCACCGGAGGGGGACCGGTAGAACCGGAGGAAAACCAGTAGAACCTGAGGGGGACCGGTAGAACCGGAGGAAAACCAGTAGAACCTGAGGAAAACAAGAAGAATTGAAGGGAAGGGCCTTTTCGATCCCCGGAGATGCTCCAAAAATGTTTCCGTCCACTCCTCATAAATGATGGGAAACTCCAAGCACACATGAGCTACAGTGGGGGATGAAACAAATGCTTTCTGCCATCACTTACCACTGACCGTATTTTATCCTGTGTGTGTGTGTGTGTGTGTGTGTGTGTGTGTGTGTGTGTGTGTGTGTGTGTGTGTGTGTGTGTCGTGTGCGGCACCACAGGTTCCTCAGAGGAAGAGCCAGACGGGGTACTTTGACCTGGACGCCTCTCTGGCGGGCTGTAACGGTCTGCCCTGGGTCTCTGGAAAGAGGTACACATCCCTTCCTCTCCGGGCTCCTCCCTTCCCCTGCAGCTCCTGGGATAGCCCCACCCTGAGTCAGCTCTGAGGCACACATTAGCCCGCAGGCGTACTATTTGTATGGTAAACAAGTGGAGGCCCAATCCACGGAAGGTCGTTCACATGGCCTCTGAACTGAGTGGAAGCCACATCTTGTCAACACAGTGGAGGAAGTGTTGTTGTTGTGGGTCCATTACGCTGCCACCTGCTGAACCTCCCCTGTACTGCGCCTGCATATAATCCCAGACATTCAGCTCAAAATGGCAGATAGTGCTCAGGTCTAGTGGCTCTCTGAGCTCTACAGCACCTCCCCGCATGCAGGAGGCAGGATGAGAACTACAGTTGCAATGCAGGCAAGGGCTAGCAAACGCATGACAAGCAATCACCCTTAGGACTGATCCATGCTCCCTGTTGGATAGCTCTAGAATAGATGTTGACAGTGGTTGCTGGTGGTTAAATTTGTTAATTCTATAAACACCTTTGTGTGTGTGCCCAGGGTGAGTATAAAGAGAGGAGAGGAAGTCACAGAGGAATCCCACCAGCTCTTCAGTGCCAGTGCCCCCCCAGCTGGCCTCAGTCTCCTTGGGAACTTTGAGGTACAGACATATGTGCACATACACAGTACACACGCACACACACACGCACAAACACACACACACACACACGCACACGCACACGCTAACAGACGCACAAATGTTTGAGTCTCCGTTGGATCTTAACTGTGTGTGTGTGTGTGTGTGTGTGTGTGTGTCCAGGAGTGTGTGCTGAACTACCGCCTGGAGCCCTTGGGCAATGTGGACGGCTTCATCGCTGAGGTGGGGGCCAGCGGCTCCTTCTGCCCCAGCCACATGACCTTACCTGTCGACGTGTCCTTCTACAGCGTCTCCGAAGACAACGCCCCCTCGCCATATATGGTCAGCCTCCCTTTTCTCATTGTTTACTTCAGAAACTTAGTGTGTGTGTGTGTGTGTGTGTGTGTGTGTGTGTGTGTGTGTGTGTGTGTGTGTGTGTGTGTGTGTGTGTGTGTGTGTGTGTGTGTGTGTGTGTGTGTGTGTGTGTGTGTGTGTGTGTGTGTGTGTGTGTGAGAGTCCGTGTCCACTAACATTATGCATCATTAGTTAAATTATATGAAGAGTGAATTCAAGCAAATCACCTTAAAATATGCCGGTACTCACTGCTTGACGTGCGCGTGTGTGTACGTGACAACACTGTGGGATTCCTCTGGTGCATGCGTGCGTGTGTCTGTAACGATGGTGTATGTGCTGTCCCATCTCACAGGGTGTGATCAACCTGGAGTCGCTGGGGAAGCGAGGCTACCGCGTCCCCCCATCTGGAACCATTCAAGTGGTGAGGAAACGCCGTCTCCTGTCGTCTGTGTGGGGCGGGACAGGGAAGGGAAGGTGTGCAGCAGAGAATCAGAACAATGACAGGGTTCCCCTAGCGACCGCAGGAAAGGGAGACCCCTGGTGGGGAAAGAGCAGTATGGCATCACACATGAAGAACCCTCGGCAGACGGAAGAGAGGGGAAGGGTTCGCAATAAAATGTCTACAAATATCTAAGAAAATATTATTTTGTTTGCCTGTATTATTGTTTTTAACATTTAATTGAGATTTTAGTCAAAGCAGAGAGGTTACCCTTCTGTAAGGTAGCCATGCATATAAAGCATTTGTTTATTATCTGTGTGTGTCATAGTTTTTATCCTAATTGAACGCAACCCTTGCAGGTTAAACTCGACTATGCATGTGCTATAGACCAGTACTGGAATCTCTTATCCAACCATCTCCGGGGTCACCAACATACTCCATTAAGATAATTCACGGCCTTCCGAACGGCAAATGCACACGCCTAGACATTGAAAGGTGTGAAGTGCAGCGCTCATCGCCCCCTCTGCCCCCTGGCTGTCCTCAGACCTTATTCAACCCCAACAAGACAGTGGTGAAGATGTTTGTGGTGATGTACGACCTGCGAGCCCTGCCCGCCGGCCACCAGACCTTCCTTCGCCAGCGAACCTTCTCCATTCCCGTCCGCCGGGGTGACACCCACAATCACAACAGCAGGAAGCCCCCCCCACTGGGACCTGTCCGGACTCTGCGCTACCTCATCCACCTGAGGTAGGCGGGGTCGCTCTCTGTCTCTCTCTCTCTCTCTCTCTCTCTCTCTCTCTCTCTCTCTCTCTCTGCTCTCTCTCTGTCTCTGTCTCTGTCTCTGTCTCTGTCTCTGTCTCTGTCTCTGTCTCTGTCTCTCTCTCTGTCGCTGCCTCTGTCTCTTTGTCTCAACTCTCTCCCGTCTCGTCTCTCTCTCTTCTCCCGAACCCACTTCTCGCTCTCTCGCCCAGATTTTAATTTGCTCTCATTCCAGCTGTTGTGTCGACCATGATAGTCTGGTAGTCTTTTCCACTTTAAAGAGATGATGTTATATATCAAATCTGGAAATGGATATGTTCAATTGTGCTGCTAATTCAAATTGCTTGCTTGCTTGCTGGAGGTACTTTGGAAATTTATGCTCATTTTTAATAACTTTCTTTATTACATTTAGACATATCATAGTGCGACAATAATAGAAATCCTAGACATAATCCTTGTTTCTTTATGGCTTGGAAACAACTGGCGTTACTGTCTAGATCTAGCTATACAGTAAATGAATTCCAATTCATACGACCGCTTATCCGCCATGCACCTGTTGTGGTACGTAACGTCTTCCAAGGCGAATTCAAGAACCTCCGTTTTGAAACCGTTATGAAACGCTATCCTACCTTTTCTCCCTCTTCTTCTCCCTCCGTCCCCCCCCCCCCAATAGGTTCCAGTGCTCCAAGTCCGGGAAGGTCTACCTCCACCGGGACATCCGTCTGCTCTTCTCCAGGAAGTCCATGGAGGTGGACTGCGGCGCTGCCTATGAGCTCCAGTCCTTCATCGAGTCCCCCGCCGACCCCCCGTTCTCCGCCCGCTGCTGAGCCCCTCTCGGCCCCAGCCTACAGCTGTCGCCAGAGCTCCCCACCCCCCCCCTCCCCAAACCCTCCCCCCATTCATCCCATGCTCCAGTTGGCCCCGGGGCCGGTGTCCAGACGCGTGACAGAGAGCAGAGGGCTCGCGTTGACCTTGAATCCTCACGTCGGGGGTCAGCGCCCAAATATAACGGCCTAGCTGCCGACGGAAGCCTTGACAGAAGGCCTCAGCATGAGGGATAACAACATAGGATGAGCGGGACTAAGTACAGCCTAACCCTAACCCTGGATTGACGTAGATGGGAGAACAATAATTAAGGGGTTTAAATGTAGGACGCCCTCTCCTCTCTCTTAGATGATCCGCGCCATCTTCTACCCCATCAGCGAGCATCTGGTAGATGACGGACAGAAGGAACGGACAGCCAAAGTACAATAAAAGACACCACATGTTACGGTAGGGGGGAAACACCCTCGCGATTCACCCTTTGAAGCTGTAGGTTGAACCCAGCCGACCAGAGAGAACATTTCTGTTTTTCAATAATACGGAAAGGTATCGAGATTGTTATTTTTCAGAGCAAACTGCCTTTTTTTTGGGGTAGTCGTATTGAGAGTGCCCCCCCCCCTACCCCCTGATTGTGTTGCAAGGAGGGCATGGCTGATTCGGGTTCTGGTCTTGAAAACGTGCTACCCAGACACCCAGAGCACTCATGGACCACTGAAGGAGTAACTGCAATCAATCACCCCTGAGCAGAACCAACAGGACGGCTCCTCCCCCGACAGGAAACGAAAGGAGAATAAACAACAGTGATATTCTAATATTTGTTTGTACTGATACAGAACCACTTTGTTGGAAGCAATAGAAGGAATAACATTAGTTTAGTGGTTACACATTTATTTTTCAGTTTACCATCATTTATTTAATATTTAAATGTATATTTCAGTTACTACTCATTTGTCGTGCTAAGCATTATGATGTAGTGCAAACTCTGTAAATCATAGTATGTATTTTTTGACATTAATATTCAGATCTGAAAGAAAGTATATCTATATCTTATAAAGCAATCCTTAAACCTGTGCGATGTCTTTGTTTTCTCATTTCAATGACTGGTTTCTTATAAAACTCGATGTGTCGTATAGAACTATTGAACATGGAAGCGAGACAGACAAATACGTAACAAAATTTAGAAACTGGCATGCAAGTTAAATCTCGGTGTTAAATATTAATTAAATGGATTGCAATACTGCTACTACCCTCAAATTGTGCTTTATTACGTGCATTCACAAGAAAAGCATATGCAACATTTCAGTTTGCAGTTTACTGTATTTTGCCAATCAAGGCCGGATAGCTTGTATGCATGCTATCAATTATTATAACGCATTGCAGTTCATTAAAAGTGAATTAGGTTTTTGAACGAAAGATCTCAGATGTACATTGATAAAATAAATTGTCACTGCAAGCTTCTTTCTCCGCATTGCTTCTGGTATGGCCAAGGATTTGTTTACAAGTTAGTCAGTTAGTTGAAAAGGTGGTGAAAGGCAGCAGCAGCAGCAGGCCAGCTCGACGCCCCATTATAAGAACCTCATTACTTATGCAGAAAACGTGACGTCATATCTCTAGGCTACCGGGTTGCGCGCTCTAGGAGCAGACTGTCCGCGAGCTTTATGGGGACGGAAAGAGCGCGGTGAGAGAGTATCTGTGTGTCGCTAAGCTAATCATCTCATACCGCTTAGATAGGTAGATATCATTTAATATGTCTGATATCAACATCATGTCGGAGGATACCGAGGAGACAAAAGTGACGGAAGAGGCCGAGGTCGACGAGAAAGTAAGTTGACAGCTCATTGTCACAGCTAACAGTGCCCTGGCTAGCGGTGGCTAATTGCTACAAGCTAACTCTCATATATACTTTAGCTTGACAGCTGCTAGCTGCTAGCCTCCTCGGCCCCCTAGCTGCTAGCCTCTCATGTTGACATGCGTGCCGAGGTCAGTAGTCGTGTCAGTCGAGCGATAAGAAAGGGCGGGCCGGTGTTTGGATAGATAAGTTAAATGGTTGCTACGTATCATTACATAGGCATCGGTACACGGGCTAACCGGTAGCGTTAGCCCAGGTGCTATCGACCCGCACGGACTGTCCGCCCTCGGGGTTAGGGTTAGCCCTACATGTCTTAGCCTTACATGTCTTGTCTTTAAAGATGTTGGCCCTGGCTTGGAGGTTCAGCGGACTGTTGTTCGTATCTTGACTCAAACGGAAGAACGAGGACCGATCAGCTCTGCTGTCCGTGTTGTGTCTACTGTCCCCGTGTTCAACATGTTTCAGTCGTGCACATCTGAACCCACCCGCTACGCCCTCGTTGCCCCGGAGCGCCACTGATCATCACATTGGGAATAGAATGGGTCAGATGTTGTGGTTGTTGACGTGTCAAAGAGTCCCAACATGCCTTTTTATCACTAAAGTAACTAGTGTTGACATGTCAAGAGACAACATGTCTCCTCACTACAAGACATATCAATCGTGTTTCTCCTGGCCCAGTGTTAAAACATGTTGCAGTCGTGCATCTCTGAACCCACCCGCTACGACTGCGTTGCCCGCAGCAAAATTGACCATCACATGGGGAAAAGAATGGGTCAGATGTTAAGATGGCTTCTGCATGACTTGTCTTGGGTGTTTGCAACTCCCTGCGGGATAGGCGTGTTGTCAGGAGGCCCAACAAGTCATTAATGTGGACATGCCAAGAGGCTTAACATGTTTCACCACTAGAAGTAAATATTATTGACATGTCAAGTGACTCAACATGTTCCAACACTAGAAGTAAATAATATTGACGTGTCAAGAGACTCCACCTGTCACTATGAAATGAAATCGGACTGAGTGAGCGAGTGTAGATCAAGAGACTCAACATGTAATATCGCTACAAGTCACCGTCTGTTGAAATTCATATTATTTTTCAGGATGAAAAGGTGATCAGTCCTGAAAGGGCAGAAGAGGCCAAATTGAAGTCCAGGTATCCAAGTCTAGCACATAAACCCGGAGGTTCAGATCTTCTCCGCAAGCGGCTGCAGAAGGGAGTAAGTGGTTCACCTCTTCAGTTATTTTGACATAACTATCAGGATATATGACGCAACAATGTATTTACTAATATATATGTTAAATATATTCTATGACATGACTAAATGACTTCATTACATTGCCTGGAGAGGAAATCAATAACCAGCCTTTTAAACCTGTTGAATGATATGCAATTATATCATGTTTTAATCCCTGCCCCACCATCAACAATGTGTTAAATTCTTTAATCAACGGCTTACATCTGTAAGAGCCATCTTACAACTAATGTGCTTTACCTTTCTTTGCATCTGATTTGCAATGAATGATTCATGATTGACTTCATGTTCAAGTAGAAACGTTGTTCTGCAATGAAAGAAACAGGATACAGAGAACCGGTCTGTGTGGTCAATCTGTAATATCCGTCTCTCCTAGCTTCCTGTCCCCATCTCCGTACTGACTGACGCACATTGATTCCAACAGATCAAAGCTCTATACTGCTATTGTTTACATTTGTTGCAGGCGGCACGCTAAATGCTCTAAGGCAGAATCTGTACACAGAAGTAATTTTTTGCAAAATTATATAAGAAACAATCTTTTAGTGAAGCCGGGAGAAACGGCTACGGTGGTCTGCTCAAACAGACCGGGGTGGAATCTTCTAATAAAGTTTGAAAATCATACGTTTTTTGATTGAAAAATAAGGTAGAACCCAAAACATTGCCACCACTAACGCCGTTTCATTCTCTCCACAGCAAAAGTACTTTGACTCTGGCGACTACAACATGGCCAAAGCCAAGATCAAGAACAAGCAGCTTCCAACAGCTGCTCCGGAGAAGACTGAGATCACCACGGGAGACCACATCCCCACGCCACAGGACCTGCCCCAGAGGAAACCCTCCCTGGTGGCCAGCAAACTGGCCGGCTGAACCAGGGCCCAGCATCAGCTCCCTGTACCTCCACACACACACACACACACACACACACACACACACACACACACACACACACACACACACACACACACACACACACACACACACACACACACACACACACACACACACACACACACACACACTCTCTCCCTTGGCCTGACCCCGCCCAAATGTAACCCTAGCGATCAGAAAGTATAAAGACACCCCTCCAAAAAGCCAACTGGCCAACCCGAGACCCCTCCCAGCACTCCCACCTGCTGTGTGGGTCCTCCTGCCTTCCTCTCTCCCCTCTCCTCTCTCCTCCCACTCCTCATCCGAGCTGACGCACTTGTTTCCCTACCCCTTATCCTTCCCCCTTGGTCTACTGCCCGCATGTATGCTTCTGTGAAAGTCCGGCCATCCTTATGGTTCACGTGATCAGAATGAGAACCCAGGTTTTTTTTGTGTAGTCGGAGGGTTCCAGTATAAAGACACCCCTCCATTGTTTATTAAAGTGTACATATTCCCCCTTTGGCGCAAAGGAAGACATCGGCTTTTAGTAACTTTTACATTAGAGTTGTATAATTCACTGTATGTCCTAAATTATGCTCCTAATGTGCTTTAGTGACTGACTGCAAATATTAACCACCTCCACTGATCGTGGCAACGATCACATGCTTTTCTTTCCTTTCTTCTCCTCTTTCCTCTGTTCTATAATGGAGAACGTGGGTGTACGAGACAGACTATGCGTCAGAGGCCATGGTGTTCTACCAAACTGCATGTGGGTCAAAAGGGCTCCATTAGAATAAGACCTTCCATTTCCAAGCTGACACACTAGCGCTCCGAACAGACAGACACGCGTATATCAGAGGCTGCAAGTGGCATGAAGGAAGCTCCTTCAGGTCTGCTTCACTATTCAACCTTGAAGAGGGTGTAAAGTCTGACCCAATTAACCCTGTTAACCGCCGTCTCCGCAACTCCCATCTGTGTTCCTCGGAATCCCTGTTGCTCTTCAAAAGTACAGAATTTAAAAGATATTGTTTTACAGAAGGAATTAATCACAGACTGGAGCACTTCTGTCCACCGTCCTGTCAAAAGTCAACACCCAAACTGCATCCCAATGCCCGACACATAAACATAGCAGGCTCATGCTCATGGTGGGGGCTCAGGACCCTGAACGCACAGTAGGCGCTGTATGAATGTAGAGCTGTTGTAGCTTAGCAGAGTCAATAACTAATGTGCTAATCAAACGTTATTATTGCTGGTATTTCTCGGATGCTCTCGACCAAACGTGAACTGTTGTGGCTTTCGAGGTGCGTGAGGGAGGCGGGGAGGAGGCCGCAGAGAATGGGAACGTTGACACGCGTGTGCTGATGGGTCACACGGGTGTCAGTAGTCTAAAGGCTCTGCTGTCGGGACTAATGATGTTTTGCTCTGCGCAGTTTGGTCCTTGCGTGGTTCACCATATCAGACGCCGCTCGTTTGCAGAGCTCTCCCAGTCATGGTAACGGATCAGTGATCAGATCAAGAGAATGCATAACTTTATAGATCAATGCTCCGATAGCTGGGACCGCCACACCGCTAGCCAGCAGATTAACGTAATGGGAGAAAGTGGCAGCAGTGGTTTGGAGAACGCAGGACCTCCAGACTGATGATAGGTTGACTGGAGCTCTGGAGCCGTTGCTGATTGTGTGGAGCACTGAATCTGCCTGCGCTGTGCATGTACAGGCTGCCCAGCTGTCACGTTGTGCCATTTTGTTTTGTAAATAAAATAGTTTTGCACAAATGTGTCCATTTAGTCGCCTTTACTTTCTGAATTTGGTCTTGTGAAAAGTGTTTTTTAAGATGAATAGGTTTCATTGCTAAGTCAACATATAAACCTATAAAGGGGTCATGTCCTTTAGAGCTGTGTTATCTGCCCCCTAATGTCAACTTTTAATAGATATGTCTGAGCAAATATATGTATGTAAATAAATCTGTCTGTGTGTGTATATGTAGGTATATATATATATATATATATATATATTATATATATATGTATATATATATGTATATATATATATATATGTGTATATATATATATATATGTATATATATATATATGTGTGTGTATATATATATGTATATATATATATATATATATATATATATATATATATATATGAACCATATTATATATATATAGAGAGAGAGGTATAATCTATGTATTATCGATATAAATTATATCCATCTAATATTAACTTGTCAACTTCCTCCCGAGTCCACGCCCATACACTGTGACGTCACTGTGACCACGGTGGGGCGCCATTTGACAGGTTTAGGCAGCCCGGCGGGTAGTGATTCATTGTATCCATCATACCCAGAATGCAAAGTGAGACGCCAAAAAATTGGGCTTTTTAGGTGATGTGGGTGATAATGCAACGTCTTTAAGACAGCATCAATAATATTAGCCCTCTGGTCCCAGTATTGACCGTCTACCGATTCCCATGCAGAACCGCGGCTCACTGATCTTGTAGCATTTAGGAAGGACAGCGAGACCACCACCATGGCAGCATCGGAGCTTTACACAAAGGTAAAGGAGGGCTATACTATCGTTGCGATGCCGCTGATCCTGTCATGAACATTGACATGTTCTTCTGAAGAGAGGCATGCTTTCCAAATCTGCTAAGATGTTTTCTACACAGCTGTGTTTGTGGGTCTGTGCGCGCGCGCGTGTGTGTGTGTGTCTGTGTTTCTGCTTGTGTGCGTGTCTGCTTACGCGGCAAAATGAATTCTTCGTTATTGCGAGCTCGGCGATGATTTCCAATGAATGGGAAGGTTTGAAAGGTGGCCGTGTGCTCCCATAACAGCGGCCCGACCAGCAGCATGCTGTGCAGCAGGGTCTAAATATAGATGGGTGGTTTAACGTTGCAAAGGGTGCAGCTGACAAAGCTCACAGATGCGGCAGAGGTCCACCACTACTTCATGTGTCTGTCCCGACTGTCAACGCACTGGGAAGGATTATTTAGACCAAGTTAAAACGCTCTGAGTCGGTGTATTTGGTCTATTTTGGTGTGCAAAGCGTATGCGTTTATTCTGCCATCGTTGTTGTTATTGAGCGTCCGCCGCTCGGCCTTGTTATTCTGCATGGGCTCTCACTGGAGGCCGTCAGAGATGATGCATAGGCGGTGCCAGCCGTTCAGGAGACTCGGTCATATGCCCCTTTTACCCTTTTACATCTTCTGGCACATTATATTTGGACAAGTGACATAGCTTAGGCTAAATAAAACACAACGACTTGTATAGCGGTTTATTTACACAACGATTTGTCAGCCTCCGTGTATAACTATCTTATGAGTCTTTGTCGCTCGGGTACCAACCAGTGAAGTGAGTTTTATATTTGATGTTTTTTTTATAGTCGGTGGATATTCATGCTACCATTTACAACAGCCTATGAGTTGCTGAGACCCATATGATACAATTGTTTTGATGTTTTGAAATCAGGGGACAATGAAGAACAATTGACATCCTTTTGATTTCCATTTCTGAGATACTTTTAATACAAAGGAGTGCCAATATAATATATAAGTAGCCTATGGCTTGCATTTATTGCAATTCAATCAACTATTTGTAATTCATTTCAATAAGTCTGAAATATGAAAGCTGTCAGACCCTGTTACCCACAGAGGTCAAACCCAATTTAATCTCTGCTTTGTTGTCTCACTCTTAATTTTTCCATGTCCACTTTTTAAAAAAGGTATACTCCTTTTATGAATCTTCCCAAATTGAACAGCCCATGGACCGTGTGACCAACTGTCAACCAACCTTATTCAGTTGCGAAGGAAAGCCTTTGGCACTTATTCACATTAGAATAATGTATCGAGAAATGAGAGGATGACGATTTTTATTTATCGTCCCCCAATAACAGAAACATTAAGCCATTGTACCATGTGAATAAGGTTGCTGTTATAATAATAATATGCTGTTGAAAATAGAGAAAAACGAATATCCACCAAATATCCAAAGTGAAACCAACTTTACTGCGTTCGGGTACCACGCTGATGGTGCAATTAGAGCTGACGTCACTGCTCTGCTGATGACAGTATGCTTACTGGGGACGTTCCCATCTTGTCCATAAGGCAAGAGCTGGAAGCTGGAGGCCAATTGATCGGGTTGACCTGAAGGGAGGGAGCGATCAGAAAGATAATGCCAGCCAAGAATGTACTCATCTCTTGGTCCTCATGTTGTGGTTTATTGAAAGCTCTATTCTTAAATGAGTGTGAGTGTGTGAATGTGGGTGTGAGAGAGGTTTGCTGCTGCTGCATGACCGCCCTTTTTGATTTCCCTGGTTAATCGGAGGCTGGAGGAACAACTCTGCTCTTTGTGAACGTTGATGAGCCTTGGCTCTCGCTGAGAACTCCACCGTACACAACGTCGCTTCATCAGGTTTCTGCTCATGTCGGCTGTGACCACGCAGGACTAGGAGAGAGCTGCATTCATTTGAAGTGAGGCTGGAGTCTTGAGACGAGGGTGGTAGCATTGGACTGTGAGAGCTAAGGGTTGACGTGGGAGTGCGATCGTCGTAGCTTCCCCTGGGGCTAAGCTCTCGGCTAAGGTGTTCTACAACCAAATCAAAATCCAGTTTGACTGACAGTAAAAGTAAATAAGAAAAAATCAAAAAGTTGGTACATGCAGTTAATAGTGCTAGAATAATGCTGCTGGCCTTCACAAAAACCATGAACACCTCCTATCCTCTTGGTTGGCTTGTAGATGGGATAGATGGAGGCCAGGGCTGATTGGCTGAAGGAGGAAGCTAGAGGACAGCCCATAATGCAAACGCAACCCATAATGAAACGTCTAACAGAAGGTGGTTTGTCTACCCCCTGACGGACTGTGGACATAGAGGTGGTGTTGCAGAACAAATGTTTCTTGAGGAAAATGAAATAACAGAGTAGAACTAAATAGATTTTTAGAGGCTACCTTTTGTTGCATGATCTGGTGAATGCTAGATCTAGGAAAGTGTGTTTTCCTTTTTGTGGCCCTAATGAAAAACATGTGCATTGGATTACCATGATAACCCAGTTAAAGTAATTGCATAGGTACGCAGTGGATCCAGTAGCAGTTGGTCTTTATATCAGACATTGTCGAATACGAATACTGGCAAACACACATAGGTGGACAATTTCTGGCGAAGCTCCCTTTAGTGAGGTTGACCAAACTGAGTTATGAACTATATTTACCAAATGGTGTCTCCACCTGATAGGCCTATCAAGTGTATTTTGTCTCCATGTGATGTTCTTATTGAGCTTTAATGTAATTTTGTAAGAACAAAATTGAGGGAAAAACCAACCTATCAACCTATCAATCAACCTCCCATCTAACTGCTGACACAGTCAGCTACCGGGCGTTATTAAGAGAGCTTAATGAGAGCCTGGTGTGTCTGTGCATTGTTTGTGTGTTTGCCTGCCCTTAGAACTCATGTGATGGTGGGCGGGAGATGTTCTTTTTTGATTGACGGCCCACATGACAAATCTGAGCAGGGTTTTTATGACGGAAGTACGTTTCCATGGGAACTTCGAGGACCTCTGTCTGGAGACACAATGAGACGGTCTCATCTGAGAGGAAGTTCCAGGCTTTGCCGTTGAAATTGGTTAGTTTGTCCGGTCTTGTGGAGTTCTTGGCTGGGGTCTTCCAGAGGGCAGGCTGTGGTTCAGCATGAGATAGAACTCTGGAGACAATATGAACCAGGAATTGTATTATATGTTCGTAAAAGTAAGTTGTTCTTCTGTTTTCAATGATTGTGTGAGACTTATGTGGTGTAATGGATTCTTAGGTGATTTGGCTGAAAGGACGGTGCTTGATTATTACACAGCTTTAACATGTTCTCCAATCTAACTTGCTGTAGCTCACTCCGGCTACATGCTAGGCTCTGACAGACCCTTTCTACAGGGTTGGCCATGTAGCTGGATGTCCTTGAGGTTAAAAAATACAGACTAATCTATGATGAATATTTTTTTGTGTTTTTGGTTACTGTTCTGTAGATGACTCTTGGACAGTAGACACAAGACTTTGAGACCAAACACTAGAACTTTGATTGAAACGATGGTCATGTTTTAAAACCTGAAATAGGGTTTGGAGTGGACATCTTATATTCATATCAGATATGCAATTATTATGTATTTTAATCATTTTCCATTTCAGCGTTAAGTCTGAGAAAATGTTAAAAAGGCAGCTAGAACATAGAACTTCTGAGTCCATCAGGTATGGCGCTCAGATACTACACTGCTGGTGTCCTGACATCTTTGGCTTTGTGGCGACTAGTGACCCAGCACTGGCTGAACTAACTAGCTAGGGACCACCAGAGCTCTCGGTAGGAGACCACCATAAATCTGCTCTAGCGATGTATGGTTGATCACTAGGCTGATGCTGGTCTCTTTCCCCCCCCTTGGTTCCAGTCCAGAGAAGACCAACGTGGAGTTATGTGGCGCTGGCCATCAGACTGGGTCCGCTCAGCTGAGGAGAAAAACAGCAGATTCTCACGGAGTGGGGTCATGTGATGTTCATTCTGGGGCCCTGTTGTGAGCCTTGTTGGAAATATGTAGTAGCGCTTTGTAGTGTATTCAAGCAGATGCAGTTGGAAGCAGTAGTATTGTTGGACTCTCTGGCTGAAGATCGGTTTATTACTGTTATACTCAAAAGGCTGAATGTGCTGTGCTGAGAGACTGCCTCAAAGTTCTTTCTACTATTAATAAATCGACAGTTGACTTTATATTACATAACTATACAAAAGGATTCCCTTATATCTCTTAAGATAAATGATTTGTGATGTTTGCCAATGCATAGTACAATGTGATTTATCATCGTCGACTTTAAAAAATGGGTTTGTCGTCCTGCTAAATTGATAAAATAAATATGGTCAAAGCATGTCTTGTAGCATGAATTGGATTCCTCCAGAAACCTTTTGAATGTGAAAAACCTTAAGATGCATCGATTTGGTGCACAGTATGTTGAGTCACTTGAGGCCTTCAGGGAACCTTTTGGCAGAGCAGTGAAAGCTCAGCACGCAGCCTTACCGCGGGCTAATTCCCTCTAATCTGCTGTTGACTTTGTGAAGATTTGTCAACATTTCCGGTGGCCACCACCGCAGCCCCCTTAGCTTCTGTCCTCTGACCCTCTCCACTTTCGAGGTCACCCTTTTTTCACGCGTTAAAGTCACCTTCTGTGACCTTCACACATACCCCCACCCCCAGTCCACTCAAAGGTCATCCAGCAGGGAAAGAGGTTCAGGCATACGTGTTTAGAATGGGCCCTAAAAGCACACGTGATCTCTACCTAGTTTTTCATTATCAATGAACGATCTAGATCACACATAAATATACTATATTTTGTGGACTTCTGTACCTGGCAAGCCAAGACCACTCGAGTTGATGCACAACATCCCTTATACAAAAAACCGTTGCAGACTTCTCCATCTGCGGTTTCGCTGTGCGTTGGTCACCTACGCCATTCGTACAACATATCGAAGCCCCTAACAAATATGTACACGTGTTATGTTAGGATGGGTTGAGCTGATACCAGGCAACAGTTCATTGTAGCGGTGACCACAAAATCATGATCATGAATGAACAAAATGAAATTATTCTTGTCAATTATCATGAATAGTTTTATAATAATAGATAATTTGCACAAATAGAAC
>OLKM01000460.1:82411-142099 GCA_900291075.1 Melanogrammus aeglefinus | reverse complement strand
ACTAAAGTAACTAGTGTTGACATGTCAAGAGACAACATGTCTCCTCACTACAAGTAGCTTGTGTTGACATATCAATCGTGTTTCTCCTGGCCCAGTGTTAAAACATGTTGCAGTCGTGCATCTCTGAACCCACCCGCTACGACTGCGTTGCCCGCAGCAAAATTGACCATCACATGGGGAAAAGAATGGGTCAGATGTTAAGATGGCTTCTGCATGACTTGTCTTGGTGTTTGCAACTCCCTGCGGGATAGGCGTCGTGTTGTCAGGAGGCCCAACAAGTCATAATGTGACATCCAAAGCTTAACATGTTTTCACCCACAGAAGTAAATATTATTGACATGTCAAGTGACTCATCATGTTCCAACACTAGAATTAAATAATATTGACGTGTCAAAAACTCCACCTGTCCACTGATGAAATGAAATCGGACTGAGTGAGCGAGTGAGATCAGAGACTCAACATGTAATATCGCTAACAAGTCACGTCTGTTGAATATTCATTATTTTTCAGAGGAAAGGTGATCAGTCCTGAAAGGGCAGAAGAGGCCAAATGAAGTCCAGGTATTCAAGTCTAGCACAATAAACCGGAGGTTCAGAATCTTCTCCGCAAGCGGCTGCAGAAGGGAGTAAGTGGTTCACCTGCTTCCAGTTATTTTGACATAACTATCAGGATATATGACGCAACAATGTATTTACTAAATATATATGTTAAATATATTCTATGACAGACTAAATGACTTCATACATTGCCTGGAGAGGAATCAATAACCAGCCTTTAAAACCTGTTGAATGATATGCAATTATATCATGTTTTAATCCCTCCCACTCATTCAACAATGTTGTTAAAATTCTTAATTCAACGGCTTACATCTGTAAGAGCCATCTTAAACTAAGTGCTTTACCTTCTTTGCATCTGATTTGCATGAATGATTCATGATTGACTTCATGTTCCAGTAGAAACTTGTTCTGCAATGAAAGAAACAGGATACAGAGAACCGGTCTGTGTGGTCATCTCTGAATATCCGTCTCTCCTAGCTTCCTGTCCCCATCTCCGTACTGACTGACGCACATTGATTCCAACAGACAAAGGCTCTATACTGCTATTGTTTACATTTGTTGCAGGCGGCACGCTAAAATGCTCTAAGGCAGAATCTGTACACAGAAGTAATTTTTTGCAAATTATATAAAAAACAATCTTTTAGTGAAGCCGGGAGAAACGGCTAACGTTGTCTGCTCAAACAGACGCGGGTGGAATCTTCTAATAAAGTTTGAAAATCATACGTTTTTTGATTGAAAAATAAGGTAGAACCCAAAACATTGCCACCACTAACGCCGTTTCATTCTCTCCACAGCAAAAGTACTTTGACTCTGGCGACTACAACATGGCCAAAGCCAAGATCAAGAACAAGCAGCTTCCAACAGCTGCTCCGGAGAAGACTGAGATCACCACGGGAGACCACATCCCCACGCCACAGACAGGCCTGCCCAAAGAAACCCTCCCGGTGGCCAGTCAAACTGGCCGCCTGAACCAGGGCCCAGCAATCGGCTCCCTGTACCTCCACACACACACACACACACACAACACACACACACACACACACACACACACACGCCACACACAACACACACACACACACACACACACACACACACACACCACACACACACACTCTCCTCCCTTGGCCTGACCCCGCCCAAATGAACCCTAGCGATCAAGAAAGTATAAAGACACCCCTTCAAAAAGCAACTGGCCAACCCGAGACCCTCCCAGCACTCCACCTGCCTGTGTGGGTTCCTCCTGCCTCCTTCTCTCCCTCTCCTCCCACTCCTCATCCGAGCTGACGCACTTGTTTCCCTACCCCTTATCCTTCCCCCTTGGTCTACTGCCCGCATGTATGCTTCTGTGAAAGTCCGGCCATCCTTATGGTTCACGTGATCAGAATGAGAACCCAGGTTTTTTTTGTGTAGTCGGAGGGTTCCAGTATAAAGACACCCCTCCATTGTTTATTAAAGTGTACATATTCCCCCTTGGCAAGGAAGACATCGGCTTTAGTAACTTTAACATTAAGAGTTGTATAATTCACTGTATGTCCTAAATTATGCTCCCTAATGTGCTTTAGTGATCTGACTGCAAATATTAACCACCTTCCCACTGATCGTGGCAACGATCACATGCTTTTCTTTCCTCTCTCCTCTTTCCTCTGTTCTATAATGGAGAACGTGGGGGTGTTAACGAGACAGACTATGCGTCAGAGGCCATGGGTTCTACCAAACTGCATGTGGGTCAAAAAGGGCTCACATTAGAATAAGACCTCCATTTCCAAGCTGACACACTAGCGCTCCGAACAGACAGACACGCGTATATCAGATAGGCTGCAAGTGGCATGCAGGAAGGCTCTTCAGGTCTGCTTCACTATTCAACCTTGAAGAGGGTGTAAAGTCTGACCCAATTAACCCTGGTTACCGCCGTCTCCGCCAACTCCATCTGTTTCCTCGAAATCGCCTGTTTGCTCTTCAAAAAGTACACGAATTTAAAGATATTGTTTTTACAGAAGGAATTAATCAAGACTGGAGCACTTCTGTCCACCGTCCGTGCCAAAAGTCAACACCCAAACGGCATCCCAATGCCCGACACATAAACATAGCAGGCTTCATGCTCATGGTGGGTCGGCTCAGGACCCTGAACGCCACAGTAGGCGCTGTATGAATGTAGAGCTGTTGTAAGCTTAGCAGAGTCAAATAACTAATGTGCTAATCAAACGTTATTATTGCTGGTATTTCTGGATGCTCTCGACACACATACGTGAACTGTTGTGGCTTTCGAGGTGCGTGAGGGAGCCGGGAGAGGAGGCCGCAGAGAATGGGAACGTTGACACGCGTGTGCTGATGGGTCACACGGGTGTCAAGTAGTCTAAAAGGCTCTGCTGTCGGGACTAATGATGGTTTTGCTCTGCGCAGTTTGGTCCTTGCGTGTGTTCACCATATCAGACGCGCTCGTTTTTGCAGAGCTCTCCCAGTCATGGTAACGGATCAGTGATCAGATCAAGAGAATGCATAACTTTATAGATCAATGCTCCGATAGCTGGGACCGCCACACCGCTAGCCAGCAGATTAACGTAATGGGAGAAAGTGGCAGCAGTGGTTTGGAGAACCAGGACCTCCAGACTGATGATAGCGGTTGACTGGAGCTCTGGAGCCGTTGCTGATTGTGTGGAGCACTGAATCTGCCTGCGCTGTGCATGTACAGGCTGCCCAGCTGTCACGTTGTGCCATTTTGTTTTGTAAATAAAATAGTTTTGCACAAATGTGTCCATTTAGTCGCCTTTACTTTCTGAATTTGGTCTTGTGAAAAGTGTTTTTTAAGATGAATAGGTTTCATTGCTAAGTCAACATATAAACCTATAAAGGGGTCATGTCCTTTAGAGCTGTGTTATCTGCCCCCTAATGTCAACTTTAATAGATATTGTCTGAGCAAATATATGTATGTAAATAAATCTGTCTGTGTGTGTATATGTATGGTATATATATATATAATACTATTATATATATATGATATATAGTATAATATATATATATATATATGTTGTGTAATTATATATTATAATATTATATATATATATATATGTGTATCTATATATATATATATATATATATATATAATATATATATTATAATATATGAAGCATATTATATATATAGAGAGAGAGAGGTATAATCTATGTATTATCGATATAAATTATATCCATCTAATATTTAACTTGTCAACTTCCTCCCGAGTCCACGCCCATACACTGTGACGTCACTGTGACCACGGTGGGGCGCCATTTGACAGGTTTAGGCAGCCCGGCGGGTAGTGATTCATTGTTATCCATCATACCCAGAATGCAAAGTGAGACGCCAAAAAATTGGGCCTTTTTAGGTGATGTGGGTGATAATGCAACGTCTTTAAGACAGCATCAATAATATTAGCCCTCTGGTCCCAGTATTTGACCGCGTCTACCGATTCCCATGCAGAACCGCGGCTCACTGATCTTGTAGCATTTAGGAAGGACAGCAGACCACCACACCATGGCAGCATCGGAGCTTTACACAAAGGTAAAGGAGGGCTATACTATCGTTGCGATGCCGCTGATCCTGTCATGAACATTGACATGTTCTTCTTGAAGAGAGGCATGTCCTTCCAAATCTGCTAAGATGTTTTCTACACAGCTGTGTTTGTGGGTCTGTGCGCGCGCGCGTGTGTGTGTGTGTGTCTGTGTTTCTGCTTGTGTGCGTGTCTGCTTACGCGGCAAAATGAATTCTTCGTTATTGCGAGCTCGGCGATGATTTCCAATGAATGGGAAGGTTTGAAAGGTGGCGTGTGCTCCCATAACAGCGGGCCCGACCAAGCAGCATGCTGTGGCAGCAGCAGGGTCTAAATATAAGATGGGTGGTTTAACGTTGGCAAAGGTGTGCAGCTGACAAAGCTCACAGATGCGGCAGAGGTCCACCACTACTTTCATGTGTCTGTCCGACTGTCAACGCACTGGGGAAGGATTATTTAGACCAAGTTAAAACGCTCTGAGTCGGTGTATTTGGTCTATTTTGGTGTGCAAAGCGTATGCGTTTATTCTGCCATCGTTGTTGTTATTGAGCGTCCGCCGCTCGGCCTTGTTATTCTGCATGGGCTCTCACTGGAGGCCGTCAGAGATGATGCATAGGCGGTGCCAGCCGTTCAGGAGACTCGGTCATATGCCCCTTTTACATCTTCTGGCACATTATATTTGGACAAGTGACATAGCTTAGGCTAAATAAAACACAACGACTTGTATAGCGGTTTATTTACACAACGATTTGTCAGCCTCCGTGTATAACTATCTTATGAGTCTTTGTCGCTCGGGTACCAACCAGTGAAGTGAGTTTTATATTTGATGTTTTTTTTATAGTCGGTGGATATTCATGCTACCATTTACAACAGCCTATGAGTTGCTGAGACCCATATGATACAATTGTTTTGATGTTTTGAAATCAGGGGACAATGAAGAACAATTGACATCCTTTTGATTTCCATTTCTGAGATACTTTTAATACAAAGGAGTGCCAATATAATATATAAGTAGCCTATGGCTTGCATTTATTGCAATTCAATCAACTATTTGTAAATTCATTTCAATATAAGTCTGAAATATGAAAGCTGTCAGACCCTGTTACCCACAGAGGTCAAACCCAATTTAATCTCTGCTTTGTTGTCTCACTCTTAATTTTTCCATGTCCACTTTTTAAAAAAGGTATACTCCTTTTATGAATCTTCCCAAATTGAACAGCCCATGGACCGTGTGACCAACTGTCAACCAACCTTATTCAGTTGCGAAGGAAAGCCTTTGGCACTTATTCACATTAGAATAATGTATCGAGAAATGAGAGGATGACGATTTTTATTTATCGTCCCCCAATAACAGAAACATTAACCCATTGTACCATGTGAATAATGAATATGCTGTTGAAAATAGAGAAAAACGAATATCCACCAAATATCCAAAGTGAAACCAACTTTACTGCGTTCGGGTACCACGCTGATGGTGCAATTAGAGCTGACGTCACTGCTCTGCTGATGACAGTATGCTTACTGGGGACGTTCCCATCTTGTCCATAAGGCAAGAGCTGGAAGCTGTAGGCCAATTGATCGGGTTGACCTGAAGGGAGGGAGCGATCAGAAAGATAATGCCAGCCAAGAATGTACTCATCTCTTGGTCCTCATGTTGTGGTTTATTGAAAGCTCTATTCTTAAATGAGTGTGAGTGTGTGAATGTGGGTGTGAGAGAGGTTTGCTGCTGCTGCATGACCGCCCTTTTTGATTTCCCTGGTTAATCGGAGGCTGGAGGAACAACTCTGCTCTTTGTGAACGTTGATGAGCCTTGGCTCTCGCTGAGAACTCCACCGTACACAACGTCGCTTCATCAGGTTTCTGCTCATGTCGGCTGTGACCACGCAGGACTAGGAGAGAGCTGCATTCATTTGAAGTGAGGCTGGAGTCTTGAGACAAGGGTGGTAGCATTGGACTGTGAGAGCTGAGGGTTGACGTTAGAGTGCAATCGTCGTAGCTTCCCCCGTAGTGTTCTTGAACCAAATCAAAACCCAGTTTGACTGACGGTAAAAGTAAATAAGAAAAAATCAAAAAGTTGGTACATGCAGTTAATAGTGCTAGAATAATGCTGCTGGCCTTCACAAAAACCATGAACACCTCTATCCTCTTCGTTGGCCTGTAGATGGGATGCAGTCTAGATGGAGGCCAGGGCTGATTGGCTGAAGGAGGAAGCTAGAGGACAGCCCATAATGCACACGCAACCCATAATGTCTAACAGAAGGTGGTTTGTCTACCCCCAACAATTTTTTCTTGAGGAAAATGAAATAACAGAGTAGAACTAAATAGATTTTTAGAGGCTACCTTTTGTTGCATGATCTGGTGAATGCTAGATCTAGGAAAGTGTGTTTTCCTTTTTGTGGCCCTAATGAAAAACATGTGCATTGGATTACCATGATAACCCAGTTAAAGTAATTGCATAGGTACGCAGTGGATCCAGTAGCCAGTTGGTCTTTTATATCAGAACAATTGTCGAATCATACTGGCAAACACACATAGGTGGACAATTTCTGGCGAAGCTCCCTTTAGTGAGGTTGACCAAACTGAGTTATGAACTATATTTACCAAATGGTGTCTCTACCTGATAGGCCTATCAAGTGTATTTTGTCTCCATGTGATGTTCTTATTGAGCTTTAATGTAATTTTGTAAGAACAAAATTGAGGGAAAAACCAACCTATCAACCTATCAATCAACCTCCC
The DNA here is from genome assembly GCA_900291075.1 of Melanogrammus aeglefinus. Lineage (NCBI taxonomy): Eukaryota > Metazoa > Chordata > Actinopteri > Gadiformes > Gadidae > Melanogrammus > Melanogrammus aeglefinus. Next base: position 135,280 of record OLKM01000460.1, on the reverse strand, counting down.
ATCTAACTGCTGACACAGTCAGCTACCGGGCGTTATTAAGAGAGCTTAATGAGAGCCTGGTGTGTCTGTGCATTGTTTGTGTGTTTGCCTGCCCTTAGAACTCATGTGATGGTGGGCGGGAGATGTTCTTTTTTGATTGACGGCCCACATGACAAATCTGAGCAGGGTTTTTATGACGGAAGTACGTTTCCATGGGAACTTCGAGGACCTCTGTCTGGAGACACAATGAGACGGTCTCATCTGAGAGGAAGTTCCAGGCTTTGCCGTTGAAATTGGTTAGTTTGTCCGGTCTTGTGGAGTTCTTGGCTGGGGTCTTCCAGAGGGCAGGCTGTGGTTCAGCATGAGATAGAACTCTGGAGACAATATGAACCAGGAATTGTATTATATGTTCGTAAAAGTAAGTTGTTCTTCTGTTTTCAATGATTGTGTGAGACTTATGTGGTGTAATGGATTCTGAGGTGATTTGGCTGAAAGGACGGTGCTTGATTATTACACAGCTTTAACATGTTCTCCAATCTAACTTGCTGTAGCTCACTCCGGCTACATGCTAGGCTCTGACAGACCCTTTCTACAGGGTTGGCCATGTAGCTGGATGTCCTTGAGGTTAAAAATACAGACTAATCTATGAATATTTTTTTGTGTTTTTGGTACTGTTCTGTAGATGACTCTTGGACAGTAGACACAAGACTTTGAGACCAAACACTAGAACTTTGATTGAAACGATGGTCATGTTTTAAAACCTGAAATAGGGTTTGGAGTGGACATCTTATATTCATATCAGATATGCAATTATTATGTATTTTAATCATTTTCCATTTCAGCGTTAAGTCTGAGAAAATGTTAAAAAGGCAGCTAGAACATAGAACTTCTGAGTCCATCAGGTATGGCGCTCAGATACTACACTGCTGGTGTCCTGACATCTTTGGCTTTGTGGCGACTAGTGACCCAGCACTGGCTGAACTAACTAGCTAGGGACCACCAGAGCTCTCGGTAGGAGACCACCATAAATCTGCTCTAGCGATGTATGGTTGATCACTAGGCTGATGCTGGTCTCTTTCCCCCCCCTTGGTTCCAGTCCAGAGAAGACCAACGTGGAGTTATGTGGCGCTGGCCATCAGACTGGGTCCGCTCAGCTGAGGAGAAAAACAGCAGATTCTCACGAGTGGGGTCATGTGATGTTCATTCTGGGGCCCTGTTGTGAGCCTTGTTGGAAATATGTAGTAGCGCTTTGTAGTGTATTCAAGCAGATGCAGTTGGAAGCAGTAGTATTGTTGGACTCTCTGGCTGAAGATCGGTTTATTACTGTTATACTCAAAAGGCTGAATGTGCTGTGCTGAGAGACTGCCTCAAAGTTCTTTCTACTATTAATAAATCGACAGTTGACTTTATATTACATAACTATACAAAAGGATTCCCTTATATCTCTTAAGATAAATGATTTGTGATGTTTGCCAATGCATAGTACAATGTGATTTATCATCGTCGACTTTAAAAAATGGGTTTGTCGTCCTGCTAAATTGATAAAATAAATATGGTCAAAGCATGTCTTGTAGCATGAATTGGATTCCTCCAGAAACCTTTTGAATGTGAAAAACCTTAAGATGCATCGATTTGGTGCACAGTATGTTGAGTCACTTGAGGCCTTCAGGGAACCTTTTGGCAGAGCAGTGAAAGCTCAGCACGCAGCCTTACCGCGGCTAATTCCCTCTAATCTGCTGTTGACTTTGTGAAGATTTGTCAACATTTCCGGTGGCCACCACCGCAGCCCCCTTAGCTTCTGTCCTCTGACCCTCTCCACTTTCGAGGTCACCCTTTTTTCACGCGTTAAAGTCACCTTCTGTGACCTTCACACATACCCCCACCCCCAGTCCACTCAAAGGTCATCCAGCAGGGAAAGAGGTTCAGGCATACGTGTTTAGAATGGGCCCTAAAAGCACACGTGATCTTCTACTAGGTGTTTCATGTTCATGAAGTCTAATTCATGAATACTATATTTTGGTTTGGACTTCTGTCCTGGCAAGGCCAAGACCTCAGGTTGATTGCACGAACATCCTTCTACACCGTTGGCAGAACTTCTCCATCTGCGGTGTTCTGCTGTGCTGTTGGTCACCTACTGCCTCGTACACATTTATCGAGACTCAAAATATGTACAACGTTGTATATGTAGGATGGGTAGTTGAGCTGATACCATGGCAACAGTTCATAGGCTGGTGACCAACAAAAATCATGATCATGATGATCAAAAATGAATATTATTCTTGTTCAATATCATGAATTTAGTTTTAAATATCATGGATAATTTGCACAAAAGAACAATATGATATGGTTAGTTTTCTTCAGATATACTCCGTCTGAATTCTGATAATATTACTAGGAAAACATTGTTGCAGTATGGGGTAAAGGTTAACTGTGTGTGCTTTTGTGCATACATGCACACATTACATATACGGTATGTGTGTGGGCATATCATTTACGTGGCGGTGTGGTTGACTTGGATCAGATCAGCCGGTGTTGATCCCAGACTAAGCCGAATGATCCAGTCCTAATTCGTTCTCTCAGTTCGAGAAACAGGCCGACCAGCCGCCAAGTCAACTGCAACCAGAAGACCTTAGCCCCAGCGCTAGCTTCTCATCTCCCTTCTGATCTGTGAACAGCGGCGCTGCTGCTAAGAGGCCTCATGCTCTGCCAATTCACTGAGTGGATCCCAGTTCCTCTGAGTGTACATTTCTTCCCAGATTTCCTCCTCTGACTTATTGGGAATGTTATGGGAAATAACAGTGACCATATTCATTCAAGGTTTACTTCAAAAGAAAACTAGTTTTATGAATAGGATTCATGTGTACATGTCTAATGTCATCAACTTTAGACAGATATGTGGTTATTATACATTCCTACACGGAAGACCGACAAAGGCTAAAGCACAATTTGGAAAGCAACATAATACATTTTCTGCACATTCTGTTCAGGGAGATGAAGCAACAAGAGGTTTGCAGATAAAACCTAGGGTGGGGAATCAGGGAGTAGACCATCTTAAGCCAGTAATCACATTTCATCAAATAAAAGATCCTGTGACTCAGGTCGATACTGTTTTCTTTTCTGTGCTATGTGGACATTTACATTTGGGGGATTTAGCAGACGCTTTTATCCAAAGTGACTTACAATAAGTACATTTGTCATAAGAAGTGCAACAATATATCGCTATCGGTACAGAAAGGATGTTCATAGATAGAACCAAGTGCAAGTACAACAATCGCTAGGCTAACCAATTCCTCGTGTTACAGCACTGATAGCAGCTACTGCAGTTGCTACACAGTTAAGTACTATAACACAATACAACTAAATATTGTATTGTCATCAAAGACCTGTTGGATACTGCCTCTCTTGTTGCAATGCTATCACAGGAAGTTGCAAATCCACTCCCTCAAGCATGTTTTAAAGGTAGGGTAGGCAGGATCAACCAGAGAGAGAGTAGGCTAAAGTATCCAACCAAAATGATCCCTTCAGGCCTTCCTCCAAAAACTGTTGAAGTTTGTAGCAGTAGTTCTCCTTGTGGCAGATTGCATGCAAGGTTGCCATGTACGTAGGTAGGCTATCCAATCATTTCCTGCAGGCCAAAATAAATGACTTTACAGGCCTGCAAGAGCCACAGATATCGGATTTTTGTCTTTCTGTATTGCCAGAGCATGTGATTTATTGATTTTTGTTGGGATGCAAAGAAACTGCCTACCCCAGCTTTAAGTGTGACAAAGCTTTATTTATTTTGTATGATTTTAGTCCCATGAACATTGACTGTGTCCTTACTTGAATAATCCTGTTGTCTTCATGGTATCAAGTGAGCAGGGAATGCATCAGAGACACTCGGCTGGCTGTTCAGCTTGGATAATGAGAGCGAGGTATTTTTCATGCATGTTAAAATGGCTGCACGTTGGTTTCAATGCAGCTGGCAGGTCCTACACTTTGCGTAATGGGTTCACCACCGGATGTGGCAGGTTTACAAGGTCTCAGAGCTGGTGGGTTGAGTGCCCCCAATTAACACCTTCACTGCTCTTCCCTAGAGCCCACCAGTTGACACAAACAAGGTGTGTGTGTGTGTGTGTGTGTGTGTGTGTGTGTGTGTGTGTGTGTGTGTGTGTGTGTGTGTGTGTGTGTGTGTGTGTGTGTGTGTGTGTGTGTGTGTGTGTGTGTGTGTGGGGGGGGGGGGGGGTGTTGAGCAGTGAAAGTGTCCTAGCATGGATAGAAGCCTCATGTAGTATACGAGCTAAGGCGTTCTCAGTTGAGGTCATTCCTTTATTATTGGTCGAAGCAGACTGCAGTGTAATGGTGTCTGGGGTGGGGGGGGGGGGGTTGGGGTGGTGAGGTACTGCTCTGAATTTGGCCAATCATGTCTTTTCAATCCATCCACCAATGTCCTGATAAGCCAGACACACTTTGTTGTGCATGTCTCTGTTAATCTCAAAATATTGTTTTCTCACTGCTATATAGTCTGTCCTGACTAGTAACGCATATGCGCAATTATTGTCACTGCTTGTTTTTGTATACAGCGTGGTCCTAACTAGTATCTTCAATGATGCAGATCAACACGGTTGTTAATCTACAGGCTACCAACACCTGTCAGAATGTGGTCACATGTCATGGTTGACCTCAGCTGTCACTTCTTCAGCTGGGTTAACCTCAGTCGGACACACACTCGGAGAGGAGAGGACGGAGCGCTCACTGACAGAGGGATCAGCATTCTAGTGCATTAATTCACTGTGTGTGTGTGTGTGTGTGTGTGTTTGTGTGTGTGTGTGTGTGTGTGTGTGTGTGTGTGTGTGTGTGTGTGTGTGTGTGTGTGTGTGTGTGTGTGTGTGTGTGTGTGTGTGTGTGTGTGTGTGTGTGTGTGTGTGTGTGTGTGTGTGTGTGTCATTCACACCATAAGGAGGTGTGATGCTGTTTCTTCCGTCGTCCCTGCTACCTTCCCATAAACTCAAACCCCCCTCTTGTCTCCTCTCCTCATGTCGCTCGCTTGTCTCCTCTCCTTATGTCGCTCTCTTGTCTCCTCTTTAAGCCTTTGTTTTGAGGCAGCTCTCGCTAGGGACAGGGTGAAGAGACTCTGGGTAATATTAATAGTAATAACACTAGAGGGTACTGCATTTCATAACTTCCCAAAGCGCTCAGCCTGTCCGTCTCTCTCCCCTGACATTCTTTTTCCGTTCTCTCATGCTACAGAATGAGCTCTGGTGCATGTGGTCTCGAGAGTTAATCCTCAGATCTCCCTTTCTCTCCCCCTCTCCCTCCCTCCCTCTCCCCCTCCCTCCTGCTCCTCGGTCATGTGAACTTGTTGTCATGATTCAGGTGATGGGCGATGATGTAGCGCCTGCACACCGAACCTAAGAAATGTTTGGTTGGTCGTACAATGCAGCCTTTCTCACCGCTGTCCTGAGTGACATCACCGACTGCCGTTTCCACAAACATGCTTTTTCCAGGAGTCCAAGCTGCCAGACATTTCTGGGAATAGTCTAGGGCTGCGAGGATCGCTGCTGATGTTATCGGCACTATTGAGCTTTGAGTTTGTTTGTCGCTGAATATGTTCTATTAATGTGGAGTTTGAGGCATGAAAATGCCCTGAGAAGACGAATTCCTCCTTGACAAAACGATTAGAGCGTGTGTGTGTGCGTGTGCGTGCATATGCATAGATAGATAGATACATTGTACAGATAGACATACATACATATACTGTACATACATACATATACCGTAAATACATACCTACCTACCTACCTACCTACCTACCTACCTACCTACCTACCTACCTACCTACCTACCTACCTACCTACCTACCTACCTACCTACCTACATACATGACCTTTTGTGTGTGCGTGTGTGTTTGTGTGAATGATTCTTTGAGCCCCGCCATGCATGAGTTAGGTCTCAGCCATGTGATCGTTAGTTTCCCACATGTCTGAGACCAGCTGAAGGCCTCCACCCTGGGGGGGGCCCAGCCAGCATGGGGTCCATGCCAGGGGCCTCCTCTACATATCCATGAAAGACGTGTACATGAGCATTCAATAATACATTCCTAGCACTGTAGTGACACCAGCGCCACAGTAGCAGTCTGTGTTTATTCTCACTGAGTACATCAGGAATATGTTAACTAGGGGCCACGCTCATTAGCCCCGGGGAGGGTAACTGAATGTACAGTAGGCCGAGAGTCACTACTGAAGACTAGGTATGCTGGGATTCTCCCCATATCCCATTTCATATTGATGTGATTTGCAAAATGAGATTATGATATGTATCTCTGAAACAATCAGACATAACCAGAGGTAGCAGCTGAGGGCACATGCAATGTAATTACCGTAATGTAATTTCATTTAATTTTTAACGGTTTTCATATGAGTCAATCAATGATGTGCTATTTAGGGTCTAGATCTTGACATATTGTGACAGCCCCACATGACGCTCTGGAATAACATTGATATTTAAGATCCTGCTGTCTTCGACTCAAGGGTTTCTGCTTGTGCTAACGAGTCTCCGTTCCCTCCCGCTCTCTCTCCTAGTTGGCTCGGGTGTGGATACCTGATGCAGAAGAGGTCTGGAAGTCGGCTGCGCTCACCAAGAACTACGAAGATGGCGATGGCTCCCTGCAGCTTGCCCTGGAAGATGGAACGGTAAGGTCAAAGGTTGAGAGGAAAGAGCATGACACCAATCCTTCCTCTTCTACCCCTCTCATATAAAAAATAAACAAGTTAAATGTGAAGAAAAAAATCCTAACCTAACATCCTCTAAAAGAGATAAATTAATCACAAGTCCAAGTGGGCAGCCAAGCATTATACCCAACCATTAATTCAGTAACGTTTTATTTTATTTGTATAGCCCTTAATATCGGGTAGCGTCTCAAAGGGCTTAACCATATATTTATGACCCCTGACCCTAGACCCCAGAGGGCAAAAAAACTCCCTTTATTAGCAAGGAAGAAATCTGGAGAAGGAACGCAGAGATGGGGAGCCCTCCTTCCAGGGATGATCAGGAATGCAATGGCTGCCCTAATTGACACACACATACATGCATTCATACAGACAAAACATTTCAAATCAGTGATGGGGTGCTGGCCGGTTTACCATAGGGACAGGTATTCAGTTGAAGTGATAATCCTGGTGTGGCCTCATCTTCCTCTTCCTGGCTTACTGCCACTGTCCTCAGTAACATCCGGATCGAGTCACACCCCTGCCACATGTTTTTTCCACATCCCCTAATATACTATTCTACGTAGAAACGTGTCACATTATGTAAGCAACGTGTGTGGAAGGCTGTTTCAAGACCTCTAAACCGAGCTGGTTCATAACTCATAATAATAATCTGTGTAATCGTTAGTTATACAATGAATCAGTGGCAAACAGAAGGGTTGATTGTCTCGACGAGGGGGGTTTACCGGAGACTCCTACCCAGAAAAAATTAATAGTCTTCTGACAATTCATAAACTTTTATGTGGGTGAAGTTTAATTCAATTCATCCATTCATTCAATGGCTTGTGTGTTTTTATCGTACCACAGATGACGAATCATGTGATGGTTTGTCCCCTTTTGACCTGCCCATTTTCTTGTGCGCGTTGTGAACTTTGACCTAACGTTTGCAACCCAAAGCTGATATCCATAGCCCTTTTTGCTTGTGTTCCAAAAAACAACAAACGAATGCAGAACTTGGAGCATAAGCTGGACCCCAAGACGAAGAACCTGCCTTACCTCCGGAACCCGGACATCCTGGTGGGCGAGAACGACCTCACGGCGCTCAGCTACCTGCACGAGCCCGCCGTGCTCCACAACCTCAAAGTGCGCTTCATCGACTCCAAGCTCATCTACACCTACTGCGGTGAGCACGTTCACATGTAGCACTTTATCCAAAGCCACTTACGATGAGCACATTGGTCAGAAGAACGAGAAACGGTATGCTGTGTCTGTACTGTAAGGATGTCCATAGCACCAAGTGCCGAGCAATAACCATTGTTAGGTTGCACGCACACGCACACATTCACACACACACACACACACACACACACACACACACACACACACACACACACACACACACACACACACCACACACACACACACACACACACACACACACACACACACACACACACACACACACACACACACACACACACACACACACACACACACACACACACACACACACACACGCACGCACACACGAGGTAACGGACCACGGCTGGATGCTAATCGAGTGGTTAGGCTGCTTGACCTCACATCCCAAACGGGTTCACCCCCGACTGGGTTCCATTGTACGCAGTCCGCCTGTAGAGGCCTCTCTCGCCACGAGCTGTTCTGCCACACATTCAAATGGTTTCCTAGTGTAGTTAAAAGTAAATGGTGTATCGATAGTGTGCATCGTTGGCTTGTGGTGCCCTGCCCAACGCGTGCTCCTCTCATCTCCTCCGCTGTTGTTTCCCGTCGCAGGCATCGTTCTGGTGGCCATCAACCCCTACGAGTCTCTGCCCATCTACGGCTCTGACATCATCAACGCCTACAGCGGGCAGAACATGGGAGACATGGACCCACACATATTCGCCGTGGCAGAGGAGGCCTACAAGCAGATGGCCAGGTGGGTGTGGGTGGGTGGGTGGGTGGGTGTGGGTGGGTGGGTGGGTGGGTAGTCACCTAAGTAGAATTAACTTTTTACTGTTGCTTGCAACCATCCTCTCCTCTCTAGGTTTGTAGGTCAGAAATGATCTGGAAATAGACTCCCCGTGGACTGTCTGTCTCTCCGCCTTTCTGTCTGTCTGTCTGTCTGTTTGTCTGTCCTTAAAAAATTAAAATGCATAATGTATATTATGGGTTAGGGTCCTTTCACAATTGCTCAGAAATCCTACAGAAGCTTTTTGATTCAGTAGAGGGTTTAAACGTGTGCACACACACACACACACACACACACACACACACACACACACACACACACACACACACACACACACACACACACACACACACATACACACACACACCTAAGCTCATGGTCGAGTGTCGTGATGTCATTTCCTGTCGCGGCCGTGCGTTCTCCCAGGGACGAGCGGAACCAGTCGATCATCGTGAGCGGGGAGTCGGGCGCGGGGAAGACGGTGTCGGCCAAGTACGCCATGAGGTACTTTGCCACGGTCAGCGGCACCACCAGTGAGGCCAACGTGGAGCAGAAGGTGCTGGCCTCCAACCCCATCATGGAGGTGAGCGTCATGGTCAACTCCCTCGTCCGCCCCTTCGGCCCTGCTGCTGTTTACCCTGACTACTGTTACCCTCCTCTCCTTCCTTCGCTGGTAACCTTCTCTCCCCTGCCTGCCTCCCTCTCTCTCCCCCTCTCTCACTCTCCCCTGCCTGTCACCCTCTCTCTCCCTCTCTCCATCTTTTCCTCTCTCACTCTCCCCTGCCTGTCTCCCTCTCTTCCCCTCTCTCTCCCTCTCTCCATCTTTTCCTCTCTCACTCTTCCCTGCCTGTCTCTACTCTCTCTGTCTCCCCTGCCTGTCTCTCCTCTCTCTCTCTCTCCCCTGCATTCCCTTTATCTCACTCTCCTCCTCTTTCACTCTAACCCTAACCCTAGATCTCTGGTGTGTGTGTGTGTGTGTGTGTGTGTGTGTGTGTGTGTGTGTGTGTGTGTGTGTGTGTGTGTGTGTGTGTGTGTGTGTGTGTGTGTGTGTGTGTGTGTGTGTGTGTGTGCGTGCGTGTGCGTGTGCGTGTGTGTGTGAGATTAGGGAGCAAGCGACAGATCTCCCCTGTGCCCAGATGGCAGCCCTCCCCCTCACTCTAAGAGCCCCCTCCCCTCCTCCCTCCAACACAAGACACACCCCCTCAATGATGTCATCGGCCTCTTCTCAGGGCACACTTGACGTTGATCCACCAATCATAGAGCAGCTGACCGCCTGAATAGAGGATTCTTTGTTCCTGTTAATTTATCACGCTCGCTTGTCACTGTGTGTGCGTTTTGTATGTTTTTGCTTAGGGGGTGTGTGTGTGACGTGTAGTTTCAGCTAATGCAAGGTCTGGATGGGAATACCTGCCAAGCTGAAAGCCTGCTTGTTGCCCCAGTTGGACACAGAGCCTGTGTTGCAGCCTGAACTCCGCTGGCTCCATGCTCTCTCACACTATCTGTACTCTGTGAGCTCTGAGCTGGCTCCATGCTCTAACACATACCGTCTTAAGTCTGTGAGCTCTGAGCAGGCTCCCTGCTCTAACACACAGACTGTCTTAAGTCTGTGAGCTCTGAGCAGGCTCTGTACTTTAACAGACAGACTGTCTTAAGTCTGTGAGCTCTGAGCAGGCTCCCTGCTCTAACATGCAGACTGTCTTAAGTCTGTGAGCTCTGAGCAGGCTCCATGGCAGCGGTAGCGGTAGTGGAACATGTCTATATCCACATTTGTATGATGTAATCTAATGATGTGTGTGCGGTGTATGTCTGGCCAAAAACCAAGGTTATTCAACAAGAGCCCAGACTTCACTGTGAATCAAAACAAAATGGAAACCTAAACTGGCTGCCTGAACACAGATATGTCATCTGATCGGGCGGGGCAATATTTGGGATGCGGTCTCCCTTGGTTACCGGCGTGCTCCCATCCTGTCTCCCTTGGTAACTGCGCTCTCCTATGCTGTCTCCCAGGCCATAGGAAACGCCAAGACGACCAGGAACGACAACAGCAGTCGCTTCGGCAAGTACATCGAGATCGGCTTCGACCCGCGCTACCGCATCATCGGCGCCAACATGAGGACCTACCTGCTGGAGAAGTCCCGCGTGGTGTTCCAGGTGAGCAGCCAACGCTCTCTCTCTCTCTCTCACTCACTCACTCACTCACTCACTCACTCACTCACTCACTCACTCACTCACTCACTCACTCACTCACTCACTCACTCACTCACTCACTCACTCACTCACTCACTCACTCACTCACTCACGCTCTTACACGACACACATGCACGCTCACACCGCTAAACACGCACGCCCCCACACACTGACGTGATTGTTAATCACCTAACTTGTGTTGAAATGTTGAACAATTAAAGGATCTTGAGTGTGTGTATAATAAGCGATTGACAATAATTAAAAACACAATCGGGCAGAACATGATTTACATAGGAGTAGACGTTACAGGCTAGTCCTCAACGTTCTCTTTTTGTGAATCACTAAGAGGTTGTCCATGATAAATGAGAATGAATGCTAGTATGGCCCCCTTCACCTTAATCCTACCAGCCCTTGGCCTGACTCTGACTCGCTCACTCCCTCACTGTGTTCCTTTAAAGTAGGACTCTTTCATGCCCTCGTAGGGGAGGGGCCCCCGGACAGGATAAGGGGGCCCCTGTTGGCGTTACAGGCGGCCATTATGCCCTCGTCTCCTCATGCTGCCATGTCTGATTATGAGACGACTTCTGTGTGAGGCTCGTCTGGGCCTCACACACCTCCCTCTCTCCAGTGCTGCGAGAACATTCAAAACTCGAAATAATGAATGATACGATGTAGGTCAAACCAACTAAAACATGCAGTGAAGACATGGATGTTGCTGCAGGAACAAACCAGCTGTACGCAGGAACAAACTGACTGCAGTTTTTCCACGTTCATTCCCTCCTCCTACTGTACACGTAAATCACTTGGCTTCTCTTTAACAGGAAATGCAGAGAATCCTTTTTTGGTTGTTAGTGTTATGTGGTTTGTTTTGAATATTTTGTTCATGTTACCCGTTTCGAGACACATGTGCATAACTGCTCCTCCGTCGTGCTGAGCTGCAGAATCCAGTTAGAGCCACACAGTCCTGTTTAAGCAGCATGGCCGGTTCTCCCATAGCCCCGGAACATGTACAGTAGAGAATGAGGAACAGGGATTTGTTATTTATACACACACACACACACACACACACACACACACACACACACACACACACACACACACACACACACACACACACACACACACACACACACACACACACACACTGTATTCGAGGTTGAAGGGCTACGTGGTGGTTACGGAGGCTGAAGAATGAGGAACAACTCTGCCTTACATTTTTGACATGCTTAAGGTGTGTTTTTGTGTTCTTTACGCAACTGAGGGCAGGCAATACAGGTGTATAGCTGTGGTTTGATACAGGACACGCACCAAACGTATGATTCAAATTATTTTGACTTTTTAAGTCAAAATCCTTCCTGGTTAAAAGCATACACAGTGAATGATCTCTTTTAGACCACTCATCCACTACACGCTTGGAAGGATTCTATAGGTTGTCGTAAACATTCACGGGTTCTCGTGAACATGTCCCGGCCGTATGTTAAGTGTGGGTTGTGGTCTTGCAGGCGGACGAGGAGAGGAACTACCACATCTTCTACCAGCTGTGTGCTTCGGCTCACCTGCCCGAACTCAAGGATCTGCGTCTGGGTAGGTCTTGCTCACCCTGAATCCCAGAACACTTACCGGCCTGCACTCACAACCTGACCTGTACCATAACACACTACCACGCTGCACTCAGAACCAACCTGTCCCACCAGCCCACTACCACCCTGCAGCCAGTGCCTGACCCGTCCAACCAACACACTACCCGGCCTTCACTCAGAACCTGACCCGTTGCTGGTTCCTCTGAGCTAATGCATTACGTAATGCATTAGCTCACAAGTATCTTTAACCTCATTTGGGAAGACCGTGATCACTCTCGCAGCAAAAGGCTTACAACACTGCTCTTATTATGTAGAAATATTCAATATCAAATAAAGCATGAGAAACTCCGCTACAAGCACATATTAGTCATTTTTACACACAAACACAACTCAAACACCAAGCTTATTAATTGGATAAATTAGACAATTAAAAATAGGCTGGAGCTTAAAGGGGTAGTTTAGAATTTTGGACATAGGGCCTGATCCCAAGTTAGCCTTGGTGTTCTTTATCATAAGAGACGGTTTTCAACACATTTCATTCAGTCCTTCTAGTTGCAGAGTTTGTCAGTTTTATATCTAACATTATTCTATCAACACAGACATTTACATCTATAGTCTGGCATTATAATTGATTTACCTCGGGTGTAATGTGGAATGGGTAAGACTGTTTTATTAGCAGGCTAGTATTGCCCGTTGCCGTGCGCTAGCCTAGCATGAAAGAACTCTGCAACTAGAAGGACTGAAATGTGTTAAACTGTCTCCAATGATAAGAACACCAAGGCGCACTTTGGATTCAGGCCCTATCTCCAAAATTCCGAACTACCCCTTAAGGAGGTTAAGAAATATTTTGCTATTTTCTTTAATGAGAGTAGAATTGATTTCAGTCCAACACTTCAGACAAACCTATTATGCAACAATGTTTTAAGCTAAAATGCTACCAATATGCCAGCTTAGTTTGCCTACCAAACACGTGACCCTGTGCACTATCAGTGCAGGGCCACATGTTTGGTGGACCAGTGTGCTCAGGCTTGGACAGGACAGATCTTAGCAGTGCCTGGTTCCGTGTTGTGGACACGAAGGAGTTATCGTGTAGGAGTCTGTGTTCTGGCTGACCAGACGCCATGCTCATATGCTCCCACTGTGGACACGCACCTGCTCATGCTGCTTACCGGCACACATGCACATGAACTGATTCACAGGCACACATGCACACACACACTAGCTCACTCTTGGCACTGTCACTTAAATTCACTCGGTTGGCATTCATCTTTTGGTTCCTTATTTTCTCTCTAATCTCTCTCGGTTTGCCGCTCTTGTGTACATTATCTTCCTCAAGTCTTGTGACTTCCAGACTTAAGAATAAATGCAGGGGATTGTCTCTGTGAAACCGAAGGCTCTTGTTGCCGGGCAACAGGATCCACTTTATCCTGTTGAAATGACCAAATACTTTCATTTTGCGATTTGAAAAAATGTGAATGCCGGTAAAAACTTCCATCGGCCATTTATTTATCCGGCTGATCCTTCTGTCCATCCAAACTGAAAGAAATAACGTGATACAGTCTCTGCAATGTGTGAGAAACCATCGTAATCAAATAACTACATTATGGACTTCTGTCCGTTCTAAATGACGTGCGTGTGACCAGCGACTGGGCTGAGCTGGCCGGGGGTGTGAGTGGGAGGCTTCAGACTCAGAGTGTCGATTTCTGTTAACAAAGAGGGAGGTTCGAGCTGGCATGCATTTATTATTTGTAGAATGTGTTAGTTATTGGACGTGATAGTCATAACTTCGTAAAACGAAATCCCCATCGATGTCCTGGTCTACTAAAGCTGTTCAGGCATATCAATTGAATATATGTTATACACTTTTTTTATTTTAAATTTTATATTTTTCTTACTTGTGAAATAATTTTAACGTTGGTTTTGTTCATAGATTTTTCATGCTTTGGATATTTTTATTGATATGCCTGTAATAAATATAATCATTCAATCAATGAAAGCTACGCGCTAGCTGAAATGCTACACATTGCGGCTTTAAGTTATTATTCCCCCCCCCCCCCCCCCAACCCCTACCTCGTTTTCTTCCCGCCTCTCTCGTCTCCCGACAGGAAGTGCCAACGACTTCCTGTACACTCGGCAGGGCCGCAGCCCTGTCATCGAGGGCGTGGACGACACCAAGGAGCTGAGCACCACGCGGCACGCCTTCACGCTGCTGGGTGAGACGCCGCACGCACACGCACACACAACCAAGCCTCCACACGCACGCAACCACTCACACGCAACCACAGGCACATCCACAGGCACGCATCCACAAACACACACGTGTGTGTGTGTGTGTTGGAGTCTTGGCTCTTATTGTCGCTTAGTGTGGGGGGGCTCAAGACACGTGATTTCCAATAGATGCGTCGATAAATCCATCAAATATTGTGTGTGTGCTGTGTGTGTGTGTGTGTGTGTGTGTGTGTGTGTGTGTGTGTGTGTGTGTGTGTGTGTGTGTGTGTGTGTGTGTGTGTGTGTGTGTGTGTGTGTGTGTGTGTGTGTGTGTGTGTTTAGGGGTGAACGAGTCCTACCAGATGGGGTTGTTCCAGGTGCTGGCTGCCATCCTGCACCTTGGCAACGTGGAGGTGAAGGACCGGGACTCTGACAGCAGCGTCATCCCGGTAAGCCCCGCCCTCCTCCACAATACTGGTCTACGATTGGTAGAGCCGCTAGGCAAAGGGCCAATAGAGGCTTGCTAGGTTTCTGTTCATGTGATAATGCTATTGGCTGCTCATGTATTCATGAGTGGCTGTTCATGTGAGTGGCTGTTCATGTGTTAATGTATTGTTCATGTGTTCATGTAAGTGGCTGTTCATGTGTTAATGCTAGTGGCTGTTCATGTGTTAATGCTAGTGGCTGTTCATGTGTTAATGTTAGTGGCTGTTCATGTGTTAATAGTATTGTTCATGTGTTCATGTGAGTGCCTGTTCATGTGTTAATGCTAGTGGCTGTTCATGTGTTAATGCTAGTGGCTGTTCATGTGTTAATAGTATTGTTCATGTGTTCATGTGAGTGCCTGTTCATGTGTTAATGCTAGTGGCTGTTCATGTGTTAATGCTAGTGGCTGTTCATGTGTTAATAGTATTGTTCATGTGTTCATGTGAGTGGCTGTTCGTGTGTTAATGTATTGTTCCTGTGTTCATGTGAGTGCCTGTTCATGTGTTCATGTATTGTTCATGTGTTCATGTGAGTGGATGTTCATG
This sequence comes from Melanogrammus aeglefinus, assembly GCA_900291075.1. Lineage (NCBI taxonomy): Eukaryota > Metazoa > Chordata > Actinopteri > Gadiformes > Gadidae > Melanogrammus > Melanogrammus aeglefinus. The sequence continues at coordinate 119,637 of OLKM01000460.1, read as the reverse complement.
TGTGAGAATGAGAATTCCTTTGGTACTGTGTGTCTTGTGTTGTGCGTCTTGTGTTGTGCGTCATTGTAAGACATGACCTAACTGCATGTACGCTAAGTGATTATAGCACCTGATAGGATGGTTTTATCACTGGTAAAACAAGGTCACCTCGAATGACCTAACGCAGACAAAGAACCTTACATTGACACCAACGGAGCCATTGCATGCACACCAGATGCCTTGTAGACATTCAACCATTTAGATAAACCTATAGATACAGTATGTTTGCAAAGATAGTTTAGCATTCGTTTACGTCATTGATTTTAATGGTTTACCTATTTACTCCTACAACACCTGCTGAAAACGCCTGCTAAAATCCTCTGCTATTCTAGGAAAAAGAACCTAATTGCCTGAGGGGTTTTCAGAGAAAATAGTAAGAATTGTCCACAATGCTGCGCCACGCAGCAGCCGGCAGAAGTGCTAATGTTGCGCTACGCAGCTCCCGGTAGGAGGGGCAATGTTGCGCCACACAGCAGCCGGCAGAAGTGCTAATGTTGCGGCACACAGCAGCCGGCAGAAGTGCTAATGTTGCGCCACACAGCATCCGGCGCGAATGGGTTGAGGTAGAACGAATGAAACGTTACTCAAGGAAAAGTGAGAAACCATCAGTCAGGAGGAAAAATATCAGACGACACCACATTTGATGTTGTTGTTGGTATTGCCCTGCTGATGATAACACAATATTCTTCAGGGCTAAGTCTTGGTGCAGTCCTGGCTCAGCTCGACATGGTCACCGGGGTAACGATTCTAACCTCTTCGCCCCAGCCCAACAACAGCCACCTGACGGCCTTCTGCGAGCTGGTGGGCGTGTCCTACCAGGACATGTCCCATTGGCTGTGCCACAGGAAGTTGCGGACGGCCACGGAGACCTACATCAAGACTGTGCCGCGGCAGCAGGCGGTGAACGCCCGCGACGCGCTCGCCAAGCACGTGTACGCCAAGCTGTTCAGCTGGATCGTGGAGCACGTCAACAAGGCGCTGGTCACCAACATCAAGCAGAGGTCCTTCATCGGGGTCCTGGACATCTACGGGTACGGCGGAGCGGAGCGTTGGATCATTATCATTTTATGTTACTTTATTTTATTTTATTTTTTTATTTTTTTTATTCGTAAAACATAAAGAAAACTGAACAAACGAGGTGTCTCTCGTTTGTGGAGACATGATTGGCTTGTTCTGCTTCTTTTTTTTTATGATTTTATTTTCATTTTTCAATTTTTATATTACGCGCATGCATAGACAGCCAACAAGTTATTTTGATGAGACGGCAGGAAAATGAGAAGATGTCCATATTGTCCATGATTTTTTAAGTTAATATAATTTTGTGTTTGAAATTGTAAATGTTTATACTTGAAGAAAATACTTTTGTTTGGAGAATTCTCAAATTATTTGCTGCAATCTACATGGTGTTACATAGTCAGGTTATTCTGTTCTTCGATGTGATCAGTTCACTCAAAGTCTTTGGGGTTGATTTGGATCAGTGTCGATTTGTGAGGTGATGATGATGATGATGATGATGATGATGATGATGATGATACATTAGATAGATCTCACCAGGTAGAAGGCGTACTATTAAGGGACAGTCCTTACTGCAGCGTCCTGGGTTTGATTCCTGCCCGTGGTCCTTTGCTCCATGTTTTACCCTCTCTCTCCCATACATTCATTTCTTACTCACCAAGTAATCAAAAGGATAAACCTTAAAATCGAATTAAAAAAAAATATATTGAGTGTCTACCCGATGTAGATGCCTTACCTCTGCTTCTTTCTCCCTCACCCACTCCAACCACAGGTTTGAGACCTTTGAGATCAACAGCTTCGAGCAGTTCTGCATCAACTACGCCAACGAGAAGCTTCAGCAGCAGTTCAACATGGTCAGCAAACACTATTGGAACACACACCTCTCACCGCTAACACTATTGGAACGCACACCTCTCACTGCTAACACTATTGGAAAGCACACCTCTCACTGCTAACACTATTGGAACGCACACCTCTCACTGCTAACACTATTGGAACGCACTCCTCTCACCGCTAACACTATTGGAACACACACCTCCCACTGCTAACACTATTGGAACGCACACCTCTCACTGCTAACACTATTGGAACACACACCTCTCACCGCTAACACTATTGGAACGCACACCTCTCACTGCTAACACTATTGGAACGCACACCTCTCACCGCTAACACTATTGGAACACACACCTCCCACTGCTAACACTATTGGAACGCACACCTCTCACCGCTAACACTATTGGAACACACACCTCTCACTGCTAACACTATTGGAACGCACACCTCTCACTGCTAACACTATTGGAACGCACACCTCTCACTGCTAACACTATTGGAACGCACACCTCTCACTGCTAACACTATTGGAACACACACCTCTCACTGCTAACACTATTGTGTGTGAGGTTTTTGTGTTGTTTTTATCTGGTTGGAAGGAATATTGGTGATATTTGCATACACCTCTCACTTCTAACGTGTGTGTGTGTGTGTGTGTGTGTGTGTGTGTGTGTGTGTGTGTGTGTGTGTGTGTGTGTGTGTGTGTGTGTGTGTGTGTTGTGTGTGTGTGTGTGGTGTGTGTGTGTGTGTGTGTGTGTGTGTGTGTGTGTGTGTGTGTGTGTGTGTGTGTGTGTGTGTGTGTGTGTGTGTGTGTGTGTGTGTGGTTTTATATATGTGTATGCCTGTTTGGTTATATGCGTATTTTTTTTTATACGCATGTGTGTTTCTATAATTTTTTTTTGGTGTGTTTTTCATGTGCGTGTGTGTTTTTTTTATATGTGTGTGTGTTTGTATATATGTGTGTGTTTTGTTTTTTAATTTTGCGTGTGTGCGTGCCTCTCCCAGCATGTGTTCAAGCTGGAGCAGGAGGAGTACATGAAGGAGGAGATCCCGTGGACGCTGATCGACTTCTACGACAATCAGCCGTGCATCAACCTGATCGAGGCCAAGATGGGCGTCCTGGACCTGTTGGACGAGGAGTGCAAGGTTCACCTCATCCTCCTCAGCTCCCTAACCCCAACCCTAACCCCAACCCTAACCCTAACCCTGACCCTGACCTGTTGGACGAGGAGTGCAAGGTTCACCTCATCCTCCTCAGCTCCCTAACCCCAGCGCATGCTAATGCTAACGCAAACCCTAACCCTCACACCCCCAACACATTCTAACCCTCACACACCCCAACGCACCCTAACACTAACGCACCCAGCAAACCCGAACCCTCACACACCCAACAAACCCTAACCCTCACACACCCAACAAACCCTAACCCTCACACACCCAACAAACCCTAACCCTCACCCTCATACACCCCAATGCACCTTAACCCTCACACACCCAACACATCCTAACCCTCACACACCCCAACGCACCCTAACACTAACGAACCCTAACAGATCTATGACTACACTCTTGCGTACTGCTTGCAGTTTGTTTAGTGTTGTCTCCCTAGAAGGAAAGTAAGAGTCATCCATGATCCGTTTACATTGTGTTTCCAAACCGTTATTCCCTCGATGCCAAATGCTGTTTGGGGGAATGAATAAACCCAATTAGATTCTAAAAACAAGATGGGATAATGCTTTATCGATCCCAGGCGAGAGGTTCTGACGCTTGTCCCCCCTCCCCCCCCCCCCCCCTCCAGATGCCGAAGGGTTCGGACGAGTCGTGGGCCCAGAAGCTGTACAACACCCACCTGAAGACCTGCTCGCTGTTCCAGAAGCCTCGCCTGTCCAACCGGGCCTTCATCATCCAGCACTTTGCTGACAAGGTCCGCCGCCGCAGCCCAGCTGTCACTCGCAGCTTAGATGAGGCCCAGCGGAGGATGGGATTATCCCCGGGGGCATTGATTCGCCGACAGTGGACTTGCTTTCCTTAAAATGGAAAACAAGTCTGTGTGTGTGTGATATATATTCACGTTTAATGATATATTGCTATATTCCCCTATGCAGGCTAGTTTATGCATCAATTTAATTTAAATTAAATTAAAGTACTTAGTTGTTTAGCATCTTATCCTAGCTATCTTTGTTGTATACGGGGAATGGGTTAACCTAGCGATGGTTAGTGCTTGGCACTTGGTTCTATGAACGTCCTTACTGTACCGACAGTGGTATATTGTTGTTTCTCCTTCTTCTGACAAAAGTACTTACTGTAAATCACTTTGGATTAAAGCGTTTTAAATGTTAATGTCAATTTACCATGGGTTAATCCATGCACTGTTAACCAACTAGTTTTAACAGTAGTTAGTGAATTTCTATTAAAGTGGGGAGCCTTTATGTGGTGATATGAGAGTTCAGCTTCATATGCATGGCTTGAAAAACTCATGTTCTGCAACATCAACTCAGTTTCTGCACCAAAGCATCTCAAATCTTAGATCTTTGACGTCATTGGTGCAAACTTTTCACTGTGTTTCCGCGTACGGAGGAGTCTTTCAGAGGGTAACGGTGGATAAAGTCTCTCCTGGTTCCCAGGGTGGCCTCGTTAGTGTGTGTTTAGGATTGGTGTTGATTCGATGGAAAGATATATATAATAATGATTTCAATCGGTTGACTTTATCAAGTCGTATGCACTCACTTTACCGTGATTTTGTGCTATCATTTTCCACATCGTCTTTCATAAGTGGAAGTTGGACTTGAGTAGATCCGGACAATTGGAATTGAGAATCAATTTTGCATCAGAGAATGGTTTTGAATGTAATTGTGATCCCGAACAATCTAAATCAAATCAAAACGAAGTGTGAGGTACCAAAAGATTTTTACTCCTAGTATTGTTATACATTAGCAGCTCAAGTGTTCACATGAGGTCAGACTGGCTCAAGTGTGCGTGTGTGTGTACATTCACATGTGTGAGGGTGTGCACACGTCCATAATCGTGTGTGTGTGTGTGTGTGTGTGTGTGTGTGTGTGTGTGTGTGTGTGTGTGTGTGTGTGTGTGTGTGTGTGTGTGTGTGTGTGTGTGTGTGTTGTGTGTGTGTGTGTGTGTGTGTGTGTGTGTGTGTGTGTGTGTGTGTGTGTAAACACAGGTGGAGTACCAGTGCGAGGGTTTCCTAGAGAAGAACAAAGACACAGTGAACGAGGAGCAGATAAACGTGTTGAAGGCCAGCAAGGTGAGCGCGCACACACACACACACACACACACACACACACACACACACACACACACACACACACACACACACACACACACACACACACACACACACACACACACACACACACACACACACACACACACACACACAGCGCTGGTGTTCACGGACCAGTGGGCATTTTACACGTGTGGTTGATTTCAGTTATTTAATCTGTGAAATAACTTGTACCTTGCAGAGCCTCAGAGCATGCAACTCACGGGGAGATCAGCTGATGCGAGCGAGCGCGCGCACGCACACACACACACACGCAGAAATACTGTGTGTTAATAACCTGATGTCACTCTTTTTATTGCCACTTATATAAAAGTATTTTTAAGTCTCATTCAGAGAAGTAGAAGTACCTTCCTACTTGGAATTATTGTGATGTCTGTTGGGCTGATCACACGGTTACCGGTCACATGGTCATAAGGTTGTCTTCCACCCTGCACGGTTCACATGCGCCCTGCCCACCTCAGCCAATCAGCTCGTGACCCCAAAGTCATTCCACGATGCACTCCAATCCAGCCTCATTGATAGTCTGCCTGATGTCACTTCCTGTCCATCTCAAACCAACTACCCCCTGGCTGTAGTTGGGTTTCCTGTTTTCGTTACTTTGGTGATGTGTTTGGGATTTGTGGTTTCGTTATATTTTCTCATCCCTGCTCATCAACATGTCCATGTATTTTCTGTCTGTTGTCTCACCCGTTGTCCATGTATGTGTTTGGTGTTGACCCATCATGACAACCCTTCCCCGACAACAGAAGGTAAAGGGGAACGCCTTCGCGGCCTCCCCCCCCCCCCCATCGCTCTCTCTCTCCGTCTCTCTCTCCCCCCTCCGGCTCCTCGACGCACTCTTCTTTTTTCACCCCTGCCAGCACTCTATGCACTGGTCTGACAGCAGCACTGTGTGTGTGTGTGTGTGTGTGTGTGTGTGTGTGTGTGTGTGTGTGTGTGTGTGTGTGTGTGTGTGTGTGTGTGTGTTGTGTGTGTGTTGTGGTGTGTGTGTGTGTGTGTGTGTGAGAGAAAGGGATGCACGAAGGCACATGCAAGCGGTGGACTCGGGGATGAAAGGAAAAGTGAAAGCTAGGGAAGAGGACAAAGGAAGACGTCTTATTTTATTATGGCAGACGCTTTGAGCAAGATGCACTAAAAGGAAGTAGCTTATGAGCGAGCGAGAGAGAGGGAGCAAGAGACACAGCAAGAGATAGAGACTGAGAGGCCGGATGCTGAAGGCTTTGTCTGGCTCTGCCCGGTGAATAGTTAACGACCAACACAGTGCACGCCATTTCCTTGATCTCCATGACAATGCCTTGGTGATTCTAACAAACATATATGAAGGTGGATCATCGCCATATATGCTGAATGCTGTAACATCCTGTTACGTCTTTGTAACCCATTCAATTGCCATTTGAACATTAACCAATGCTGTGGTTTTTGGAAATTAACCGGTCATTAATCTAATCGAAAAGTACTCACTCAACAACTTGGAACCAACCGATGAAACAATTAAGAGTATCAATATGAAAGATGCATAGTGTGAAAGTACCCGTTTAAATAATGTAGCTGTGATGTCTGTGTTCTTGATGTCTGCGACGTATGGTTTGGTTTGCAACCTCGGTGCTGTACAGAGGTGTGTATGCAGCATGAAGGACGCATCGCTGCATGTCTGATGAACTGTGACTAGCATTAGCATTGACATAAAAACTACAATTTCATTAGGTTTGTTTAAGTTAATGTGAACATTTAAGGATGATTATAAAACCATCACGTCATCGTTTATAAATCCGTAAGAAGTTAAAGTAAAATCGTACTAAATAAATAAATCCATTTCACAAAAAAGTCCACTGCTTCCCAGTGTTGAACTGTGTTTTTTTGGCTGCTGTTCCCAGTTCCCCCTGCTGGTGGAGCTGTTCCAGGACGGGGAGAAGGCGGTCAGTCCGACCGGCCAGCCGCAGGGCGCTGGGGGACGCACCCGGCTCAGTGTCAAGCCCGACAAGGGCCGGACCTCCAGCAGGGAGCACAAGAAGACAGTGGGCTGCCAGGTGAGGGCCCTGGGGCATCGTTTCTCTACACAGAGCCGTGTCTGAGGCTCCAGCAGGTGGACTCATGGAGTACAGACAGGCTGAGCCCAGACACCAGTGATGTTCCTTTATACAGCGCCCGGGGCCTCTACGAATTCTTTTTCCATAGGAAATTTTCTTTCCTATGGAGATGGAAGTGCTTGGAGGAAAGGTGGTTCAAATTCTAAAAATGCTTCCTTTAACCCTGCTTTATCATAGGTTACTCTTGAGCTTCCTTTGCGACAGGAAAGGAGATAGTGGTATCCCATAATCCTTTACGGCGGCAATATTTAGAGCAACATGCCACCGACGAAGTTTACCGACTCTACGCGAAAACGCAAGAGAGACGCGGTAAAGCAGAAGAAGAAGAAAATTGATAATTATACAATTGTAATAATATATAATAATGGATGCTAATATATTTAAATAACATAATTATTTGAATATAAATGAATTAATGTATTGCTTGTTAGTAAGCACATAAAATACACCATAAGAAAATGAAATGCCAACTTCACATTTAAGAAAGACTACTGGGGGCAGTTAATTTCAACATCAATATAAGTTTAGCTCTCTTTTTTTCACATGTGAATTGGAATTCAACGTTTTCCACAAAGGTTAAGGAAAGAAGGCATAAAGGTTAGGAGATAGGACTAGTCATAGAGGCCCCAGGTCTGAGTCTTCAGCAGGTGTGTGGAATACAGACTGAACCTGAGTACCAGCAAAGTTCCTTTTACACAGGGCGTTTTACATGTGTTAAATTAACAATGCAGTTGATTCGGTAAACTGATGAAATGAAGACGGTCTAAACCTAGTTCCTTTATGGAGTGGAGGGTCCGAGTCTCCTGCGGTTTTACTCATGAAATAAAGACGGACTAATCCAGATGCCAGCAGTCCCTGTGACTGAACTGCTGCCTTCAGTTTGTTGGCCTTGGACATTACAATTTCCTGTCTAAGCCACTTGGCATCCCTATCCTTACTATAAGCGTCTTTTTATGATTCTGGAATGTTATGTGAGACTTTTTCATGAGCCTTGATGAGGATGAGGGTGATGATGAAGAGGTTAACGGGACTGCTTCCCTTCTGTAGTTCCGGAACTCTCTTCAGATGCTGATGGACACGCTGAACGCCACGACCCCCCACTACGTCCGCTGCATCAAACCCAACGACTTCAAGCTGGCCTTCTCGTGAGTTTCACTCACTCACTCTTTTAAAATAATAAATAAAAAATAAAAAAGAACCTCAACTGGTTCAGCCTGCTTCTGACACTGTCAGGGGTTAGGGTTGTGAATGGCACCAGGGCCAACCCCTGCCATCAGCCGTTAGACATCATGACGACATCTTGGTGACATCTTGGTGACACCTTGGTGACATCATGTCCGTCTGTCCTCCAGGTTCGACCCCATGCGGGCCGTCCAGCAGCTCCGCGCCTGTGGAGTCCTGGAGACCATCCGCATCTCCGCCGCCGGCTTCCCCTCCAGGTACGAGGTCTTTACTAGGACTAGTTCTAGATTAAGATGCTAAGACACTAACCCGTCCGCCGCCGGCATCCCCTCCAGGTATGAGGTCCTTACTAGGACTAGGACTAGTTAGGGTAGAAGGTCTTTACTAAGACTAGGACTAGTTATGGTAGAAGGTCTTTTACTCGGACTTGTTATGGTACAAGGTCCTTACTCTACACTAGGACTAGTTATGGTAGAAGGTCTTTACTAGGACTGGTTATGGTACAAGGTCCTTACTATACACTAGGACTAGTTGTGGTAGAAGGTCCTTACTATTTACTAGGAGGAGGTTATAGTGTGCGTGTGTTTGTGTGTCTCTGCCTCCCAGGTGGACCTACCAGGAGTTCTACAGCCGTTACCGGGTGCTGATGAAGCAGAAGGACGTTCTCCAGGACAAGAGGCTGACCTGCAGGAATGTTTTGGAATTCCTCGTTCAGGTCTGAAATCATCCGAGCGACTGTACTTTTCGGTCGATAAATGATTCACTCGGGGTGAAAAGGAAATCCACAAGGAAAAACTATTACTACTAGAATAGGGATACATGTTGTGCGTTAAAAATACCCCGTATTATTTCACCCCTATTCATTTCTGCAAAACCAAATTCAGCATCTTTCAAAAACGTCTCACTTCACGCTGTTACGGAAGTAAAGGTTGAGCGCAAAAGACTTGTTTTTAACACTTATTGTGGGTTGCAGTGGGCGTGAATACTCGCCCCTGGCTCAGACTTGTATTTTAATAGCTTAGCAGGTGTAAAACATGTTTACATCAGCATGTTACAGTCTAAAGGCTCAGTTATAGTTCCACGCCGACGCAACGCAATGACCACGCAGACGCTTTGACGCAGTCGTGAACCTGTTTTGGTTCTGCGTCTGGTTTTAGTGAGCGGACCAATCACAGCCCTTGCTGCTGCGTCGCCTCGACGCAAGTAAACATTTTTGGGAGGCGCACGTCGGGCCCTTGCGGTGGACGCATGGAGGGTCCGCAAGGACGTCATGTAAACCCCCTTGCGTTGCGTTGACGTGGAGCTATAACTCGGCCTTTAAGCAAAGGCAAAAAGATGAAAAAAGCCTGATATCACCCCTTTAACCCCTGAACCGTCCCCTGTCCCCCCCCCCCCTCCCCCTCCACCAGGACCAGGACAAGTACCAGTTCGGTAAGACCAAGATCTTCTTCCGGGCGGGCCAGGTGGCCTACCTGGAGAAGCTGCGCGCCGACAAGCTGCGGGTGGCGTGCGTCCGCATCCAGAAGACCATCCGCTGCTGGCTGGCCCGCAAGAAGTTCCTCCGCCAGCGCCGCTCGGCCATCACCATCCAGAGGTTCACCCGGGGCTTCCAGGCCCGCTGGTGAGTGGCCCTCGGGACCTGTCAATCATAGTCCGTCGCCATTGTCGTCGTTTGGATTCGTGCGGAAATTTCTGAAACAAGATCGATTCAAAAGAGCACTGATGAAACACACACACACACACACACACACACACACACACACACACACACACACACACACACACACACACACACACACACACACACACACACACACACACACACACACACACGGGGGTACATGATGATGATTACAGTGGTGGTCGGCTGTTTCCCACTGCATGGCAGCAGGTTATTTCCAAAGACACGTGGTGTTCAGCAGTGCAGCCAAGCTCAGATGGAGAGGAACCCATTGAGCTGCACAACGCTATTACCACAACACACCAGACGAAACGTTGCCCACTGATTTTCATGGGTTATATTTCGTACATCATTGAAATGCCTGAAGATCATGAGAAAATATTATTTTGTTATTAATATTCTCCCCTGCCTTCTCCTCCCCCCTCCTCCCCTCCCTTATCCTCCCCCCTCCTCCCCTCCCTGATCCTCTCCCCTCCTCCTCCTCTCTCCCCTCCCCCCTTCTCTACTCCCTCTCTCTCTCCTCCCCCCTCCTCTCCCCCCTCCCCTCTCCTCTCTCCCCTCCTCTCCTCTCCCCTCCTCTCCCCTCCTCTCTCCTCTCCCCTCCTCCTCCTCTCCTCTCCCCTCCTCCTCCTCTCCCTCTCCCCTCTCCCCTCTCCTCTCTCCTCTTCCCTCTCCCCCCTCCTCTCCCCTCTCCTCTCTCCCCAGCCTGGCCAAGTTCATGCGTCGTACCTCGGCAGCCACCACCATACAGAAGTACCAGAGGATGTGTGTGGCGCGCCGGCGCTACAGACAGAAGCAGGCCGCCGCCCTGGCCATGCAGACCATCCTGAGGGCCTACATGGCCCGGCAGAAGTATTGCCCGAGCGAAGATTAGGCTAACACAACACGCTACACACACCATCACACACACACCACACACACACACAACACACAACACACAACACACACACACACACCACCACACACACACACACACACACACACACACGCACACTCACTCATACACACATAGGTCACAAGCACACAGGACTCACTCACACAGACACTTACACTCATGAACACATGCAACACAATTCAACGGACGGATCCCATTGACTTTGAATGGGGCGGAGCCGCAATGCATTGTGGGTCCATCCGTTCCGTTGGATCTGTCGGCTCCGTCAAGAAAGTTGAAAAATGTTTACATTTTCAGGCAGCGAGGGATCCGTCCTCCAATCAGATCGCGTGTGCTCGGTGCTTGGCTGACGTATGCCTCTGCAAAGACTCCTCCTCCATCCATCAGCTACGCCTTCCGTCATTCCGTTGACGGACGGTGCAGTGGGTGGACGGCTTTAGAGTCTCTCACTGTAACACAGACACTCACTCACGCGCACACACTAACACATGCGTCCCTCCGTCCCTCCGTCCCCCTGTCCCCCTGTCCCCCTGTCCCCGTTCCCTCTACCAGCTGCTACGGGAGAGCAAGGCGGTGGTGATCCAGAAGCACGCCCGCGGCCTGTTGGCGCGCCGCCGCTACAAGCGCTGCCTGCGGGCCATCGTGTACCTGCAGTGCTGCCTGCGCCGGATGCGCGCCCGCTGGGAGCTGAAGAAGCTGAAGATCGAGGCGCGCTCCGTGGAGCACTTCAAGAAGCTCAACATCGGCATGGAGAACAAGATCATGCAGCTGCAGCGCCGCATCGACGAGCAGGTGAGGGGCGGCCGTGAGGCGGGGGGGTTGAGCGAGGCATGGGTTCCACTCGCGGCCGCACGACCTCCAGTCTGTGCACGGTGCCATGCACAAGGACACCGAGGCACACTGGTACGGCAGAGTACCAGAAAAGCTACACACAATATATACACATTATTACACAGACCAGTACTGCAGAGTACAATGTAGCGGATTACTATACACACTGGTAGGGCAGAGTACCAGAAAAGCTTCACACTAGTACACACAATGTACAAATTATTACACAGACTAGTACTGCAGAGTACCATGTAACCGGTCAATGACACACTAGTAATGTAGTACCATGCTTGATATACCTTTAGTTTTTCGAGTGATTGTTACGATCTGACCTACCGTGCTCGCTATTAGTACTGTGCTGGATGCACATTTATCCCCTAGACGGACAGTATTTGGGTGTTCATGAATATCAAAATAATCTCCCTGAATGATCCATCTCGACGATTTTTCGATGTCATAGGTCCCATGGGCTCTACCGGAAGGGGCATGACTTTGCCACTCTATGCAGTCCATTTACCATTACAAAAGCAAGGCTGATTAGCTGACACTGCTCGTCTTTATGTCGAGCGTTCTCTCACTCCTAATCTTCCTCCTCCTCCTGCTCTTCCTCCCCAGAACAACAACCACCGGGCCACCGTGGACAAGCTGGCGACGCTGGAGGCCGGCCACGCGGCGGAGAGCGAGCGCATGCGCGTCGAGGTGACGCGGCTTCGCGGCGTCGAGGAGGACGCGCGCAACAACGCCAACCGGGCAAACAGCCTGCAGGGGGAGCTGGAGAGGCTAAAGAAGGAGCTGGCCACCACGCAGAAGGAGAAGAAGACCATCGAGGACTGGGCCACCAAGTACCGCGACGAGATGGAGAAGGTGAGCGGTCGGCAGCCAATCGGATATATCTCCGGCTCATCTCTGCTAACACTCGTAGCGAGATGGGCAGTTGTTAATTAGTTATAACATATATAATGGCATAAATATTGGAGATGTTTAAAGGTGAAATATTATACCACCGGGTGTGAGTGTGATTGGCTGCTGTTTTGAAAAACTGACTCTTCTGACATCACAAGTGGGCGTGTCCACCTAGATGTATGACGAATAGATGAGCGACGTTTGCAACAGTCCTATTGGTAGGCGGGTAGACTGATCTATCCAGCACACATCTAGCCCATTTGTGATGTCAGAAGAGGAAGATTTTCAAGACAGCTTGTAACGGCTGATCACCCTCACACCTGGTGGTATAATATTGACCTTATATATTCATATATATTGACCTTTTAATACCGCAAGACATCATTGCCGGTATGATATTGGATATAAGACTAACAATATATTCTCACATTTAAATATTTATATCTTCACATTGCGATGCAATTGGCCTTCTATTCTCAAAATTATTTGGATTAGTCTGTGTTGTTTGACGTGCAACCCAGTCAGCCGTTCCCTCCTTTCTCTGAATGGCACAGTCCTTGGATGACCCCTCTATGCGCTCTTAGGTTCATAAGACCCTCCCTGAGCTGACAGCCACATCAGCAGAGCTAGTTTCCACTTCCCCGGTGGTGTCCTTTCTATAAATCCTCTCTCTCCCTCACCCTTCCATCTCTAAAATGGCTCCCATTTTAAGTCCCCCCTTTTGGAGTCCCAGACAAGCTATCCAGTTAGCCTAGCGTGAATCCTTAACCCCTGACACTACTCTTCCTGATGCTAAATCCAGGGTATCACATCCCTCAGATCCTCCTAGATACAGACTCTAGACTCTTAATATACACTCTTGCACCAGGCGACAACAGCTGTTCCCCTGAACCGGGAGCCAGGGAGACGCTGGGGCACAGGGGCCTGCCGTGGGCCCCAGAGAGGCCCGTGTTACCCTGGTTCAGGTGAGCTTAGGGAGCTAGCTAGAGTAGTGGTGCTGCGCAGACACACAGTAGTGCTCTTGGTGTGTGAGTAGACGAGATCGATCAGTAGAGTAGAGCAGTGGTCTAGAGAAAGGGTCGGTCTTCTTCTGTATTTGTTTGTGAATACAAGTGAGCTGCCAAATAAATAGTCTATCCACAAGGGAGAAGTAGTATTTTCACAACCCTTCTGTTACGCTCTGATCTACCGAGCTCGCTATTAACCTGGGTAGACAGCCCGTAACCTAAGTGCAAAAGTGTTCTCTCATTGAAGTCGCCGAGCAATGTGTGTCCATCGGCTTACTCTTCTTCACCCCCAATCTCATTTCCAGCCCCTCCACTCAGTCTCACAACCCTGAGTCTCTTGCCCACACAGCTGTTGCTACTTACCTGTGATGAGCACCTCAACAGTGCCCCCTCTGTGTGACGTCAGTACTGACCCTAACCCTTAAAGCACATGCTACCCTACCGTAACACCTTCTCTCTGTGGTGTTTTAGGGTATTATAATATCTAAGTCAATGACCCAAGGGGTTCTTGGGGATCTAGACTATGTGAAGGTTATTAAGCCCCTTCTACCTCACACTTGCATACACTTGCAATAACATCTGTCCATAAATTCCATAACTGGAATACTTTAGTCTCTTTCATTCCCTGGATTTGATATCTAATCAGTCCTACTGCCATTTCCACATCCATGTTGTTCTTTCCTCCCCTTAACACATATTGCCTTTTCATTTTGTGTGTGTGTGTGTGTGTGTGTGTGTGTGTGTGTGTGTGTGTGTGTGTGTGTGTGTGTGTGTGTGCGTGTGCGTGCTCAGATGGTCTCCGAGCTGAAGTCTCAGAATGGATTGCTGAAGTCGGAGAAGGACGACTTGAACAGAATGATTCAGGAACAGCGTCAACAGATGACGGGTAACTTGGCACCGTTGAACAAATTTGCCCAATCAGAGCAGTCATTACAACGCTGATGCAGGGGGAATTTCCTCTGGAAGCGGGCGATTGGTTGGCCCACTGCATTGCGCAGGGGGCCAGCAGCACTGGCGGTTGTCTTCCAAACCTCCTTATAGATGGTTTGTACGAATGGCTTGACATCAGCAGTATTCTCAAATTGCCTAAGACGAGGCAATGTTATGGTCCGGACTTATAGCCATTTTATGCAGAGCATGCTCAACGGTCTAACTTTAGCTTGTTATTTTACCTTTCACAGACTCCTATCTACTCCCGGTCGACAAGTAGTGTTCTCGTAGTGTGATCCGATGCAGTGAACGGTTGGGTCCTAGACTCTTGTACTCTAATGGCTCAGTTGGGGCTCCACGTCGACGCAATGACCACGCAGACGCTTCGACGCAGACCTGAACCTGTTTTGGTTCTGCGTCTGGTTTCAGTGAGTGGACCAATCACAGCCTCTGCCGCTTCGTCGTCTCGACGCAAGGTTACAATTTTTAGGAGGCGCTTAAGTCAGGCCCTTAAGGTGGACGCAAGGAGGGTCAGCAAGGACGTAACGGGTCCATAAGCCCCTTTGCGTTGCGTCGACGTGGAGCCATAATCGGCCCTTAACCCGGCGGCACCGGTAGAATCTCTTGGGTCCGTCGGTCTTTTTCAGGCTGCGTTGACCTCCTGTTCCCGTCCCATCCTGCGGGGGGTTTTCATGCTCGTCTTTGTCCTCCTGCAGAGCAAATGGCGCGAGCGATAGCGGAGGAGACGCAGCAGCTGGAGACGGACCTGAACGAGGAGCGCTCCCGCTACCAGAACCTCCTGACGGAGCACCTGCGCCTCGAGGAGAAGCACGACGACCTCAAGGAGGAGATGGCTCTGTCCTCGGTAAGGGTGAGGAGGAGGTGGCCCTCATCATAAGGGTGAGGAGGAGTCGTCTCCCTCCTCAGTCAGGGTGAGGAGGAGTCGTCTCTCCCCTCAGTAAGATCGGCTAAAGGCCATCAATAAAAGGGTCAGTGGACAGCCAATCAGTGGACAGCCAATCAGCGAACAGCCAATCAGCGAACAGCCAATCAGCGAACAGCCAATCAGCAGACAGCCAATCAGCAGACAGCCAATCAGTAAGGGTGAGGAGGAGGTGGCCCTCATCATAAGGGTGAGGAGGAGTCGTCTCCCTCCTCAGTCAGGGTGAGGAGGAGTCGTCTCTCTCCTCAGTAAGATCGGCTAAAGGCCATCAATAAAAGGGTCAGTGGACAGCCAATCAGTGGACAGCCAATCAGCGAACAGCCAATCAGCGAACAGCCAATCAGCGAACAGCCAATCAGCAGACAGCCAATCAGCAGACAGCCAATCAGAGGCAAATATCTACACCAAACTGTTGTATTTAGTATTTGTGTTTGAATTCATAGCTAAACCTTAATTTATACCACACATGTGAAAGACACAATATATATAAAGGTTATAGGTCACACGTTTACGTCATGAGTGACTGCATTCGGAGGACCTCGATTGGTCACTTTTTGTTGGCTCCTCCCCCTTTCAGAACACCGGCAGGCCCGGCCACAGAAGAACAGACTCCACCCACAGCAGCAACGAATCAGAGTACACCTACAACTCCGAGTACGCCGAGGCGGACGAAGGCTCCCGCGTCTCGGAGGTAGACGGCGGGCGGGGTCACATGGTAGGAGTGGGCGGGGTCACGTGGTACACTCTGGTGGAGGTGGATGCTGGATCGTCACAGGTCCCTTCCGATTGGCTGAAGCTTGTTTGAACCATGTGGAAAATTGTTGTTGACCACCAGGTGTGAGTGTTATTAGCCGTTGCGAGTCGTTTTTTTAAAATCTTCCTCTTCCTCTTCCTCTTCCTCTTCCAGCACACATCTAGGTGGACACGCCCACAAGTGGGCGTGTCCACCTAGATGTGTGCTGGAAAGATCAGTCTACCAGCCTACCCGGTGGACGGTAGAAACCGTTGCTCATCTGTCAGAAGAGGCAGATGTTCAAAAGCGGCTTGTAACCGCTAATCACACTCCCACCTGGTGGTGTAATATGTCACCTTTTAAAATAACATTGTGACAAAATAAATGCATATTAATGAAGGCTGTTGTGCATCTAGTGGGCTGTGTTTGATGATGCGTGTCTGCTGCCGGTGTCCAGGACTCGGGCCGTGGCATGGACACCAACCTGACCCTGAAGCTGCAGAAGCGTCTGGGGGAGCTGGAGCAGGACAAGCAGCAGCTCCGCGACGAGCTGGAGAACAAGGAGGAGCTGTTCCAGCGGGCTAGAGCCCGGGTACGGACACTCACTGCCAAACACACTGCCAATGGAGAGTACCATGGAACAGGACAAGTACACACTCGTAGTCCCACTGGTGCACACACTGGTTCTGCAGAGTACCATGTAACAGGACAGATACACACTAGTACTAAAAAGTACTAAGGACCAGGACAGATACACACTGGTTCTGCAGAGTACCATATAACAGGACAGATACACACAAGTACACAGACACTAGTACTGCAAAGTACCAAGGACCAGGACAGATACACACTAATATGCACACTGGCAATGCAGAGTACCATGTAACAGGACAGCTACACACAAGACCATCAGACTAGAACAGAGTACCATGTACATGGACAGATACACATTAGTAATGCAGTACCATACTCGAGTGATACACACTTTTACTGCAAAATCAAACTCGATATGTACATTAAACGTGTACTGGCACACAGTACTATTGTAGTACTGGGCTCGATCCACGTTCAGAGCCTGGACAGAATCAAACTTGCACAACAATTCAAGGATGGGGAGCCATGCTCTGAAAAATCTCGATATTGATTTCTAAGCAGCGACGATACTCCTTTAGTAGAGAAAGTTCCTCATGCATGTCGGTCCATTTTGTGCTTCCCCTTTGCAGGACGACGAGGAGCATAAGAAGGCTCGCGGAGCCGAGCTGGAGTACGAATCCCTCAAGGTGAGACGAGGAACAAGCTCAGAGTTCAGCCAGACATGGAGGGAGGAGACATGGAGCTGGAGGGGAAACCGAGCACTGAGTGGGACACACGGGCATGACTACATAGCAGTATCCCATCACATGGGATTATGCTTTTGGCAGAGCGGTGTCGACCTTTTGTCTCCCCTCGCCCAATGTTCTGCTGAACAGACTCCACACAACAACCGCATCGATGTGTGATCTTATACCTCGGCTATGCCAAGGGATCTCCTATGAGATCCTGCATGTCACCAATACGTTTAAAAGCCTTTATTTTGCTGCTAGCTGTTATTTAAGATTATATTTAAAAGGTGTTCCTTAATTACGGTGATTCTGAGGCTGCATCCGAATACCTAGTACATACTATTTCTGTCTAGTGTCTACTACTTGACCATACTACACTTGACTGTGTAGTACGGTCTACAGACATGCGTAGAACGCCGCCGAAACTCCACCGGATGTTTGGAGATGACGTATCTCCCCCCAGATGGCGGCAAAATTTACCTGTTTTCCGTCTCATTATCGTTGCTATTGAATAAAAAAAATGTCTCTTTCTACGCAAATAGCTCTTGAAATGGATATCTATATATATTATATATATATATTATATATATATATATGGATATATATATAATGGATATATTGGTGGTGTCGGGTCAGCCATCTCTTCTTCGTTTGTTACCAGACTCCGGTTGCATTGTGGGATAGCGTAGTGTGGTCCGTGGTTCACTTTGGCGGTAGTATGCATTCGGAAACGACTTCCGTACTACAGAATGCATACTAGAGTATTCGGACGCGCTAGATTTTTCGCATACTACAAAATGCATACTATATAGTATGCAAGTACGAGTATTCGGATGCAGCCTGAGACTTTGTTGTTGGCTGATGCTAGCTGCCTTTGCCAGGGCACCTTTGGAAAAACAGATTTTCTCTGGTTAAAGAGGATATGATGACCTTCCATTTAACCATCTCCTCTCCTCCTCCTCCTCTTCCTCCTCATGCCCCTGTACCTCCTGCTCCTCCTGCTCCTCCTTCTCCTGCTCCTCCTCCTTGTCCTCCTCCTCCTCCTGCTCCTCCTTCTCATGCTCGTCCTCCTCCTCGTCCTCCTCCTCCTCCTCATGCCCCATTCTGTTCCTCCTCCTCCTCATGCCCCTGTTCCTCCTCCTCCTCCTCCTCCTCCTCCTCCTCCTCCTCCTCCTCAGCGCCAGGAGCTAGAGTCTGAGAACAAGAAGCTGAAGCACAACCTGGCGGATATGAGGCAGAGCCTCCTGGGTAACCAGGCCACGGGGGCCGGGGCCCCGGGCTCCCCGGCCTACAAGGTGCTGCTGGATCAGCTCAACTCCTCCTCCGAGGAGCTGGACGTCCGCAAGGAGGAGGTGCTGATCCTGCGCTCCCAGCTGGTCAGCCAGAAGGAGGCCACGCATCACAAGGTACCTACATGGTGCCTCCTCCTTGTTCTAGCTCCTAGCTCCTTGTTCTAGCTCATAGCTCCTTGTTTTAGCTCCTAGCTGCTAGTTTTAGCTCCTAGCTCCTTGTTCTAGCTCCTAGCTCCTTGTTTTAGCGACTTGTGCATGTTCCCTGTGTCGGTTCCTTGTCTCACCTCCTTGTGTCAGTTCCTTGTTTCTCCCCCTTGTTTTAATATGGTGTGGTGATACAGTAGACAGAGGATTTCATGACCCTGCACACCGGCCCCTTCTGTAGACTAGAAAGTACTTGGACTTGATATTGACAACGTTTTAGTGAACTTGGTTGATTGCCATTTTTTGGGCAGAATTTACTTTTTAGTGTAGCTATGACTCAGTACTTCTTCTCCTAACCCAAGGTAAATTAAGGGAGAAAAAAGTAGCTTGGTAGTCTTAACTACTTCCCTCTCTGCACATGTGATGTGAAAGACCAAATGTGCAAAGCCCTCTTGTGTTTCTGTTTCCCATATTTTCTTTTTGTCTTTTTTGTCTCCACTCTCCCTCACTCTCACTCCCTCCCTCTCACTCCCTCCCTCTCACTCCCTCCCTCCCTCTCTCTCTCTCTCTCCTGCCACGCATCCCGTCAGGATGAGAAGGTACGCCTCCCCACAGTCGTCACACGTCGTGTCCCATCACTGCCTGTGCTCCCTCGTGCTAAGGTTGTGTGTTGGATATTAGCTACGAGCTCACTGGTTGAACTGCAGTCCTTTGCCCCTCGAGCAAAGTCTTGAAGATGCCGTCGATAGTAAAACATTTTTCTTCCTGTGCATTGAGGGATTAAAGATACCAGAGCGAAATCCAACATAGTTTGGGTGTAAAACTACAGATAGTTTTGGTGTGGGGTTTTTTTCAGGGTGAATTTGAAAGCTTACATGTTGTAGTAAGGATACGGATAGTTAAGTGACATGATTTAAATTGCTTTACACTAATTATTTTATTAGCAAAGGTGAAGTCTTGGGAGTGGTTTATGATCCCACTCAAACCGGTATGGTTTTATCATGGATGTAATACAGGAATACCTCCTCTTAGATCATCTTTATTTCAACGGGAGATGTGACCCGGCCCTTTTGAACACGTCGGTAGAGTTTAAAGCGTGCATTAGCATTGATAATGCATTGGTAAAGGAAGATGGTGAATGTTACAGTCATGGGAGAGATTAAACAGCCTGCAGACAGCGGAGTGTGTATAGACTGTATGCTGGCTGTTCACATAATTGCATTGAGACATGCATAATAATGAGCATGTTTCCATTGATGAAACATCAGTCGTACTTTTCTCTGTTCATGGCATTTTCCACCGAAATGTATGCTTGAGATTATCTGACATATGTGATTATACGAGTTTAGGAAAAAAAAAGGTACACTTTTTGCTTCGTAATACATTGATTTATTCCCTGACCATTTGTTTCTTTAGCGTTTACCGAGCTGTTATATAACCACATGGGGGATTTTTACAGTCTTTAGTTCAATAATTATATCCTTCTGTTGGAATACGTCGTCGGGCTTGTGTGCGTGTGAGAGCAATATAAAGGCAGTTCCACGAAGACATGGGAACAAGCCCAGTCCATAAGACACTTGTTTCAAAACAGGGGTACTACTGCGTAGGCCCTTGTGTCTACGTTTGATGTAAGTGTAATTGTTAGAAGACATCGCAGAGTGAACACGCTCTGAGGTGGAGTTCTGCGTGGGGCCGGTGGGTCTGTGTTTGTTCTAGAAGCACTGAAGTACGCAATAAAGCGATTGATTCTAGAGGTTTTGCGATGAATCAGAATCAGAATTGCATATATTACATTCTTATTGTACTATTGCAGAAGATGAAAAGGTGTATGCTTGGTACCTCAACAGCCACATAGCAGCAACAATACACATACAAATACACAGATATATGTAATAATTAATAGTTAAAAAATTAAGCAAAAAGTTAAAAAAAATTAAGATGAATACAAGTATGCCCTAGAGTAATAGGCGTTTAACCAATATTTCATTTTTTAGAAGGAACAAATCTGGCTTTTTTAAGGCTATACATATATCCGATTTATGCGTTTATCCAACATAAGTCGTAGTATTTGTGAGTTGTTGATGGCGTGTTTGTACTGCATTATAAACCCACCTCCTTTACGTTGGCGTTCCTTGCGGCTATACACTAGTCGGGGACCAAATTGAACAAAATATGACCCATCAATGGTCCTCTCAAACACCTCTGGTTAGCAGTCATCATTTCCTGATTTCATGTTTGTTTTTTCCTCCCTCTTCTCTCTTTCTCTCCCCTATCCCCCCCCCTCTCTAGGAGACCATGACAGAACCTACTCACCATGTGGTGGATGTGTCCAAGCTGAAAGACACTGACGAAATCAAGCAGGCTTACATGGGCCTCAAAGATACGAACAGGTGCTGTAGTACTCTATCAGCTGTCCCCACTACATCCTATTACATAGGGATTTATTACTATAGCTATGCTAAAGCAAGCAAGGAGTAAAATATTGCTATGGCTATGCTTTAGTTACCATAGCGCGGGCTATATTGCTATAGCCATACTTTATTTAGCATAGAGGGCTATATGGCTATCTCTACACTATATTTAGAATATAGGTATATTTTATTTAGCATGCTATATTTAGCATAAAGTGCTTTAATGCTTAAGCTCTGCTATATTTCAAATTCTGGGCTATACTGCTAAAGCTATGCTTTATTGGGTTGTATTGCTTTCACACATACTGAAAGCAAACAAGGGGCTATATTGCTATGCTATATTTATCACAGAGTGCTTTATTGCTATAGCATGCTATATTTAGCATAGAGGGCCATATTGCTATAGCTCTGCTTGAGTTTATCAGAGGGCTATATTGCTATCGCTATGCTTTATTTAGCATAGAGGGCTATACTGCTAGAGCTATGCTATATTAATCACTGTGGGGGGAGGGTAACTGCTATCTCTCTGCTAGGTTTAGCATAGAGGGCTGTATTGCTATATCTATGCTATCCTTAGCTTAGAGGTCCAAGCCAGACGCTCCAGAAGCAACCTGCTGTCCCCTGTCTCATATGCTCTGGTGCTGTCTCGGCTGTGATGACCTAACGTGTGTCAGTGTGTGACTGAGCGTCGGTGAAGCCCTGTCTCTGCCCTGTGCTGCAGATCCCCCAGGTTCATGCGTGGGCCAATGGAGGCCAATGAGCTCCTGAGTAGGCTGAGGTAACCAATCAGCAGCAGCAGCCGGCACCGAGGCCCCCGCCCAGAGACCGAGTTGGCCTGTGCATGGCCTGGCTGAGTGCGAACGGTTCTGCGCGGCGGCTGCGGCTGTTGACAGCTGCCCGCTAACACAGTCAGTTAGCTAACACAGTTCGCTAGCTATGCAGTTAGCTAGCATTGCTAGCCAGCAGCATGTGGAAAGTGTTGTGCTAGGCTAGGGGGAGCCTGTGTGGCTAGGCTAACGGCACTAACCGCATGCTGAAGCATCATCGAGGCTTGGCCCTTGCCCCCCTGGGTTGTGTGGTTGCTAAATATGACAGTATATTTGGAGCTCAGATGATGGATGGCTAGGTTGTCTGTCTGGGTATTTATAAAATGATACGTGTTAGTATTTTTTACTCGCAGCAAGAGGAATGCATCAGGCTGGGCGCCCCGGTGGTTCATCGGGTAGAGCGCCTGCCATTAACGCCCGGTCCTTAGCGCAGCGACCGGGGTTTGATTCTTGCCCGTGGTCCTTTGCTGCATGTCTTCCCCTCTCTCTCCCATACCTTCCTGTCTTTCCACTCTACAATAAAAAAGGTTAAAACCTTCAAAAATAAGAAGGGTAATGCATCAGGCTGAAACATGATGAGCTTCCCTGTAGCATGCAGCAGTCGTGCAGGTGCCATAGGCAGACAGCGCTGGTTTATCAGTGTACCTGCGGAGAGTAGCCCTGCATGGGCTCTTGGGAATGAAGCCAGCATGCCTGGGCGTTGATGAGACGCTGATGCCCCACTCCCCCAACGCTCCCGTCGTTTGTTGACCTGGTTTTGATCTGAATCTCATTTCCTCATCTTGTCATTTTATGATGGTATTATTCATATTTATAAGAAGCTTCCTTTTCAAATACAGCAGCAAAAAAAATTCCCGTTCTCCTTATGAACTGAGCATGCTCGTTGATGCTGTGTTCTGCTAGTAGCCAGAACAGACCAGTCTCCACACACAAAGAGCTAGCAATACACCAGAGCCTCAATAGCACCTTTCATAGAACATGGCGAATACACCTATTTACTACAAGACTTGATCACTCGAGAGCTACTTGGTGTATTTTTGTCTTGTGTTTTACTCTCTCCTCTCTTTCTGTCTCACGACGAGCGTTCAGTTTCATATTTTAGAAAAACGATATTGGATACAAGAGAGATTTAATTGTAAATACTATTCGTCCCATCCGGGTTCTGTAGTTCATCAGTCACATCTACAGCATAACTCCCCTCAGTATTTCTCCATATATATGAGTCTGTTTGGTAGGTGAGGAGTGACAGCAGAGCTCCTGGTCGGCTGGGAGTTGGTCAGCCGTGTCTGCAGAGCATGACGCAGAGCTCCCTTGATACATGCAGTGTCCAGAGGGCCGTGGAAGACGTTCTCTCCCCCTCTCCCCTCGAGCCTCTCCTCCCTTCCATTTCTTTACTCGTAGCAGTCCCCTGACTTGTCTCTTTTAGTCATTCTGTCACTCCCTGAAACTCACATTCCCTAACCTTGACAAAACTCTCTCCTCTCTCCCCTTCCTCTTCTTCTCCCGCTCTCCCTCCCCTCCGTCGCAGGCTGCTGGAGAGCCAGTTGCAGGCGCAGCGGCGTAGCTATGACAACGAGACGGAGGGGCTGCGCAGCGAGCTGCAGAACGTCAAGGAGGAAAACAACCGGCAGCAGCAGCTGCTGGCGCAGAACCTGCAGCTGCCTCCGGAGGCTCGCATCGAAGCCAGCCTGCAGCACGAGATCACCAGGCTCACCAACGAGAACCTGGTACGCACACGTACACACACGTACACGTACACGTACACGTACAGGTGCACGTACGTCAATGGAAACCTCCAGGAAACAGTCATGCTTTAAACCAATGCAGGGAAGTTGAATTGTTCGGTCCAACCAGAGTTGCGTGTGTGATGTATAACAAAATCCTCCTCATGATCACAATCGTCATGTATGTTGTAACACATTTATCTGGCAAGTATTCATCTGTCAAACATCCAGTTATCCATCTCTCACATGTACACATGTATCACATCCATGTACCTCTCACATATCCACTTTAACACATCCATCTAATGTCCACCTGAAACACATCCATGTACCACTCACATATCCACCTGTAAAAAAAATCCATGTATCTCTTAACATATCCACCTGTACGTTAATCCCTAGCCATCTGTCAAATCGTCTGTAACACGTCATCGCTCTACACAGCCATTGGTGGCTTAGCCGTGTGTAACGTGGATGATGTCACCTGACAGGAGATCTTGACCGACAACCAAGACCCCACAGCATCCCGAGAGGCGCGGGTCACCATTTTGCGACGGATGGTTGTATGTAGAGCATCAGAGTGTGCCAAAGTTGCAGCTGAGAATGAGAGTTGTGGCATGCATGTGTGTGTGTGTGTGTGTATGTGTTGGAGCTAACGCGTGCGTTTACTAACCCAGCTGAAGCTGCTCCTCTTCTCCTCTCTTCTCCTAACAGACAGCAGGCTGTGCGATCACGTCTCCATCCTCTCCTGATCGAAACAAGGATGCTTTCTTTGTTCAAAATATATTTATGTACATCAGAGAGGAGCACAGGCACAATTTCCTAAGAAAGATAATGAGGAAGTTTAACAGCTTCTTTATTCTCTTGATAATACAAACCCTTAAATCACCAAAACAAAGCGATTGGAGCTTTCTAACAGAAAGTGCTGCAGTGTTCTCTTCCGGCCACCTGGGGACAGCAAACCCAACGGATCTGTGCTGCTTGTTTGCTCTTTATAATCCTACCCTTTGTCATTAATTCCTCGTTCTTCTTCTCTCTCTCTCTCTCTCTCCATACATCCCTTGGCTCTTTCCTTGCTTTCATTGTGT
This sequence comes from Melanogrammus aeglefinus, assembly GCA_900291075.1. Taxonomy (NCBI): domain Eukaryota; kingdom Metazoa; phylum Chordata; class Actinopteri; order Gadiformes; family Gadidae; genus Melanogrammus; species Melanogrammus aeglefinus. The sequence goes on along the minus strand of OLKM01000460.1, from coordinate 94,449 downwards.
TTGTTTATCATTTTGTGGCGCACCATCTGTATCCGTCCACGTTGTATTCCCTTCACCCGCTCCTTCCTCCTCCACCCCCCAGGATCTGATGGAGCAGTTGGAGAAGCAGGACAAAACCATCCGGAAGCTCAAGAAGCAGCTGAAGGTTTACTCCAAGCGGATCGGGGAGATGGGAGGTGAGTCTCTCCCCATCCCTCCTAGTGTCTCCCTGTCTCTCCCCGTTCCTCCTAGTGCTCCCTGTGTGTCTCTCTGTCACTCCCTGTGTGTCTCTCTGTCTCTCCCTGTGTGTCTCCCTGTCTCTCCCTGTTTGTCTCCCTGTGTCTCCTTTTCACTCCCTCTCTCCCTGTGCCTCCTTTTCTCTCTCTGTCTCCCTGTGTCTGCTTTTCTCTCTTGTCTCCCCCAGTACCTCCCTGTGTCTCCCTGTTTCTCCTTTTCTCCCCCTCTGTCTCCCTGTGTCTCCCTGTCTCCCCCTGTATCTCCCTGTGTCCAGTAGGGGTTAGGAATAAAGGGGGTCCCTTCGTGGTGATCTGGGTTCCTTCTACATATAAAGACATTTGGTGGGCTGCTCAAAATGAACACATGAAGACATAAAGTGTGTGCGTGTGCGTGCGTGCGTGTGTGTGTGTTTGCGTGTGTGTCCGTGTGTCCGTCCAGTGGGGCAGACAGAGGGCCAGACCTCCCCAGGCCAGATGGTGGATGAGCCGGTCCGAGCAGTCAGCATACCCCGCAGGGAGAAGGACTTCCAGGGAATGCTGGAGTACAAGAGGCAGGATGAGCTGAAGCTGGTCAAGAACCTCATCCTAGGTCAGAGGTCACGCTGCTACGATAAACACACGCTGTTATGCTGAACCCTGGGGATTTATCCGGGGATAGTCAAGAGGAGATATTCTTAGGAATAAACGTTGGAAATGTAGAGGGCCACAGAACTGGAATCGGAAAGGGGTATAAGGAATGTTAGTGCAAAGCTTTGATATGGTTCTCTTAAAATAGTGTCACTAACTAGTGACAAAAAAAATGAGGAAAGTTGAAAGTCATTTGGCAATTGTGGAATCAGTCCCAATCTATGTGCTTTTTCCTTTTTGGTGGTGGAATAAACGTCCACCAACAGAGGTACGTTCTGAAATACGTATCAGACCGTATTATATATGTTCTGATACATGTGTAACGCCATAGATATTGATAAACCTGATCTTTGGGCGCCCCGGTGGTTTACCGGGTAGAGCATGTACCATTACGGTCCAGGTCTTACCGGAGCGACCCGGATTTCAATTCCCTGCCTGAGGTACTTTGATGCATAATCCAAATAAAGGATTATCTTATCTTATGTCTCCCGCTCTATCTCCCATACTTTCCGGTCTTATGCTCAGTAAAGAGGAGAAAACCTTCAAAAAGGACCAAACCGGTCCTAAACCTGAAGCCTGTGTGTACAGCGTGTGACCACGGGAGGCAGTGCGTGTCGCTAAACCTGAAGCCTGTGTGTACAGCGTGTGACCACGGGAGGCAGTGCGTGGCTTCAGACGCTGACTGGCGACCCCCGGCCCGTTCTGCCGGCGATTTGAACCCGCCCTGCAGCAGGGTCTGGGGAGGAGCAATACATGTCTCCCTGCTTCCGGTCCGCTTTTACAGGAGCCAATCACCAAGCTGGCTCTCCCCCCTGGTGCGCTATTGGCCGGTTTAACACAATGACGACAGGGAAGCAAAGGCAAGCAGCCAATTGCGTACAACCAATTGCGAGTCATTTTAACAACGCCGGTTGGTCCCCGCCTCTTGTGCTGATGATAGTGACGGCAGCCTCCCCGGACCGCGCTCAGTCTATGATTGAGCGCGGCCTGGGGATAGCCGGGCTGCTGCAGACGCTGACCCGGCCCTGACCGGTTCTGACCCGCTCTCTCTCCGCCTCCAGAGCTGAAGCCGCGGGGCGTGGCCGTGAACCTGATCCCAGGGCTGCCCGCCTACATCCTGTTCATGTGTCTGCGGCACGCCGACTACGTCAACGACGACGAGAAGGTCCGCACGCTGCTGGCCTCCACCATCAACTGCATCAAGAAGATCCTCAAGGTGGGTGGGGGCGGGGCTGACGGTGTGGTTGGGTGGGGGCGGGGCTAACGGTGTGTGTAGGTGTGGTTGGGTGGGGGCGGGGCTGACGGTGTGTGGTTGGGTGGGGGCGGGGCTGATGGTGTGTGTAGGTGTGGTTGGGTGGGGGCGAGGCTGACGGTGTGTGTAGGTGTGGCTGGGTGGGGGCGGGGCTGACGGTGTGTGTAGGTGTGGGTGGGTGGGGGCGGGGCTGACGGTGTGTGTAGGTGTGGCTGGGTGGGGGCGGGGCTGACGGTGTGTGTAGGTGTGGTTGTGTGTGTGGGGGGGGTTGTAGGTGGGGTTGTAGGTGGGGTTGGGTGTATGTGTGGGGGGTGTAGTTGTTTGTTTGTGTAGGTGTGTGTGTGTGTGTTGGGTATCGTTTGGTGCATTTTGTTGTATTCTGAGTGGCCTTCTTGCTGTCTTTTCTATAAACTGTTTAATTATATTACTTAAGATATACATTTAGGATATCTAAATATATTAAATGAAGACCTGAATTAACGTAGCGCCAGTCAGTGATGAATGAGAAGGGATCTTTCAGCATTTTATTTGCTATCGTGAATAGTGAATTCGAACTTTTGGTTCGAACTCTGCGCTTTGTTTGAGGTTAAATGGACCGACCCCAGCTGCGGTTGCGGGCGTTGGCTAACGCGGTGTGTTGCTGTTTTTAGAATATTCTTAATTTCAGTAAAAACTGTTTTATTTTATTCTATTTCTATTTTTATTCTATTGTATTGTATTCATTTTCTGTTAAGCACAGTTAATACCGAGTATGTCACACAAACATTTCACTACAAATCCTGTATTATGTTTTGAATCTTAAATCCTTGACTGTTCTTCAGAAACGGGGCGATGACTTTGAGACGGTTTCCTTCTGGTTGGCCAACACCTGCCGCTTCCTGCACTGCCTCAAACAGTACAGCGGAGATGAGGTGACACATGCACACGCACGCGCGCGCGCGCACACACACACACACACACACACACACACACACACACACACACACACACACACACACACACACACACACACACACACACACACACATCCATCAAAAGTCTCCACAATAACATGTGCTTCTGTCATGTATGTAGGAAGTACCTCCCTACTTTGCATTAATGTGACTGTCTGTCTGTGTGTGTGTGTCTGTCTCCAGGTCTTCATGAAACACAACAGCGCGAGGCAGAATGAACACTGCCTGTCTAACTTTGACCTGGCTGAGTACCGACAGGTGATCAGTGACCTGGCCATCCAGATCTACCAGCAGCTCATCAAGTGCATGGAGAACATCCTACAGGCCATGATCGGTCAGTGTTATTATTATCTTTATTGAGAGACTCGAGGTCCAAATATAACACGCAGTATACAGACAAACATAAAATAAATTACACATAACACAGAATGGTTAAGATACAGATTTTGGTTTCAATATTTCCAAAGGCTGGAGGAATATCTTGTCTCTCTCAGGGTAGGGTCCGTCAAAGACCATATAATGCCATTCCTGGTCTGACCTAGGGCTGTGCGATTAATCAAAAGATATACTGTCTATATTAAATGGTTTATAAAAAATAGAAAAAACATTAAGGGGTTATTTCAAAGTTGTTAATTACAAACTGTTTCTTCGGCGAGAAATGCTTACATGTGATAACGTGTGTATGTATGTTTGTTTTGTGCGTCTGTGTGTTTGTGTTGTACATCTGTGTGTCTTTGTGTGTGTGTGTGTGTGTTGTGCATCTGTGTGCATCCGTGTGTGTGTGTGTTTTGTGTCGGTCCGAGTGTGTGTATGTGTGTGTGTTTTGCATTGTCTGTCTGTGTGTCCGTGTGTGTGTTTGTGTGTCGTGCGTCCGCGTCTGTCCGTCTGTATCCGTCTCCTGCCCCCCCCCCCCAGTGTCCGGCATGCTGGAGCACGAGACCATCCAGGGCGTGTCGGGGGTGAAGCCCACCGGCCTCCGCAAGCGCACCTCCAGCATCGCGGACGAGGGCATGTACACGCTGGAGTCCATCCTGCGGCAGCTGGGCGCCTTCCACTCCACCATGTGCCAGCACGGCACCGACCCGGAGCTCATCAAGCAGGTGGTCAAGCAGCAGTTCTACATCATCGGCGCCGTCACCCTCAACAACCTGCTGCTGCGCAAGGACATGTGCTCCTGGAGCAAGGGCATGCAGATCAGGTACTGGGAGGATGTTGGGGTGTGGGGGTGGGGGTGGGCGAGTGGGTTGGGGTCAGTGTGGGTGTGTTGGGGTTAACGTGGGTGCATGTGTTTGAAGTTGAGTGTGTTGGGTTAGTATGCGTGTGTGTCGGAGTTTTGGCTCTTATTGTCGCTTAATGTGGGGGGGGGGGGAGGGGGTGCGCTCAAGACACGAGATTTCAATGGAGAGGTGTCGATAAATCCATCAAATATTATACAAATATACCTCACGGAACGTGTGTGTGTGCATCTATCTGTCTGTGTGTGTGTGTGTCCGTGCCCGTCCAGGTACAACGTGAGCCAGCTGGAGGAGTGGCTGCGGGACAAGAACCTGATGGTGTGCGGCGCCAAGGAGACCCTGGAGCCGCTGATCCAGGCCGCCCAGCTGCTGCAGGTCAAGAAGAAGACGGACGAGGACGCCGAGGCCATCTGCTCCATGTGCCACGCCCTCACCACCGCCCAGGTAGCCCCGCAGTACCCGGCCGCACACGGACCGCTGCACAACTACATACACGGAACGCTACACACAGAACGCTGCACAACTACACACAGAACGCTGCACAACTACACACAGAACGCTACACAACTACACACACAACGCTACACACAGAACGCTGCACAACTACACACAGCAACGCTGCACAACTACACACAGAACGCTACACAACTACACACGGAACGCTGCACACAGAACAGCTGCACAACTAAACACAGAACGCTACACAACTAAACACAGAACGCTACACAACTACACACAGAACGCTACACAACTAAACACAGAACGCTACACAACTACACACAGAACGCTACACAGAGAACGCTGCACAACTAAACACAGAACACTACACAACTACACACACAACGCTACACACGGAACGCTGCACAACTACACACAGAACGCGACACAGAGAATGCTGCACAACTAAACACAGAACGCTACACAACTACACACGAACGCTACACAGAGAACGCTGCACAACTAAACACAGAACACTACACACGGAACGCCGCACTGCTACACACCTCACGTTACACACATTATGCTGCACACGGAACGCGACACAAAGGACGCTATAAACATGCCGCTACACACGGAATGCTGCACAACTACACACAGAGCGCTACACACCTACACACCTGAGGCGACACAGCTACACACCTCACGCGACACACCTGTACACTACACACATTATGCTACACACAGAATGCTAAACCTCACGCTACACAGCTCATGCTACACACAGAACTCTACACAGCTACACACACAGCGCTACACCTCACGCTACACACAGAACTCTAAACAGCTACACACACAGCGCTACACACAGAACACTATACAGCTACACAGCTACACACAGAGCGCTACACACATGGTGCTAAACAAAGAACGCTAAAAACGGAAAGCTACACATAGAATGCTACACACAGAATGCTAAAAACAGAATGCTACACATAGACCGCTACACAAAGAACGCAGTCTTCTGACTATGGCCTGAAAATGTCTGACTGCATCACAACAGATCCCTGCAGGGAGACCCTAACGGCCCGATTCCACCGGACGCGTTACGGCCGCGTTACGGCTTCCCTGCGGTCACCGCAGCTGATCGCTGGCACTCTAATCAATGAGAGCATTTTCACCGCGCGCGGCTGTGGAACGCCTCAGCAGCGTCTCAGGAGCGGCTCGCCGCGCCGCAGCGCTATCATTCCGTAGCACTTCTATTTTTGACGCAAGCTGAACCGCGTCAATTAACGGAGCAGATCGAGCCGGGCAGGAAGTGAAAAAGAAAAAAGCCATAGAGCATCCGGTCAATTTTCAAAATAAAACACAATACTCAGCTCATGTAGCCTATCACAACTTCACATCAACATTATTACGTCATGACCGGTGGCCCCAGGTCAGCAGTTAATCAATCAAAGGGTCCCAGAGGGTCGGCAACATGGACGACGAGAGACTCATTGTCGAAGTTCAGCAACATGAGGTCATTTATGTACCAAATCATCATCAAGGACTAAGCGTGACATTTAATTGCAGTAGTTTTGGTAGTGGAAGGTGAGTACATTAGGTTTAGGATTATCTCGTGATCTCGTGTGAATACGGCTGGCTCGCCAGGCAGCGCTGTGCTGCCGTAACGCGCCCGGTGGAAATGCAGGCAGGGCAGAAGTCGCAGCCGTTCCGTGCCGCGGCCGTAACGCGTCCGTAACGCGTCCGGTGGAATCCCGGCGTAAGCGTCGGGACTGTCCATTGAAGCCGAGCCCTCCCTCACATGCTCATGGCGCTGACACTCCCCACCTGTTCTCCTCAGATCGTGAAGGTGCTGAACCTGTACACCCCGGTCAACGAGTTTGAGGAGAGAGTGTCCGTGTCCTTCATCAGAACCATCCAGGTACTTCACCGCACACGCGTCTCTTTTGTACAGATTTATTTTAGGATCATTCTTAGATGTTTTAGGTGGTTTTACATAGTGATTAGTACATGGCCGTATTCTATGTTTGATGCCATAGTATTTATCGTCTAAGTTGTATGTTTTATAGTTTGTAATGCTTGGCTTAGTTAAAGGTCCCATGACATGCCACCAGGTGTGAGTTTGATTATCCGTTACAAGCCGTTTTGAAAATCTGCCCCTTATGACATCACAAGGGGGCGTGTCCACATAGATGTGTGCTGGATAGATCAGCCTACCCAGTGGACTGTAGCAAACGTGGCTCAGTCCATCCGACAGACATCTGGGTGGACACGCCCACTTGTGATGTCATAAGGGGCAAGTTTTCAAAACGGCTTGTAAGGCTAATCACACTCACACCAGGTGGCATGTCATGGGACCCTTTAACACCTCAGAATACGAACAAATGGATGTCCTGTGGCCTCTGAGAGGACATGGTCTGCCTTGCTTTATTGACGTCTGTGCGTCGTTGATTCTTCGTCAGACTCGTTTGCGCGGCCGCTGCGAGTCGCCCCAGCTGCTCATGGACACCAAGGTCATCTACCCGGTGACCTTCCCCTTCAACCCCTCCTCCCTGGCCCTGGAGACCATCCAGATCCCCAGCTCCCTCAACCTGGGCTTCCTGGTCCGGGTCTAGACCCAGGACACACACACACACACACACACACACACACACACACACACACACACACACACACACACACACACACACACACACACACACACACACACACACACACACACACACACACACACACACACACACACACACACACCTTGAGACACACACACACGCGCGCGCGGGCACACCCATACAATTGCATACATGCACACACACACCTCTCCACACACACATACACACCTCTCCACACAAACACACATCTTGAGACACACACATACACACCTCTCCACACAAACACACATCTTGAGACACACACACACACACATGCAAACATAAAAACACAAGCGTATATTATAAACACCCATTGGTACAATCACCATCTTCTCAAATGCATCTGTATAATATACTCATACACATGCAGACAATTGCACACTCATGAATACACGCACACACACAAACACAAACATATACACACAACGTATACATATATAAATATAGATCTATAAATATCATTAATTAAATGTATCATTCTAGGATGTCCTATTTATTTATTGAGTATCACTAACCCGTGGTTTTCATGTGAATACGTGTTGGATATTACACTAGTCCCACGATAGCTGCTTGTGTGTCGGGCAGCATTAACTTAAGCATTAGTACGTAGTGTGTGCTAATAATTTGACATGTGTTTTTGAAACTAGCTGTTGGTCGTTGTTTAGCTTTGGTATCTTAGCGCAGAGCTCTTGGTTAGCTTTGCCCCGTTAAGCTCACGCCTCTGTGAGAGGAACTGGAGCAGTGATGTAGCGTATTGCGGAGTGCGTTTTAGGAAGGATGAGGTATGTTGAAGGTCTCGAAGCTTATTAGGAATCTCTGTGTTGAGAGCCATTGTTTAAGAGTAAACACTACGCGCGCGACATAAAAACATATCAGCCCAAACTAAACGATCACAGACCAGCTCAACAAACTGAATTTCAAGTTTTTTGAGATCCAAGCTATATTGTTTTATAGTTATTGTAGTGTATTTATATTGTTAACTAATGTAGTTGACTATATAATGATAAGTAACATTTAGAATATTATCGGTACCACACACACACACACACACACACACACACACACACACACACACACACACACACACACACACACACACTTCACTATGACCACACACACACACACACACACACTTCACTATGACCAGCTCAAAATAAATTATTTCAGTATTATTATTGTTGTTGCGGACGGTGAGAATGGTGTGAGTCTTCCCTCAGGAGCTTGTTGTCCTAGCACCTCTGGACACGTCCACTGTTGCATGTTTTATGTCCACTGTTACATTCATGTTTCTTTTGTGTTTTATTTATTCCATCACCGCTCTTTTTTGGACCTCTTGCGTTACCTGCCTCAAACCCACCTGTAAAGACCCTCATGCCTTCCCAATCTGTGGCCAAAAAAGGAACAAAGTCAGCTTTTATGTCCCAAAACGGTTTTGTTTATTTCTCTGTAAGTTGACTAGTTTTCTTTGTGTTGAAACAACCCAGTCCCTGGCCTTGTATTTGGAGGACTGTGACGCTAGCTTGGTACAGGGGGTTTAGCTTTGAAGGTAGCTGGCCTGTAGGACCGGACTTTAGTTGCTTACCTGCTAAGTTCCCATGCTGTTCCCCTCTTACTATGGTCTATTCTCCAGTGGAAAACCAAAGGTTTCACTGTCTACCATGTCCTGGAGCATCTACCTGCACAGCTTGTTACTTGGTGGAAACACGGTTACATGAGCATGATATCTGGCTAGCCTGCTTTCAGCCGGCCTTTGCTTGGCATGACCTCCACTGACACACAGTTATATATCAGCTAGTTACTGAGAACCTAATTTGGTATTCATTTATCTAGGATTTAATATGATGAACACAAGAAGAAACACTGTCTAGATTAGGGCTTTTATGAAGTCTGCCCATTGTTTTGTGATAATTAGCCCCTTGTGTCGAAGGCCATCTAATCTCCGATATCATTACCTTATGCATCCTACTATTCATCCCACAGTAGTATTCACTGAAAACCAATCATGCCTGTGCAAATTAGTTTGAACCTTGACTGCCCTTTGACCTCACCTTTCTACAAGATAATTTCATTTTGGTAGGCGTGCCTCACATCAGGTCCCGAAACAGTCACCAGACAAAATAAGCACCCCCGCTCTGAGTGGAGCTCTTAAAGGTTGATTTGGAGACTGCTGGTCGAAATACGAGTGCTGAGAAAGATATCTGACCAAACTAAAATATACAATTAAAAGCCAAGACTGGACCCTTCTCGCTCAGACAGGGACGAGCTAGAAATTACGATGTATTTTAGTTTAATTATTTAGTCTTTTTAAAAAAAAAAAATATTGTGTGGTCTTTTAAATAAATACATACTGTCATATCTCATATCTTACCAGAGGTTTTGAGAATGCCAATTTTTTTTGCAAATGTATATTTTGTGGAACAATAGGCAGTTCCAGGTTTTGTTTGAAGACGCTTCTACATACTGGATGAAATGTAGAGATAATGAACGATTTAACCATATGAATGTTCAGAAATTGTCAAAGATTCGTACGTCAATTTAAGCTGCACATGATTTGGGCAAGCCTTATCTGAATTATTTGCTATCTGAATGATCTCAACGAATGCTTTTTTTTCCATTTCTGTCGATGCAGTATTTTTGTTGCTGGTTTTCACTGTAAAATGGATTTGAATATCTGCGAAATGTTCATGTTTTTTTCTTTTGATTCGGTGTCCTTTGTGCATACATTACGTGTTTTTAGATATGTTACTTTGTTATGCTGCAGGTCATAATGCACTTTTTAAAAAAATATCGCAGACAACGTCCTATCAATGCAAATGGTCACATGTAAAAAAAAAAAAAAAAAAAGATTCCACGCTGTCTTAAGCCTTTTTATTTCGTAGGTCCTCGCACCTCATTGCAGAGCGTCAAACACATTCCCTGCAGAGCTACGATAAGAGGCTCTCCTCCCCTAGTTTAGCTCCCCCCCGCTCCCTATTACGTGTTACACATTGAACTATGAACGGCCCCCTTTTGTTTCAGCCGGACGCCCCCATAAGGGCATTGCTAGGCCGCGTGGAAAACCTGGCCTAGATTCAAAGGGAGAACCCTGTTCGCAGACTGTTGTCAAGCTGGCTCATCTCAACCCCACCTACTGGGCTTCCCCCGGGGTCTGACTCTACATGCTGTTCCCTCGTTCACTTTTAGTTTTCCCCGACGGAGAGACTGCTGTATATTGAGGAGTACACACGAAGGATCATGTTATCATCAGCACTAGCTTCCACGCCGATACTTTGAAATCCCCAGGAACCCGGCTGGGGAACCTCCTTGTCTTCATCTGTGCTGCTGGTACCGTACCGGTGCAGACCAATAAGACCAGTCGTCCCCTCTCCCGCCTAGTCTCACGCCAAAACCCGTGTAAACACTTGACAAACTGGACCGTTTGTAATTTCTGGTAGCTGTGCTTTGTGAATGTCTTCACCAATACGAAACTTTGAATACGTTTAAAATGTCAAATGTGTAAAAGTTAAATAAATGAATTCAACATTGACTGTCAAGGAGAAGATGTATTTTTTTTATTGATAACCTGAAGCCTTGTTGCTTTAAACTTTAGCAGTTTTTCTTAGCAAGAAATATGACAATTGCCAATTCGTTATGTTCCTTCAGTCCAATGTCATAGAACAATTTCACAACTGTATTCTAGGAATATGTTGTCTATGTTAACTGCATATTTTGTCAGCTATATTTGACATTTGATTGACGTACCTACTGTCCAATGCCACTCGGTGGGTCTGGAAATCATTGGCTGGAGTTTTTCGAGCCCTGCCCATTCCACAGATGATTGACTTGTTTAATTTTCATGTCAGTACTTCTAACTCGGTGGGTGTAAGTGGGTTATGATAAGGATTTCAAGTAATTTTGCAAAAATGGCCAAAAAAGAGAATTCCATACCCAACCTTTAACTTAGCAACAATGCAGAAGAATTATAATTTTATTGAATTATTAAACTATGAATAGACCTTTTATCAACCAAGTGATATTGTGAAGGCCAGCCATATTGTGAACACGTACCTTTTGAGGTCACCTGCTGGTCTGGGGCTCATTCAGGTACCCTGCTGGCTCCCCTGGGTCATTCAGGTATAAGGTGGGGTCCTATGGATCACCCAGGTACCCTGCTGGGCTCCTTGGGGTCAACCAGGTATCAGCTAGGGTCCTGGGGATCATTCAGATACCTTGCTGGGCTCCTGCCCCGAGGGTTAATCCCTCAGCAGTGTCCCAGCTTTAACACCAGGATAAGGAGCTTAACTCTGTCTCCCAGTCTCTCCTTCCAAATCTTCTCCACTCTCACCCACAAGCCGCAGGGCAGAAGACATCTTCTATAGAGACCAGTTCAACTGCTGAGGTAAGACGTTATTCCTTACTGTCTTGCAGGTCTACCCGGACGTCTGTGTGCTGAAACGATCGATCCGTTGACATTATGTTTTGTTTATGTTGAAACATTCAGGATGCTCTGCAGTACTGGTACTTGGATAAAAAAAATATTGGAGTGGGGATAAGTAGAACTGTAAACGGCAAAGTGGCCTCTGTAAAAGGGTGATTTGCGTCCTGGTAACTGGGTGCTTCGAAGTTGCGGGATCAATGCTGTGCTCAATGCTGTGATCAATACTTAGTTATGAATGTTTATA
>OLKM01000460.1:29911-77411 GCA_900291075.1 Melanogrammus aeglefinus | reverse complement strand
CACACACACAGACACACACACACACACCTGATCCCTGTAGCTCACAGCTCACCTACGCATGTCTATCCTCAATATACCCCCAATAAAAAATAATGAATGTGACATATTTTCCTGTGATTCCATTCAAAGTGTGGCACTCCTTGACCCCTGACCCCTTCTGTCCTACAGCGGATTGGATAACAAGTGTTCCGTCTACCCGCTGTCATTGGATAAGAACGAGAACCTGGCCGCCAAGAAGAAGTCTGTTGCGATGCACACCAACTACCTGTCAGGGTGCAGCTTCACCAACTCCGACATGCAGGTGAGGTCATGAAGGGGTCGCAGGTAAGTTCTTTGATAAGATAAGATAAGTTGTACTTTATTCATCTCAGCAGAGAAATTTAGGAAGGAGGGATTGAGGGTTCGCAGGCGAGGTCATGGGGGGGGGGGGCAGGATAGGTCAATGGGGGGGGGGGGGTGGTCGATGACCAAACCAGAAGCCCTGCGCGGAGATATTTTCCAGAAAGAAGGAGGCGTTTTATAGCTGCTGTGATTGGATACAATATTGCGTGAGGCTCCATGGCTTCCAGCAGCGATGGTCGTGGGGATAGGTGGTGCCTCACCTTCGTGGGGATGGGTGCTGTCTTATCTTCGTGGGGATAGTTGCTGTCTAACCTTCGTGGGATAGGTGTTGCCTACCCTTTGTAGGGGATGGGCTGAGCCTTTGCTGAAACAAGTGCCAGGTGTTTATCCTCCCACACCTCCAGTCTGTGACCCCCCCTGCGGATTGAGATTAATTCGAAGCTGTTCCTGCGGCTGTGTCCCCCCACGTTGTGAGGTGACACATTGCGAGGTAGCTTGTACAGTGCCACAGTTCGCCAGATGAGAGAATAATGCAAAAAAAAAAGCACCTAATATCTCCCATGCAGGGGCGAGGCGATGAGTGTAAAGTAAGACTGAGGAGGACAGGAAATGAGAGGACCCGGGGACGGGGACAGAAGGGGAGACGAGGTGATAGTAGGTTGTTAATAATTAACCGACCCAGAGGAGCCGGACAGAAGGGGGGGAGGAGAAGGGACGATAGATGCTAGGGGGGGAGGAGGGGAGGGGATGGGAGAGCGTGATGGTCCTCGGCGGTGGGTGTATTTATAGCCGCTGAGTGGCCTTTATCTAGCCCCGAGTGCACTGAGCAGCAGGAGTGTTCCAGGGGAGCAGACGCACGCCATCATGGGACAACACCATGTGTATGTGTGTCGGTGTGGGTGTGTGGGTGTTTGTATTAAACATTGTTTGTTTATGTTTCCTGTACCCTTCTCTCGTCTCGGACACTAATGCCTAACAACACACCGGCACACTTGTGTACGCAGAGAGCGGCGTGGAAAAATACGCACGTTTTCAAACCTTGTTTCTCCTTCATACTAGTTATTACTGTTACTAACCATTACTGCCCTCTCTCTCTCTCTCTCTCTCTCTCTCTCTCTCTCTCTCTCTCTCTCTCTCTCTCTCTCTCTCTCTCTCTCTCTCTCTCTCTCTCTCTCTCTCTCTCTCTCTCTCTCTCTCTCTCTCTCTCTCTCTCTCTCTCTCTCTCTCTCTCTCTCTCTCTCTCTCTCTCTCTCTCTCTCTCTCTCTCTTGCGTCTCTCTCTCTTGCATCACACGCAATCCCAGAGAAATGCGCACACAAACTACTTAACATGCACTGTCACATAGTAGGTCACATTTACATGATTTATTCCTACCTATGAATTCATACACACGGTCATATTCACATACGTTTGGATTTTATATACGGTACATGTACGTTTTCTTATCTGGTAAATCCATTAAGCACTAAAATTGGATAATACGAACATTTGTATTTCTATTAAAAGTGCTATCTCTATATATTGAGCTTAAGTCACAATATCTGTAACTGCGGTAAGAAGAAATGTGTTTCAAACTAATGGATTGTCTGGGATTTGGCACATGAAAATAATAAATCAATACTTTGGCTTCGGTTTAGTGGATCTGACGCTGTTCCCCCTGACAGTCACTCTGCTCTGCAGGAATTGCCTGTGACGTAGCACTGGAAATAATCCTCTGTAGTACCTCTTTGTGGAGGGGGGCAGGAAGTGGAGGCTATTGATGCCCGGTGCATTAGACAGTAGACAGCTGCTTCTGTCTAATGCACCGGGATGCACTGCTCCTCTGAATCTGTGCCGTGGGAGACACAGGGAGAGAGAGTTAGTGAGAGATAAAAGAGAAAGACAGTGTGTGTCTGTGTTTGTGTGTGTGTGTGTGTGTGTGTGTGTGTGTGTGTGTGTGTGTGTGTGTGTGTGTGTGTGTGTGTGTGTGTGTGTGTGTGTGTGTGTGCGTGCGTGCGTGCGTGCGTGCGTGCGTGCGTGCGTGCGTGCGTGCGTGCGTGCGTGCGTTTGTTGATGTATCTTTACAACCCTGCTTATACTTTATTTATACATATAAATAATAACAAACATAAATTTTTCTAAATATCCATATTCTGAAACACATTTTTACCGGTACTCATGGACTTTGATTAGTTTTTGTATATAGGTTTAGTTGTGGAAAATCAGGCTTGTTGGAAAAATGAAGTATTTTGTTTATTGTCATAGACCATGAACTAAATGTAGACGTAAGACCAAGGACCCTTCTCAATTGTAAATATTGACATTACTGTATTTGGAATATCCTATTTTTACATGCAGGTATATTTACCTACCTCTAGAGGGCAGCATTCTTCCTGTTACTTAGTTGAGCACCAACTGTATTGTAGTTTTCGGCTAGTATTTTGGGTTGAGTTATGGAGGGTGACATTATCTTCTCTTAAGCCTTAACAACTTGTGTGTGAGTGTGTGTGCCGGCGTGTCCGCGTCAAAGTCTCTTTCCAATAAACTAATCCCGTTGAGCCGCTATCCGCCCGGCCGCCTCAGCGTGACGTTGGGCAGTGACCAGCGTGCGCCTCTGCCCCCCAGCTGCTGACGTCCAGCGGCGACGGCACCTGTGCCCTGTGGGACGTGGAGAGCGGCCAGCTGCTGCAGAGCTTCCACGGCCACACGGCGGACGTCCTCTCGCTGAACCTCGCCCCCTCCGAGACCGGCAACACCTTCGTCTCAGGGGTGCGTGACCACCCACCCCCCCCCCCACCCCCCTCCCTCTTCCGGGCATGATACCGTGTGATCGTGCCGGTCACTGTGGCGCTCTGTGTGTCCTTAGTGTTTAATGATTATCTTCTGTGTGTGTGTGTGTGTGTGTGTGTGTGTGTGTGTGTGTGTGTGTGTGTGTGTGTGTGTGTGTGTGTGTGTGTGTGTGTGTGTGTGTGTGTGTGTTTGTGTCTGTGTATATGTGTGTGTGTGTGTGTGTGTGTGTGTGTGTGTGTGTGTGTGTGTGTGTGTGTGTGTGTGTGTGTGTGTGTGTGTGTGTGTGTGTGTGTGTGTGTGTGTGTGTTGACATCAGGGCTGCGACAAGAAGGCCAACGTGTGGGACATGCGCTCCGGGCAAAACGTCCAGTCCTTCGAGACGCACGATTCAGATATCAACTGTGTGAAGTGAGTACCGTGTGCGAGTGTCTCACCACATATATCACTCTCATATATCACTCTCATGTATCACTCTCTCCGTTCCATCCCATCTTTCTTTGTGAATTCACCACAAATTAAATGGGACTACCAAATAGACCCTTAAACTTGAACTATGTATGTCTTGTCATTAAGCAGCCTCTAGTGGCCTGAGTTGTAGCTACAGTTATTGCTTTATCATTCCTAAAGTAACATGAATATCTAAGATGTCTTGAGAATTTCTGATGAACTGATTGTATTGTCATGTAGGCGGGCTCCTTCTATTCATTTGGTATCTTTTTGGTTCAATGGAAAATTCCTGAAATGGGAGGGCATGTGACTTTGATTATACGATACTAATACGCTAATAGATGGACTAAGCTCTTCAGAATTAGATTACATCCTTCCGGATGTCGATTGAGTCACGCAAAAGTGTGTGTTTAGCAGCCTGTTCGCCGGCTTTGTTAAGAGGGAGGGAAGAATCCGCACGTGATGCCATGTTGTGATGAGGCGCTGCCGCCATGTCACCCCACCTTTGTTTGTGTTCAGGTACTACCCCACCGGAGATGCCTTCGCCTCGGCCTCCGACGACGGCACTGTGAGTCAGCTGTTCCTCCTCAGGGTGTTCTTCCCCTTGTTGATCTCCCAGCAATGATGTATCATTAGGTTCCCAAAAGTCCACAGATAATAACCCCATGTGTGTTGCTCGGATTCCCCCTGCCTTCCAGCAGTATGGATTTTGCTGAGGTCGACACAAACATCCGAAAGGTCATTTGGTTGTCCCCCGTATGGGCCTGCAGGGGTCAGCGATTACAGTGTAATTTGCAGCCATGTGTTTTTTGTTGATCTGTTGTGAAATCCTTTGTCTGTGTTGAGACTCGAGGTCAAATTCCATTTTGCTGAATAATGCAACAAGGTGAAATGTTCCCGTCATGGTTTTTTGTTTTTATTTGGTTAAGCATGAGGTTAGTTCTACACGTCACACATTGACAGGTCTGGACAATTGACATATGACTCATGTCTCACCATAATCATTGCCTGGAAATTGTAGGCTAGCTAAAGGTCCCCAAGTGTTGTTCTGCCTGTCATCAGAGGTGAGGCTAAGCGGTGTTTGGTCTTGTCTGACGCTGCGCTGGTCTTGTGACCCCCAGTGCCGTCTGTACGACCTGCGGGCGGACCGCGAGGTGGCCGTGTATCAGAAGGACAGCATCATCTTCGGTGCTTCCAGTGTGGACTTCTCTCTCAGTGGTGGGTGACAGCAGCACTCACACAGCAGGACGCTGCCTGGGTCCTGTGGGTCTCCAACTGAACACGGCTTTCAGAATCACAAGAAGTTGCACGGGGGCTATGATATACAACTAAAGTATTTTTGTGTTTCAGAGTTATACATGATATTAATATTATATAATAAATAAAAATATATTATATTATATTTTTCTCTCTGTTTCTCTTTCTGTCTTGCTCTCATTCTCTGTCTCGCTCTCTGTTTCTCTCTCTGTCTTGCTCTCATTCTCTGTCTCGCTCTCTGTTTCTCTCTCTGTCTTGCTCTCATTCTCTGTCTCTATCTCGCTCTGTTTCTCACTCTCTGTCTCTCTCTCGCTCTCTGTTTCTCTTTCGCTGTCTCTCTCACTCTCTGTTTCTCTTTCTCTCTATGTCTCTCGCCCGTCTCCAGGCCGCTTGCTCTTCGCCGGCTACAACGACTACACCATCAACGTGTGGGACGTCCTGAAGGGGAACCGTATCTCCATCCTGTTCGGCCATGAGAACCGCGTCAGCTGCGTCAAGGTGTCTCCGGACGGCACGTCCTTCGCCTCTGCGTCCTGGGACACCAGTCTGCGGGTGTGTGACCTTCGACCCCTGGTCCTCACCAGAACCATACCTTGGGGCGGGCCTGGTTCCTGACCCTGCTGTTGGAATGATGCATGCACTGCACATACATGTGGATTTGTACATATTGTTTGTATATTTTGGGGTTTATATAAATACATGTTTTACTGTATTACCAACTATTTTATTTGATTGCCTTAATCTAGCAATTGTAAGTGCTTGTCACGTGTTTCTATGAACATCCTTACTGCACCGACAGCGATATATTGTTGTTTCTCTTTCTTCTGACGATTGTACTTATTGTAAGTCGTTTTGGATAAGAGTGACTTTTTCATGTTGGATCAGAGCAACGGGACAATTAATGCCTCCTTCTCAACCTCATCTTCAGATCTGGGCCTAGAACCGTGGCGTTGCCATGGTGACCCACGGAACCCGGATACACAGGGTACAGCACGCAACGCCTGGAGAGCCAGTGGCAGGCCAACGTCAAATGATGAATGCTGGTTCCCCATCTCATGCACACACACACACACACACACACACACACGGAAAGAGTTGGACTCAAGTTGTATCGGTATATTCTAACAATGTATGATGAGCGCAAAAGTGTCCCATGCTAGTTGGCGATTAGGGTGTTAGGTTTGTATTGCTACACATCGCTTGACAACTTGACCACAGATGTATTGTATTGTATTAGAAACAATGGTTATCGTTATAATATTGTATAAATAAAAGCCAACGTTAGACAAATAAACCCTAATTGACCTCTAGAATGGACTCCCAAAAGCATATGCTGTATTATCCTGTGACACAATAGACCTACTATGGACTCACTGAATCCTCTAGCGGTTTCTTAGTATTTACCCCAGAAGGCCGTGGACTGTTCAGACTAGTGTTAAAGCACAACTGCCCCCTGATGAATGTCTTCCTACAACGCCCCCCCCCCCCCCCCTCGTAGGCTGGGCCCCGGGGGAGCCCTGTCTGTCTGCTCTTCTGTTGTCACATGACTTTTACCTCAACTTGACTTGCCAAGCCATTTCCTTGTATAACAATTAAAAAGAAAAACATTCAAAGGGATGATGACTTTGATTTCTGTGTGTGTGTGTGTGTCGGTGTGTGTGTGTTTGTGTGTGTAAGGGGGGGGGGGGGGGGGGTTGGGTGTTGGTGTGTGTGTGTGTCTGAAGGGGGTGATGCGATCAGAACCAGCT
Organism: Melanogrammus aeglefinus; assembly: GCA_900291075.1. Classification (NCBI taxonomy): domain Eukaryota; kingdom Metazoa; phylum Chordata; class Actinopteri; order Gadiformes; family Gadidae; genus Melanogrammus; species Melanogrammus aeglefinus. The sequence continues at coordinate 70,848 of OLKM01000460.1, read as the reverse complement.
TGATCAGCGCATGGTTCCAACTGCTGATATTCTCATGACCTACAAAAGCCAACGTCAGGACTTTTTTTCCAACGTCTCTTTAAATAATGTTATTATATTACCGATCAAGGTTATGTCTAGTTTCATACAGGATTTGCAGGGAAATGTTTGTGTGACATACTCAGTATTTCTGTCCTTAACATTAAACTTAATCACAATTGAATAAAAATTTAACAGAAATATAAAAACACAAGAAAGATAAAGCATTAAGTTATTGCAAGCATAAGATTAACGGTCATGATATGTCTACTATCACACTTTTGTATGGTTGGCCAGTGAATTCCCCTTTTGGTTATATTTGCGGAAAATTACACGTCAAAGTGACATTCTTGTGGGAACACTTAAATTGCTTAGCCATGGATGAAATAGTTAGAGGAAAATATGTGTCTACAGAAAAAAAAAGAACAATGGGTAACCAGCTTCATGTTAAAGTTAAGAGAGGCTAAATTCTCGTGTTTTAGGATAGCCATGGATGAAGACAGGAATGTTGAATAATAATCCACAAATCCATACCAGTGGCGGGTATGAACAACACCAATAATCACCAATAATCGCTGTCATCTTGCGACCTATATAAATGTCATATTACCGGTATTACATATATACTCATGTTATATATTGAGAATGATAATAACAATTATTTCGCATTTAAATTTATTCTGCGATCAATCCCCAATATTTTACCTGCAGGGCGAGGCTCCCTAAGAAGAGGCCTGCCACCTGTCCGGTGTTCTGTCGATTTCTCCTACCCGTCGAGAACTGATACTTTGTGGTTCTGCGCATGCGCAGTACCGATTTCCCAATTTCCACGCCCATAAATTTTTGCAGCTCTTCAGTCTTCGCTGCTGTTAACGGTGGTCCGAGCGATAAATATAACACGACTGATTTTCATATTATTTGGGATACTACTCTTTGATAATTACTACCCATGTTTCACCCAATAAAATTACTAGCACTATATTTGATGTAATTCATTAACTGTTCAGCCATATCTAAATTCTACCTACTTGTGTGAAGAATAAATTTTAAAATGTCCAAAAATCAATTCACAATTTTTTGTTTTCCTCCTTCTTAAAAAGATTTAATAACAACTTTGCTCTTTGTAGCGATGGAAGAAAAGTGGGAAGAGGTTTATAACTAGGCCTACCTTTCTGAGGGAATATACCCTTCTGGGTATAATAAGTCACAAAGACTGAACCTCAGAAGGTACAGTCAAAAATTCACAGTCAAGGGTGAGTATCTGAAATGCATTCAAATGTAGCTGTTACGAGACATAGATTCGTCTGTAATGTTGATTTTACTGGAAAGGCATGAGTGTTCACATTGATAGCTGGGTATGTTCTGTGAAGTTTCTATTGTGTTTTATGTTATTTGTTAATTCTTTTAACTTTTATGAAAGCTAAACAAATGTTAATTGTTTAAGGTGCTGGAATGTGACAAGTGCCATAAAGTCACATGACCATAAAGTAGCATTTTTTGATAGAGTAGCGTGAATCGATAGATAAACCTATCGGTTTATGCTGCGGTAGCAATTTTCGACAAAGCAGATCGCGGTTATGCAAATACACTCCACGCGTTTCCTGGATCCATTTTGCAAAAACAAGCAGGAAGAAGCAGGAAAAATCCGCCGGTTCTGTTTTTTTTACAGAAATGTGGAATGATTGTTGATTGTTGATGATTGTTCGTGTCATCTTTTGTATTTATATCCACACATCGGCTTTGTAGCAGGAAGCGATTTGATTGGCTGTGTCACACCAAATTTGTACCGGGTGCCAAATTTGTACCGGGTTACGTAATCCATTCCAAACCTGCCTAGCAACAGATGATCGCGGACGATCGCGTCGAATGACTAGGAAGATTCGCGAACATTCTCGATATCGTTCATGGAGCGCGACAAGACAGATAACACTTCTCAAATTAAATTTAATAGCGTTCCTAATTAGATTTATTAGCGTTCCTAACTTTATATTTGTATTGGATTTAATTGTTTAATCGCATTTAGCTAGTAAACTGAGTGTATAAAGCAGGTTTCAAAAAACATTCGCGCTCATGTTGCCAAAGACGAAATAACATAATACAGATAGCGGATCGCTAGATAACACTTGTTTTTACTTTATATTTGTATTGCATTTAATTGTTTAATCGAATTTAGCTAGTAAACTGGGTGTTTAAAGTGTAGGAACGCTAATAAATGTAATTAGGAACGCTAATAAATGTAATTTGTAAAATAAGTGTTATCTGTCTTGTCGCCCTCCATGAACGATATCGAGAATGTTCACAAACTTTCTAACGTCATTCGACGCGATCGTCCGCGATCATCTGTTGCTGGGCAGGTTTGGAATGGATTACGTAACCCGGTACAAATTTGGCACCCGGTACAAATTTGGTGTGACAGCTGCAGTATGCGTCTAGAGAGACTAGTCCCCTATACGTCAGACACGCCCTCGGTCATCCGCCGACGGACACATGTAGTGTGCACGAGGCATACTGTGTAAAATGAGCCCTTCACTTTTCGGAGGTAGCCTGGCTAACGTAACGCCAGAGCTCATCTCAATCTACACCGAGAAGAGGTCTGGGAACCACACATTCATTTTCTCGTATTTGAGGCGTGGTTTACGATTGCCCGGAGCCGTTTATTGGGCGCTACGAATGTCTATCATATGAGTCTGTACGTAGCTCATAGCCAATCGTATCAATTACACCATATGAGTATGTAGAGACAGAAATCGATGAGGAAGAAGCATGGACAGATTATAGAATGGACAGCGGATTCCAAAATGGCGCCCATTCATTCCTATGAAAACTGCTCAATGTCGCAGAGCAACGTCAAGGAGAGATTTGCTTCCGCATCATGGGAGGCTAGCCACGCCCTAGTTCATGACGTACCGGATGCAGAAATATTCATCGTTTTCTAGCATTGTAGCATCATAAACCAGAGGTCTGAGCGATCGCAGTCGAATTGATTACCGACCATGGAAGTATAAGTTTACTTCATAAATATGAACGATTGCTCCATATAACACCAACAACATAGTAAATGAATGTAGGCCTAGAAAAAAATACAGTTCAATGTTATTGCTTAAGAAACAGATTCCTTCCAACTATTTATGAAAAAATGCAATCAATAATTGATATACAAATAAATGGTTACATATTGATCAACAACGAGGTTGGAGTAGCCAAAGGCTATATAATTGTAATACACCAACATTGTTAACTGTCAAACAGCTAAACAAGCAAATGTAAAATGAAATACTAACGCAACTGAAATGTTTATTAGGCTATTAACAATATTATGAAAATGATAACGTTTTGCACCCGTTCTTTGTCTTTGGATCTTTTGAGTAAATGGATCAATAAATGATGAATCACAATAATCGCAAGCAGAGGAACGTGAGAGTCATTGAGCAGCAGCTGAACCAGTCTAAAAAATCCCTTTATCACTAAAACACTTTGAGTGATTAAATAAAAGTCACCACAGTGACTAATTCTAAGCACTGAATATTTATGTATTGAAATAACGTATCTGGATTTGAATTTCAACGTCCCTGATTACATTGGGGACGTTGATTAATGTTTACGTAGAATTTTTTTTGAATATTTGATTTTGAAATTTTTACATTGAAAAATAAAGCTGAATAGGAGTTCAATTCAAATCCAGGCACGATATTTCAATGCATAAATATTCAGTGCTTAGAATTCAATGGCTTTTTATTTTCAAAATCCGATGGCACAGATTTATTTCCATAGAAGTAACTCAAACATTTTGTGGTTGAGAGGGCGTATCAGATTCCACCATAGGTTTCTACAGGACAAAATTTGTGTGGGGGTGGGGGAATCTAGAGCGGTTCTCCACATGAAGAAACATTCAGTTTCTATTGTCATACCAAATGGATGCGTTCAACAAAAGAACAAGGAATTGAAAGCTACTTACAATAGGCCTAGGCTACAATCATTTCCCATGATGGCAGCTATGTTGCACTTTCAGCTGGAATTCACCGGTAGGCCTACATCAAAACCACGTGTCTTCTTTAAATTTCAGTTCCCTTTATTTATTCACACAGTTCATCAGCGGCATTCATTCAGAATCAGAGCCCACATTAAAGCTGCATTTATGGCGACTATCACTACCCAGCCGAAAAATAGATGCGCTATAAATGGTTTTGTTTATAGCAGTTAGGAACATGGGCATAGTTGTGGAAGTGCTGGTGTTAGAAAATAAAGTTGACGGGAATTAAATTGCTGCACATCGACTGTACAAATGTAGATTATTCATCGCAAGAATTTTAATTCAGAAATCGAATAGCTAATAAAGTCTGAATTGTGAGATAAAATTCAGTGCAAATTCATGTGCAACACTCTGATGCATTAGTTCAAATTTGGGTTTACGAATGTGCACATTTTGGGCATGTTCTCAGATTATGAAACACTGGTGTGCAAATGTGTTTTGCACCAACTGCGCTGCAATGATTGTAGCAAAAGGATTTGTGCACCTGTAACACAGATTTGCGTAATCGTAGACCCTGTTTTGTGTTTACAATAGGCTCTATGCACAACTCCACTACTTCCTGGACTTAGTGCAGCTCCTTCATTTCCTGTCTTACATTACTGGACAAACTGATTAATCCAGGTGTGTCTGAGTAGTCCCAATGGTCAGACACACCTGGATTAATCAGTTTATCCAATAATGTAAAACAGGAAATAAAGGAGCTGCACTAAGTCCAGGAAGTAGTGGAGTTGTGCATAGAGCCTATTGTAGAAAAAATATTTACGACGTACTGTTACACATTTGTGACTTTAGAGTACACATGCAATATAAATATATACTACTTCAAATTTATTGTGACTTTAATGTACGCATTCAAATTCTGCAGTTACATGTGCTAAAGACTTTTGCTACAATATTACCTTCAAAAATTAGTTTGGTTCTCTTTAATGGGAGCCGGAAGTGGGAGATTCCTGGGGCTTGCCCGCAACAGCTATCAAATAGTCCGTCGAGGCGGAGTCAGCGAACATAGTGTCGTGTGTCGTTGCGACGGTGTCCTTCCGCCCTTGTACGTGAAGAGATCCGTCAGATATCGCTGGGAGGGTGAGCTTTGTTTAACCTTTTATTGAATTCCACACAACTATGCGTTTGTAACATTTTATACATCAAAACTAAAACATGGTCTCTTTTTGTGTACATCCCTGCTGTGTAGAAGACAGCCCTAGGTTGGACGTTAGTAGGCTCCGGTTGGCGCTCCGGTGGGCTCTTTGTGCTCCGCTCTGATGACAGTAACCCCGGAACCCGGAGCTGCTGCCTGTTGGCCTCTTATGGGTTTTAGGTTTAGGTTACTGTTATAATATAGTGATTTGGTCTTACGCGTACGATCTAACGAGTGGGTATTCGTTGCCTAGTATTACTCTTGGTGATACGGTTAGCTCGCGGGGTTAGCTACATTGTAGCATATGCTCACCGGTTAGCTGACTGAGAATTTGATTTCCTTGTTCAGTTTGTACCCATAATAGTCGACATTTTTCAACCGGGTTTGCCTCCTTGGAGATATCACTCGTAATGTAATGGCTGAGGTCAATTCTACCAGAACTGAGGGATTGGCAACACAGATTGGAGTGCTTGGAGATTGGCCTAACGTTACAGCTTTTTTTTTAAACTATTAAAGAGCCAGTGAGCTGGCACACACCGGATACTGTGTGTGGTGTGTGTGCGGTGTGTGTGTGTGTGCGTGCGTCCGGGAAGCCCCTGTGACGCGTGTATAAACTACGTCGCTGCTCAGAAAGGGGTATTCACCATCCACTCTCACACACACCGTGGCGATTACTGCAAGGGTCCGAAAAGCCAAACTCTCGCGGGCACCGGAGTAAACCGCTGCCGAGACAGAGCTCCACACGTCCTCACACACCGCGCCGCCGGTGCCCCTTGACATGACTGCTTGAAAATGTAGCGAAAAGTACGCCAGTAGAGTGGAACATTTTGTGTGTGTGTGTGTGTGTGTGTGTGTGTGTGTGTGTGTGTGTGTGTGTGTGTGTTTTTTTTCTCTCTAAATTGGGGAATTATTTAAGTAAAAGTGATTTAAAATGGGGCAGATCATATAAGACAAATTGCCACGTTTAAACTTTTTTTTGGGTACATTGGCTCTAAGAGTTCCGTTTAACAAAGTAACTTAAGCCCATCCAACGACTTTAGTGATACCAATGGCATAATGTTAAAGTTCAAAGTGTTCAACTAAACACAATTTAGTTTTGTAATCTGTGGACAAAACTAATTTTATGGTGTTCAATAGTTTTGAATGTCTACATGTAAACAGTAACAAAGTCACGAACTCGAATGATGGCCAGTTGTCTAACCTGCCTCAAAATGGCCATCTCTTCCAGAAACATGTCGTGTAGGCTGTGGAAAGAGACCCTGACCCTGTCAGAGGACTACCTGTTGTTATGCATTGCAAGCACAGGCACAGCCCCGCCGCCTCCCAGCGAGTCAGCCGCGGCCATGCGGCGACTGGCCCAGGACATGGAGCGGCAGCACTACGCTCGCTTCCAGGCTCTGGCCCAGAGCTTCCTGGCCCAGTGCGAGGCCGACGCCTGCGCCGGGCTCCGCAAGGTGATGGAGGAGCTGGTGGGAGACGGACAGTTGAACTGGGGGCGGGTGGTGTCCCTCTTCACCTTTACCGGGGTGCTGGCCAGACAACTGCAGGAGAAGGAGGGGGTACAACTGGGGCAGGACCCCGGGACGGGCAGGGCACTGGGACAGGTTCCCGGCGGGAGCTGTAGGGGTCTGGCGGAGACGATAGCGGACTACCTAGGGGAGGAGAAGAGGGACTGGCTGCTGGAGAACGGGGGCTGGGTGAGTGTTGGTCATCATGACTCCACTGCAATGCATGACATCTGCTTATCAACAACGAGCCATTGAACACAGTGTTGACCTGTTCCCTTTAAGGTCCGGTCACTAATCGAACTGGACGTGTCATAGTTGATAACATGTGTGTGCTGTGGGTTTTGTTTTTCAAATGCTTATCGAAAACTGATTAAGATTTTTTTAAAAAGAAGTTGTGGTAATTCTTTTATTTTTTTTTATTTCCTACCACAGGGAATGCCACCTTTTACTGTAAATGACAAATCAAACTGAATATGGAATTGTATTATTAAATATGGCTTGCTTACAACTTGCCTGGGCAAAGTTCAGCTTCCATTTCCCTGTGTAGATGAACACAAGTCTGTTCAGGCCCAGCGTCACAGTTTCCCTGTGACATTGAGCATGCACGTCTGCATACTAGCACGTTGCAGTCATACCTATTAATTCTTACTGCTGCTAGACAGACCTGTTTGTTTCCCCCACTGATTACATCAACCATCTTGAGAATGTATGCTTCTTAAAGGCGGTGTTGAGGCCTCGGCAGAAATGATGCTCCTCGTGGAGCCATCTTTCTAGAATGCAAGGAAGAGGCCTAATAACATCAATGTTTTGCTCTAAAAAGAGTCCTATAGATATGAGACTCGTTTTAGATCAACACTTTGCTAGTTATCCATAGTTTAGGGTGAATTAGACCTTAAATATTACTCATGGACGTATATTTGACTGTTTTGAATAACTAGCCTAGGATTCCCTTACTATCCCTAAAGAGAAAATGATGCCAATCCAGCCAAACATTGTCCGTGTGCCACACCACACAGACATACCTAGAGCTGAATGCTCACTTTTATGAATGAATTTGTCAATATAACCCCTCTATACACACACATGCGCACACACACACGCCCCTCCTTTTCAACTGGCAGCTGGCTCCAACAGCCACCGCAGTAGCCCAGCCAGATGGACTTTGTAGCAACAAGTCAAAGCTTCTCTGCTAAAAGGGCTTCAGTGGCATGACCAGAAAAACAAGTGGCTGTACAGCAGGCAACTGGTCCAGAGAGCAGGTGTTCCTCATGTTGTGGTTGACAGGCCACCTGCAGCCATGACACATAACGGGGAAACAAGAAGAGATCATATTCATATCATTCACTGCATTTACATGTTCAGGTTGTCCAGTTTTGAGTGTGTGTGGGTGGGGGGGTTTCCCACCTCATCCACTAGATGCAATCTAACCGATATAAATAATAACTCACATGTCTGAGCTCCACTGCTAACAGACTGACACTTACTCGGGGCGGAGAGCGCGTTCTCCTCCCGATCTGGTTTCCCTGGCTTAAAGGAGGCTGCGTTCCCTTTATCGTTCTAGGCGCATTGCTTCTGGCGTGCTCGATTTTAACATGAAAATATGGTCTGAAATAAAACCCTTTGAGTAAATAGTATATTGCAGCCCTTATAGGGTTATATTTAAACAAAAGGGTGGCTGTGGTTGTTTACCTATTAAGACTGAGGATGGAAGAAGTAGGTTCATGATTCAGTCTCCGGCACCTCCCTGCTTTGGCTCTGAGCAGGCTTTTGTTGGGACTGTCTATTCAGGGCCGTTAAAAAGGGTAATATTGTCGGGTGTTTATGAGCTACCCACCTCCCTGTTGTCCATCTCCTGTCTTAACTTTGTTTCTTTTGTGTGTCTTTTAGGAAGGGTTTTGTAAGTTCTCCAGCATCGCCCGAGAGGTGAACCAAGAGTCTTCGATGAAGACGGCGCTCTTCGCGGCCGCCGGGGTGGGCATCGCAGGCCTAACGTTCCTTTTGGTGCGCTAGCTGGCGTTCCCGTCTGAAACGACATGGTAGAGTTCATATCACGCAGTTAGGGAGACATGTCACCAATTTGTTCTCTTTGACATGCAGGGTTTGGGGTTCTGCGCCTAGTCCACTGACTTTGGGGCCTAAACCCCCCCCCCCCGTCACGCTTCAGCGGCCTGGTGTCTTTAGCTCCTTATGATTGTAATAAAAGATCTCGATGCCTTCAGAAAGGATAGGGTAAACCCTCGGTTTGCAGATCCCCTGACAAGTTAGTTTTTAAAGTGCAGGTTTCTGCAGGAGGTTGCTCTTAAAGTTTGTATTTTTGGCTGTGCAGCTACTGAGCTTTACATTTCAGTTTTCAGAAACACCGCCAGTTTTGTCCTAATTTTGTGTTTGCTGCATTTTTTTTTTCCTTGTGGTTTAGAGCCATTCAAGTGTACAACGTATAAATTAATATATTATATTTATATAAAATAAAACTTACTGGCCATTTTCGGATCTCTGACAGTTTCCATAGTTTTCTAATTCGTAGTATATTGTGGACTCCTATCAAATCTGGGGTTTTGTTGGGTGCCACATTTTTCTTCCGAGTATCTCCAGTGTGGACAAACAAGACGTTGGTGCTAAAATATACATTCTTTCTCGAAAAACCAGGGACCAATCTCCAATTGAAACCATGTAACCCAAATTCAGTGGCTTTGGAAAATCCTCTACAGCATTTCTGAAACATATTTTTTCATTCTTTTCTTTCTATTTATTTTTCACTCACTATAATTTTCTTTTTTTAATAAAACAATAAAATTTTGATAAACAAATCAAAACCGAGTCGTGGTGATTAAAGAACCGACGCCGTCGGCGGGTCTGAGTCTGCGCGGGCAGGTGCTGTTTCAACTGCTGGTATGTTGACATCAACCCTACAATAATAAAGCAAGCCTTCCAACGTGGGCTTGTCAGGGCAGGCCTACAGCTCAGGGGACGCTCGCAGGCTCGCAAACCTCCAGCAGCCTGCCTGGCTGCTTGTCAAGCAGAAACGCCTTTATTTATTTTTTTACTTTTAATTTGTTATCTATTTATTAACCAGATGAGACTCGTCAAGAGTCAACTCTTTTTGCAAGAATCTCCTTGCCACCGTTTGATGCCATGGGGCATCAAACGGTGCATCAGGGTTACAGTCTACAGAGAATATTACAGGAAGGGACTGTCCTATACAAGCATACAGGATCTCTGGTTTCAGCATAAAAACTCCGCCCTTAACACATTTCGAGTGTTCAATGACTTTCCTGGGACTCTCAGGGACTGGGACTTTCCTGGGATTTTGTTAGGGGCTATGTACTTCCTTATTTAACTATCAAATGTATAATCTCCCTGGTTTGTGTGTGTGTGTACAGTGTGTATATTTTTAGTTCGCAAAGGAAGTGCAATACAAATATCTAGATGTTGTAGGCCTCTTCCATCAGCCTTGAGCAAACATTAGACCCAGAGACGACACAACAGCGCCCACTAGTGCTGATGCTGAATTACTGGATTTCCTTAAACGACCAAAGATGACTTTAGCTTTCCGATGGCTCATTAACGTATTAGATGGTGGAAGGTGGACTACCCTATCCCTAGCCAAGTTGGTCTTGGGTCAAAGGTATATGGTTTTTAACCAGATACATCTTTACCTACTAAGTGCTTGACAGAACAAAAGATGTAAGACCCTAACAATTGTTAGTACTTGGTTATATGAACATCCTTACTGTACAGACAGTCACACACTGTCTCTCTTTCTTCTGAAAAATGTACTAATTGTAAGTCACTTTGGATAAAAGCGTCTGCTAAATGGCCTAAATGTAAATATAGGAATACCATACGGCTTAATGTAAGAAAAACGGGTTGGAGGCATGGAGTTATCTGCCATCTGTAATAGTTTGAAGAGCAATTTGACACATGAATACTGGTATGTGAATATATGCAATACTTATTCAATGAATGAATGGGTCATTCTGTGTTTGTTTTCTAATCAGAGAAGTCGAAAGAGCACCAATGTATTCGTTGATATGTTTGCAGCTGTGGTTTTTCGGCAGTTATGGGTAAATAGAGCATTGACAAGAGACAGGAGACAAAACAGAGTGCTTCCCTAGGGAGTGGTTAAACAAGGTCCCACCTGGCTTGCATTATCTACACAACATAATTTTAAGTGTGAACATTCATGTCCTTGGTCTGTACTCCTAAACAAAATCTGCTCCCAAGTATGATATTGAAATATTATGTATATTTAAATTCCTGTTGGTTGGTCCAAGTTCAGGGGAAAGTACATGCCTCTACTGGTGTTGCTTAAGCCAATAGCCTTTTGAGGCAGTGTTGTTTCTGAATATTTCTGTCAAGGGCCAGTAATGCTTACTATCATACATTAATCACCATGTCTGTGGATATGTGGATGTCTGTATATGTTAATATACCCCCAAATCATGAAAGAAGGCAATTTACCCCACAGCAAATAATAAATCAAAATAAGTAATGAATATGGTAATTTAAGTTGTTTTTCCAAATGGTTATTTCATAGCAGGCGCAGACCTCGACTTGTATGTACTTGATTGTCGGTAGGCCTACTTGATTGAACCGACGATCCATCAAACAAAGACGCATGAATATCAAATACACAAAAACACACAATCAGAGAAAATACACCCCAACAGGCACACTCACTATTGTACACACACACACAAACACACACGCACAGACACACAAGGGTTCCCACAGTTCATGCCATTTCATACAGGCCTATTTCACCTACAATTATGATAGCATGCTTGCAAGACAAGGACATGTCATTTCATTTGAGGCCTTCTTTCCCTATTCAAATCCCTTCTCCTTCTCTTTCCCTCTTTTGTGGGTTGTTTCCATGACAACCTGCATCAGCCTTAAATCCCCCCTCTGCTTCCCTCTGTGGCACTATAGTGAGTTTCAGGCCTGCCTCCGACCGCGAACAACAGAGTTTAAACCAACATGTGGTTGGCCTTGCAGTGATGAGCTAATGAAGTCCTCTGAAACATGTACCAGTGTATCTCCTGTGAGACATCGCACTGCCAGGGGGTGCAGCCAAATACACTGGCGTCCTATAGGATTGGACTGCTCTCAAGGCCAGAAACCCATCCTATTTGTTATTAATGTTAACATATAATTGCTTATGAGTCGTTTCCAGAACATTTCATCACATGGGTTATCCGTTTAGACAACACAATGGTTGAGCAAGTTCTTTTTACAGTACAATTTCTGTTTTGGTTCCGAAGTTAGGTCCCAAATAGTATTGAAATACACTCAAATTCACACAAATACAGGTTTTAAAGAGATGATAGGTTCATTTTGTGTTCACATATTAACAGATGGGTTTAATCTTCAAGTCCAACAGCCTTAACCTCAATGAGTGACGTGGTCTACCCATCATACTGTATCAGTGTAGGCATATTTATACTTTTTACACTCAAGAACCTGATCAAGTAGACTGATACTTGATCAGGTTATTTGCTGCAATATTACTTTTGTATTCTGTATATTTCCCGAATAATCCTGACCACAAATTCCCTTCATAGATTTAAGTGTATGAACGTGTACTGTGCTGGCAAAGATAGTCTTTTGAATAATATATAATAATAATGACACATATGTACACTTGAGGGAAGCATCGTAACGAGGTCGGTGCGTCAGACCCCTGTGGCTGTGAGAGGATACCAGCCGCTCTGTACTGTGTTAGAGCGGATGTCATTATCAATAGACACCTAAAGAATAGGCTCTACGGCTCCATTCCATTAACGGAAGGGACTAAGAAGCCTATGGGGCTCCGTTCCATCTTTTGATGAAATACCTCAGGCTTCTTTGTTTAATGAAACACACACATGAGACACACATTTTTTTGTATTAACCAAATGTGAATTATAATTCGTGTGTGTGTGTGTGTGTGTGTGTGTGTGTGTGTGTGTGTGTGTGTGTGTGTGTGTGTGTGTGTGTGTGTGTGTGTGTGTGTGTGTGTGTGTGTGTGTGTGTGTGTGTGTGTGTGTGTGTGTGTGTTTAAGTTTGCACATCTGTATTTCAGCATCGATCTAGTAATGCTACAGAAACAATCAAGCAAGGCTTCGCATATGGCACCAATACCGCTCATTGATTAGCTGAGCATCTCGGGCTCTTGCCCCGCTGGCCACATTGTCTCAAATCGAATTGGGAACAATATGTTTAGAGAGGCTGATCAATAGGTTTTAGTGGGAGATTCAAATGCATGTTGGGTTCAGTTGGATGTTTAGGTTGGCAATTGGTTGTTTAGTTAAGAAAAGAAAAAAGCAGGATTGAATTATCAGTTCGTTTGTGTGTTTAAAATCAGTGACGTGATGCATTACCGTTAGCCTAGGTCTTGTTTACTTGAGCGGTTCGCGGTTTTAGATTGCAGGTGACGCACATGCTGTAAATCATTGGGTTGAGGGAGAAACAGCACACAGATGATTCAATTATGTGGTGCAATGGGTGATATTTCAGTAGTATTTCCAGAGGGATCTTTCTAGAAGGAAACAATGATGAATCTGCTAAGCAAAGGCAAACAAGACAAATGTAGTTTGTGCTAATGAAATTTGCTTCACTCTTTTCAAGTATAAATGATGACAGGTAGGCTACCCCAGAGGATTGGATTAGCCTCTATTTGTCATTTATAATGGCTTCTATCATTGTACAACAATAAATAGCAGTATGGACATTAGAGACAACAACATAATGACTTCATTGGTCTTTGTGATTATGATGATGATTATTATTGATCGTAGTTGTAGTATTATTATTTTTAGTCATAGGAGTATAGGAGAAGTAGTAGTAGCAGCAGTATTACTAGTAATAGAAGTAGTCGTAGTATCATTAGTAGTATTAGGAGTAGTAGTAGAAGAAGAAGTATTAGTAGGACCAATTAGCAGTAGTAGGAGTAGTAATACTCATGCCAGCTAATGGAACAAAAAACATGACGGCAGAGTGGGTTTAGTCTGTGGATCGATCCGGATAATAACATATTCATTGATAGTATTCCTCTGTTCGATGGAATTTGTATCACATATTGTCTTATGTCTTCCACACATCTGCTCAACCAATACTCCAGTGTCAACCAGTGAGTTGTCACTGCACCTTACACTGCGCACAGATTGACTGTTTCTCTACCTCGAACGCCGCCCTCACAGTTACCCTCTTGACCAAGCAGCAACAGCCCAGCCAGCCTCCCGTATACAAAGCATGTCTCACCCCGGTAGTGGAATGTGTTTCTCATAAAGATGGAGAGGCTGTGTTGAAATGATGTATGATTCATGGTACCCAGAAGAAGAGAGAAAACCGTGCCAAGGACTGAGAACTGTGACTGAGGATCCAGGGTTTTGCCTCACCCTATCGCGGCCACAACCATGCACGGATGTGCAGACTTTGCTCGAGTATGGACGCATAAGAGAAATGAGGGCCTGTCAGAACAAGGAATAGGTCAGGCCTCAATAGATTGCTGTCAGGTTTTACTTCGCCTCTTCATAATATATGGAATAAAAATATGATTTCATGCTGATACAAGAGCACATGTCCTTTAAACAGAAGGAAAACCACCAAAAAACAACTCCAAAGATACGTCATTGAAAACATAAACCGCTCTATGGACTATATAGAAACCACGTGTTTTATATATGTTATAACACCATCTTAACACTGACATTGTCTGATTTGTTGCATTTGGTTCTGAAAACCCCATAGGATGGAAACAGGTCTGTGGTTAAACCGAATCACTTGACATATTTAGCGTGTATTTAGCTTTAGCAGGTCATGTTAACCACAAAAAACGAACCCGTTTGCAGTCACTAGAGGGCAGTAAAACCTCACCATTAGAGTATCGAGGTTAAACGTAATATTCGAAAGAATAGCCCTATGTATTTTTAACCGTCTGTTATGGCCTGTCGTAAAATCAAAACGCATGCACTTGGACTCTTTCAACGAAAACGATACCATCCCACGCATCGCCTATCTCTAATTATTATAGTGGAAATATAACTTGAGGTCAACCAGTATATCAAAAGTCATGCATACAAAGATCTGTGGCCTAGCAAGCGCACACACACACACACACACACACACACACACACACACACACACACACACACACACACACACACACACACACACACACACACACACACACACACACACACACACACACACACACACACATTTTTACCCCTATACCACCCCACTACCAAATGGACTACAAAGAAAACAACAGTTCATGTTAAATTACAACAAAAAGATTGAACCACCGCGTGAATCGGCTTTGCAGGCAAGGGGCCTCATAGCACCAGGCTCCGTGTTTATTCACCCTGAGCGTACCTCCATACCTCACACAGACCTATCATTGTAACAAGTGGGCACTGCTGGCGTTTATCCTCACTCTTTTCCCGCCTCCCTCACCTGCTTGTCCTTAGTGGTGGTGGTGCTGGTGGTGGGGGTGGTGGTGGGGGTGATGGTGGTGGTGGTGGTGGTGATGTTCATGGTGGTGGTGGTGGTGGTGATGGTGGTGGTGGTGGTGTTCATGGTGCTGGTGGTGGTGATGGTGGTGGTGGTGGTGGTGGTGGAGGTGGAGGTGGGGCTGGGTGTGGTGGAGGTGGGGGTGGGGGTGGTGCTGGTGGTGGTGCAGGTGTTGGAGGTGGGGTGGTGGGTGGGTGGTGGAGGGTGTGGTGGTGGGTGTGGTGGAGGTGGGGGTGGTGGTGGTGGGTGTGGTGGAGGTGGGGGTGGTGGTGGTGGCGGTGGGGGCGATCTTAAGACTCCTAGTTAGGCACCAGGCTCGTCCTGAAGAGCTATTGATTTCAGTCCGTGTGAGTCACTGCCGCTGCTCACTGACTGGTCGCTGTGCTTTATCTGCTCCCAACTCGTCGCGGAGAGCGACCCGCCACAGAGGGCGGCTGTCCAGGTGGAGGAGGAGATAAGGAGATAAGAGATGGGAGAGGGGAGAAGCAGCGGAGAACAGCGGGGCCGTAATGCGAGAGGGTAGAAGTATAGGGGGGTAGTGACAGTGAGGGGCTTACAAAGAGAAAAGACCAGGAGGAAATCTACATACTTTACGGGAGGGTATCCTGGTAACTCCAGTGGGTTATGGGGTACACCTCGGATTGGACTGAGTTGCAGTCAAGGGGGTGAGTCCAGGTTATTTTTTATTGAGCGGGCACTGGGGGGGGGAACCAAGAACGGAGAATCACGCAGTTGTATCAGGAATAAATACATATATACATGTAATTATGTGTTTATATGAACATATATGTATTTGAATACATGCAAATAGATCAAATTCCTCTCCCCCCCCATCCCAAAATAACGTTGTTTTGTTCCACCTCAATATTCTAGAGCTTAACAGCGATTGACAGCGGTCTGGTCTAATGGCGTTGGGCATTGCCAGATTGACAGTTCTCAAGCCCAATGGGCTTGAGGGGGAGGCGGTGCCACCCTGTTGCCCCCCGTTTAGATCTGCCCCTGCAGGGATGGTTAACCGATTAAGAAAAGAAAAAGCAATTGAGAGCTTAAGGGACACTGATTCCTAACAGGGGGGTCAATCGCTCGTGGGTGACCGAGTGGGTGGGGTGGGTGGGTGGGGGGGGGGGGACACCTGAAGCTTATTCGTATTCTTCCATTGCAGACACAAGATGAGGAGATGGAGGAACAGAAAGGTCTATAATGGCGGTGGAACCACTCTCCCCCATTCTGCGCTCCTCTGGCGGGAGATAAGTGTTTGCTACAGAGTCCCCTCCGTTTGACATTCCCTGAATATCTTCCGACCGGCACTGCGTATCTTCTGACAGTCCCTGAATGCCCTCATACATAGCCATCTCTCTGCATGGGGTCCCCTCACTTGTTTCACTCCCCCTCCGGGGAGCGTCCCTGCTATGCATGTGTCTGTGCTCACACGATGTTTTGGCTGGTCTTATTGGGAATACTCATTCATCAATGCATTTCTTTCGTCTTTCAAGAAGAAACACACACGCTGTGACTCTGCCTTCCCCCGCCTAGGCCATGCATACAGCTCCCATTATGTGTCAGACTTGGACGGGCAAGTTGAAGTTGGACTACTAGACCTGATGGTTTAATTTATGTTCTCAAAAAGATATGTACTTTGAATCTCTCTCTGTCTCTCTCTCTCTCTCGCTCTCTTTTTCTTTCTCTTTCTCTTTCCCTCTCTCTTTCTCACTCTCTCCCCCTTTCTCTTGCTCTTTCACTCTCTCTCACTTGCTTTCTTTTTCTTTCTTTCCCTCTCTCTCTCTCTCTCTCTCTCTCTCTCTCTCTCCTCTCTCTCTCTCTCTCTCCTCTCTCTCTCTTCTCTCTCTCTCTCTCTCTCTCTCTCTCTCTCTCTCTCTCTCTCTCTCACACACACACACTCACACACACACACACACACACACACACACACACACACACACACACACACACACACACACACACACACACACACACACACACACACACACACACACACACACACTCTCTCTCTCTCTCTCTCTCTCTCCCTCCCTCACACACACACACACACACACACACACACACACACACACACACACACGCACACACCAAACACACACGCACACACCAAACACACACACACACACACACACACACACACACACACACACACACACACACACACACACACACACACACACACACACACACACACACACACACACACGCACACACTTCAAATAAAATCAGGCAGCTTTTATTTTTTTACAGGTGAGGTTTTCCAAACCTCACCTGTAGGACGCCAGTGTCTCTGGGGCATTCAGCATGTGTTTTCTGACCGGCTTGTGTATTTTAACATTCCCTGTAAGAACACAAGTAGCTCTTTGAACGCAGCGTGTCTTTGGCTCGCAGTGTGTGGGGAACAGCACTGCTCTGTACAGCCACAAACCCTGAAGTCTTTTGCACCGCTACTCAGCCTCCTGCTACATACAGTGCAGGTCGTATTGCACACAGCTCACACACATCTGCCACTTTGTTCAAATATAGCAAATATTAGGTTGTTGATTTGTATTTTAAACATTGTTCAGGCATAGGTGCATTGCTTGTAGCACCTACAAAATGAATGGGTTGATATAGAAAGAAATAAACAGTCACATATATTTAATTTCGTTTTATTTTAAGTCAGACTGCAAGGAAGAGTAGAAAATTGTTGCACATCAATATCAAATATACAGTTTTAATCACTTAAATATTGTCAGATACTGGCTGGTATATATATTTCCTCTGCTTTATTTTGTAACTGTAAACTAAAGCCATTTAGTGCATGTTACTTCACCTAACCTATTAATGTTTATACCTGACAGGTTAAAGTAACACAGGACATGTTCCTTTACTAACTTACTATGTCATAGCGAAGAGCTGCCATCTTCTCACAGTTGGTTTACAAGAAGAAGTTTTGCTTCCTATTGATCTATATCTCGAGACATAAGAAGTTATGTCCTGCTATCTATTGGTCTATATCTCGAGACATAATAATGTCTTGTTTCCTATTGGTCTATATTTTGAGACGTTAGCTATGTCCTGTTTCCTATGGGTCTACATCACAACGCATAAGGAGCTCAGTAATGCTTCCTAAATCACTAGACATTAGCGTGAGGGAAACTAATCACCAAGGCCCGTATTCTGTGGCTCATCAGCTTTTGAGGGTCCATTCACTATTAGGAAACATTTTTTTGCTGGAGGTGTTTCACATGGTGTGTGCACGCTCAAATCCGCCATCTTAGTCGTCTTTTCACTGTTAATGTGTCCATCTATTGATCTACTATACAATTATAGAATATTGACAGCTGGTTGCTTGCTCATTTTCTGCCTTTATAAATATCATTCTAGAGGTATTTTTTCAGAAATTTCCATTTGCAATTTTTGGTATTCACTTTTGGAATTTCATATAACTTGATTTACAATCTGTGGTGGAGCCAATCGATCCCTCCATGGTGCCTCCTACTCCTTAACCTCCCCACCTCCTCCTCCTCCTACTCCTCCTCCTCCTCCTCCTCCTCCACCTCCACCTCCCCAACCACCAACACCTCCTCTTTCTCCTCCTCCTCCTGCTCCTCCCCCACCTCCTCTACCTCCTCCACCTCCTCCACCCACCTCCTCCTAGAAGTCGTACTGGGACACGAACACGGTCACTCTGGTGATGTATCGGCCCAGCACCACGCGTCTCTCCAGCTCCGTCATCTCCATCTCCGCCTCCATGGTGACGGGACCGGCCAGCGGCGTGACCAGCATCAGCTGACCCGTCTGGCGGTCCGACCGCTGCACGGTGAAATGGCGGCGGGCCAGTTTGCCCCCCAGCAGGGAGAACCGTAGGGCATCGCCCATGGGCCTCAGGGCCGACACGCGGAACATGACGCGCGGCGCCGACAGGTTGGACACCACGGACAGGAAGTGGTAGGAGAAGGAGTTGGGCGCCAGGGGACATGCCTTGTTGTCCACGGGACACGGGTTCCGCTCGCAGCGCCTGGCAGGAAGGAAGTGGTCATCGATCAGAGATGAGGAGTGGATTCCCTCGGTTCTTTAAATGGGTTTTTGATTTGCATTTATATGGGATTTATTTTGAAGAAAGAAATCATTTTTCAACCTTGAGAAAATGATGAAAAAATTGTAATATAACTGATCCGATTTTTAACCTTCCGTTTATAACCTTTTCATTGGGTCTAATATAATTGTGTATATGATCATATTTAAAATATTGATCCTTTTAGATATTATATTTATATCTGCGGTTGTGATTGTCACCATCATCTCTTCAATGCGACGATCCTGTACGTTGACATCTGACCTGTCATGTTCACACATAGGGTTAGGGTTACAGGACAGGACGTGGTCATAGTTGTACTTACATCGGGGAAGTTTTGACGTAGGTGGCATTGCGCATGCGAGGACACTCCACGCGGACACACTGGAAACCTCCGTATGTGTTCACACACACCTGCTCCCTGGTGCAGTTGTTCTGCCTGATGGCACACTCGTCCATGTCTGAGAGAGAGAGAGAGAGAGAGAGAGAGAGGGCGGGGGACGGGAGGGGACAGTAAATAGCAACAAAGAATGAACAGGGCGTTAGTAGATACACTGAAGAATTGTAAATAAAGAAAGTAGAAAGAAAGTAAGCATGGGAGGGAGAGAGAGAGAGAGAGAGAGAGAGAGAGAGAGAGAGAGAGAGAGAGAGAGAGAGGGAGAGAGAGAGAGAGAGAGAGAGAGAGAGAGAGAGAGAGAGAGAGAGAGAGAGAGAGAGAGAGAGAGAGAGAGAGAGAGAGAGAGAGAGAGAGAGAGAGAGAGAGAGAGAGAGGTCCAGTAAAAGGAAGACAGACAGAAGAAGGAAATGGGGAATGATAGCAAGAAAAAGGACTAAGCAAAAAAAGGCAATGGTGTTTATTATTCTGGTAAAACGTTCCAAAAAGGGCACCTTAATTAAACATGAATCCACATCAGTTAATGCAGTAATAAGCATTTACTAAAAGTTCATTAACGGTCAATGTTGTTGTTTATATTTTCTAATGGTGTTCATGTTAAAAAAATAATTAATTTAAACATTACATGTAGACCTAACCCATTTACCCACTAACCCACTAACCCACTAACCCACTAACCCTTACCTCCTTTGCTAATGCTAACAATGCATATTACCGCATTAACTAATCAGTGAATGATTGCATGATGTTCCAGTATTATAGCGTGTAACCGGGATCATTTCCCAGCGTACTCTTCTCTGTCTGTCTGTGTGTGTGTGTGTGTTTGTGTGAGTCTGTGAGTCTGTGCATGACATCCATGCGTATGCATGTGTTTGTTTTTATGTGTGCGTGTGTGTGCACTTGCATGTGTGTATGGGCATGCTCATGTGTTTGTCCTTGTGTGTGCTTACATGCGTGTGTCTCAGTGGGTGCATGTGCGTGTATGGGCGTGTGTGTGTGGGCGTGTGTGTAAGCGACTTGTGTCTGGTGTCTTGATGAGAACACAGTGCCTGGAGGACAGCAGCAGCAGACCTTTGCAGCTGCGTCCGTCGCGCGTCAGCTCGTAGCCGGCGGGACAGACGCAGCGGTAGCCTCCAGGAGTGTTGACGCAGGCCTGGTGACAGATCCTTCCAGCCTGCCCGTTATGGAACACCTCACACTCATCAATATCTGGTACACAACCCACGGGGAAACACAGGGACACACGCACGTCAATATATGCAACACAACACACACAGGAGATACACGTGAACACACGCACGTCAATATCTGAAACGCACAGGAGCACACAGAAATACAGATGAACACACGCACATCAATATTTGAAACACAACACACAGGAACACACACAGACAGACACACACACACACACACACACACACACACACACACACACACACACACACACACACACACACACACACACACACACACACACACACACACACACACACACACACACACACACACACACACACACACACACACACACAGACAAACACACACACAAACACAAAAAGACAAACACATGTACCAACTTTGCAGTGATTTATCTTCACAGCCCAATGGGCCCCTCCCCATATGTCTGTGAGTGTGTGTTTGTGTGTGTCTGTGCATATTTGCGTACCGTGTGCATGTGTTGGTTTTTGTTTGTGTGTGTGTGTCCTTGTGTGTGTGTTCATGTGTGCGCATGTCTGAGTGCCTGCATGTGCGTGTGGGCGTGTGTGTGCATGTGCGTGTGCGCGTGGGCGTGACTTGTGTCTCGTGTCCTCCTGACGCGAGTCCGGCCGGCTACCTGTGCAGGTGCTGCTGTCCCTCCCAGAGATGGTGTATCCCGACTCGCAGGTGCAGTGGGTGGTCCCCTGGACCTGGGTGCAGCGTAAAGGACGCGTATGCACCGCATTGGCGTCCGCTGGCAGAGAGGGGGCAGCAGCAGCGACGGGGAAGGAGCCCGCGGTCACGTTTGTCACGGAGCTGACGACTGAAGAAGAAGAGAGAGCAGTGGGCCGTGGATGGGAGTGTCATCCTGTCTGCTTATTCATTCAGCTTTCTAAAAACAACAGACGGAATCACGTCGAATGGATTCAATTCAGCTAATCTGTGATGGTATGGCCGCGGGATAGTTACAATTCACTACTAGACGTAACAATTTGTGCATCGCATGAATTGTAGCTGTTTTTTTACATCTAAGTGGTAAAGATTCCAGCTCAAGAATCCAGACAACATCCCCATTTACCGCCTCTCACAACCCTCTCTGCTTCCCATTTATTCTCAGTCAAACACATAAAATGATTTCTTCTATTTTGATCCGTGAAAGGTGTATCCAATGCGGGATTAGGACAAGCATAACATCCATTTAGTATGAATGATGTTCGAGTTTTGTTTCTGATACGATGTTGAATCTACAGTCAGTTGATATCTGCTTGGATAAACAGCATGTCACATTTGTGTTTGTTTATTTGTTTGCATGCATTTGGCAGAAATACTGCTGAGGTAGGCCTAAATACATTTAAAGTGATAATTAAAGAGTGTTGTTTATACATGCCTCTATTTAACCAACATCTAGGCCTATCCATCGCACGACTTTCTTCTAACACTGGCACCACAACAAAGTTAAATATGAAGCTAAAAAACATGGCGTTGCTGAACTCTCCGCCACCCATTTGCCGGTCGTGTTTTGCAGCGGGGGTTTAATGAACTCTTCTAAAGGCGCCAAACACGGGAACACCGCAAAGGGTACGACCCGCTGAACTGAAGACTGTTAAAAACGAAACTCGCACAGAGCGTCCAGTGTGGGCTGACCAGAGACCAAACAGAACCCGCCCCGCCACGGCCAGCCTGCATGGGCTGAGCTTTTAAGTCCATAAAAATAGCAGTCTCACCTTTGAGCAGGACTCCGTGACTGACTTTCTGTGTTCGTCAGCAATTTGTTTCAGAAGCACTTTGGGGATACTTGTTTTTTTACTTACATCTTACCACTCAAATTTTTTGACGAGGCTTGGATTCAGTGTTAATTAAGGACTTCATGTTCTATTGATTGTTTTTTGGAGAGGCAATTAAGTGTGTTCTGGGAACATGACGGTACTGCCATAACTAATAAATAGTTATTTATTAGTTATTTAATAATTATTTATAATAATAAATAAGTATCTGACCGAGAGAGGATTTTAAAGGTATATAAAAGGGGAATGTTTTACCATGGCTTTTTAGGGTTTGAAGGTGTCGAGGACTAGTGACTGTGTGACATACTGGCATCAAGGCAAAGAGAAATCCTGTCGTGCTGTAGCCAAGAATAAAGCAGCACTAGCTGCAAAGCTGACTCTCTTGACCTCTGTGTATGAGTGTGTGTGGAGTGTGTGTGTGAGGTTCCCAGACGTAGGCCTACTCACATGACGGAGCCGCGTTCTGGCAGGACGCCCCGGTCCAGCCTTTGGCACACATGCACGAAAACTGGTTCACCTCATCCGAGCAAGACCCTCCGTTGAGGCAGGGGGAGGACGCACACTCGTTGACGTCTGCAGACGAACATGGAACGATTGAATGAGTGGAAGCACGGATTAATGGATGGGTGAATGAACGGATGGATGGAGGGATGAATGAAGAGCAGCAATATATACAAAATCACGTAAAAAAAAGATAAGAATATGACATCACTGCAGCTTCTTTTCTTTGTATGTGGTGTGCATACATGTTTGTGTACATACATATGTGTGTGTGTGTGTGTGTGTGTGTTTGTGTGTGTGTGACAGTGGCAGAAATTTTAAAAAAAGAGCGATGGGAGGGAGAAAAAGAGGGAGAGAGAGAAAGAGGGAGGGAGAAAAGGAGAGAGGGATAAAGCTGGAAAGAGAGAGTAAGAGATGGGAGAGAGAGATACAAAGGGTTTAAATTAGCAGGGGTTAAGTTGACAGAATGCTCTGCTTTTTATCAGAAAGCCTTTGAAACATTATCTTAACGTTGGCTGACATTCAGAGGAACCCCCTGCCTGAAATATCAAATATCAACTGTGTTCAATAACAACCCCCCCCCCCCCCCCCCCGACAACACAACCCTACCCCCCCCCCCCAAAAAAAAACATGACACAAAAGGAAACATGATCATAAGACATTTATGAAATGTGTCTTATCTAGAGTACAGAGAGAGGGGGGGGGACAGAGAAAGAGAGAGAGAGTCAGAGAGAGAGAGAGAGAGAGAGAGAGAGGAGGGGGGGACAGAGAGAGAGAGTCAGAGAAATAGGGAGGGTGGGGGGAGATGGAGGGGTTAGGAGGCGTAGGTGACATAAAGAGCACGGTGAAAGGGTTGTTGCAGAAATCAGTGGATAAGATACAGGGATGATTGATGAGAGAGGAGGAGGGGGGAGGAGGAGGGGGAGGAGGAGGGGGGAGGAGGATGGGGGAGGAGGAGACAGGGCGGGGTGAGCCGCAGGAGGGATTCAGACGGGTGTACTGGGAGTGGGAGGGTTTATAGTGTTCTTACCTGGAAACCAGGTACTACTGGGAGTGTTGGGGGGGAGGGGGTTAGTGTTCTTATCATGAAACCGGGTACTTCCGGTAGTGTTAGGGTTAGGGTTTAGTTTTCTTATCAGGGAATTGAACTGTTACTTCCGGGAGTGGGCGGGGTCTTTAGTGTTCTTATCAGGGGGTTTACCACCGGGTACTTCCTGCAGTGGGAGGGTCTTTAGTGTTCTTATCAGGGGGTTTACCACCGGGTACTTCCTGCAGTGGGAGGGTCTTTAGTGTTCTTATCAGGGGGTTTACCACCGGGTACTTCCTGCAGTGGGAGGGTCTTTAGTGTTCTTATCAGGGGGTTTACCACCGGGTACTTCCTGCAGTGGGAGGGTCTTTAGTGTTCTTATCAGGGGGTTTACCACCGGGTACTTCCTGCAGTGGGAGGGTCTTTAGTGTTCTTATCAGGGGGTTTACCACCGGGTACTTCCTGCAGTGGGAGGGTCTTTAGTGTTCTTATCAGGGGGTTTACCACCGGGTACTTTCTGCAGTGGGAGGGTCTTTAGTGTTCTTATCAGGGGGTTTACCACCGGGTACTTCCTGCAGTGGGAGGGCCTTTAGTGTTCTTATCAGGGGGATAACTACCGGGTACTTCCTGCAGTGGGAGGGCCTTTAGTGTTCTTATCAGGGGGATAACTACCGGGTACTTCATGCAGTGGGAGGGTCTTTAGTGTGTTTTTCAGTGGGGTTACCACCGGGTACTTCCCGGAGTAGGAGGTTCTTTACTGTTTTCCTTGTGCGGTTAAGGCCTCAGGGTTTGGGGGGCTCACCTCGGCAGACGGCCCCCTGGCCGCTCCAGGTCAGGTTCTCCTGACAGACCCGGGTCTCCGCGCCCCCCAGGGTGTACCCAGGGTCGCAGGTGAAGTGGGCCTCATGGCCTACCGCCTGGGCCTTGCCCAGCCTCCGGCCGTTGACCGGGACCTCCAGCTTTGGACAGGAAGCTGGGGGTATCATGGACACACATCAACACATTTACAGTAGGGCGGGACAGTTCCAATAATACGAATATCCAAAAAGGGATCCAGTGCAATATCTAAATCTTTTTAAATTTTCTGATAATCGTCAAATGGGTAAATGCAGATATGTAACACTGTTATAAATGGAGTAGGGTCGGTAGGGCCTACAAATGTTATTCTCCAGATTTCAGAAAAAATGTTTGTTTGGCAAAAACCGCAAACAAATGTCAAGTCATGTTTTTGAATCGTTTTTCCCTTAAAAATTAACATTATTTAAATTTTTGATGCAAATTTTTGATGCAAAAATGATAATTTCCACTAATAGTGAATCAAATTCAAAAGATTTTTGCAAGTAAACAAGATTTACTTTTAATATTACTTCAAACAAAAAGAATGGTTGTTCAGCCCATCTATACAGCATGTAAGCGATCACACAGTTGAGTCGTTTAGTGGTTAGGGTGAAGTGAACTATTTCCAGCCGTCCACAGCAACATCGTAGATATCCTAACCCAAGGCGCCCCACCATCACCCTACCCCTCGGCCCTGACGACCTGCCCCTGTAATAATCCCCGCCGTGGGATGAAAGCGTCTGCTCTAAGAGGACTGCGTGGTCCAGACAGTGCGGGGGCCGGGGGGCTCACTGTTGGTGGTCCGGGAGGCATGCTTGGCGGTGGTCTGCTGCAGCAGGTTGATCTTCTTGCGGAGGGCACGCAAGCTCTGGGTGAAGGACGCCTCGTGGGCGGAGAGCAGCTTGTGGACCTGCTTCAGAGAGCTCTGCAGCTCAGCACGGGTGGAGCACTCCTGGGGGGGGGGGGGTGGTGAGGGGGGAGAGAGGGAGAGAGAGGGGGGAGATAGTGAGAGGGGGGAGAGGCACAGACAGTGAGAGAGAGAGAAGAGAGCCAATAAGTATATGGATGAATATGTTTAGTTGTTTTCGAATAGAATTGGTTGCAAATATTTAGAATAATCTAAAGATAAGAAAACTCAATTTCCGTTTGGTAAATTAGTTTAATTAAATGAGTCATGCCATTTAGGTTGCTGAATTTAATATTTTCTCCCTTCCTTTTAATCAAGTATGAGCATTGACATTCCACCCGAGCGGGAAAAATATGCCTGGTTATTAAATTAATGCACAGTGGACCAACATTAGAGGTTGAACGAATTGCACAAACAAAACTGCTTGACCTACTATTTGCCCTATTCCAGTCCCAATACATGTTTACTTGGCAAAAAACTTTCTGGCAAAGAAATGTTTATACATGTAGCCTAAGTCTAGGGGCGACGTTTATTATGAAAAGCCTCTGCTAAACGTTGCATTAATAACTGCGTGGGAGACGGCAGCCCTGAGCCGCGGCACACACGACGCCCCCCGCCTTCGTCTTCTTACATTCGCCTCCCAGTAATCAAAATCGTCTAATCCGTCTTCCAATACACACACACGCGCGCGCGCGCGCGCACACACACACACACACACACACACACACACACACACACACACACAACACACACACACACACACACACACACACACACACACACACACACACACACACACACACACACACACACACACACGGAACCAGTGGTCAGGTTTTCAAATAACCATTGCGCAAAGTGGATATTTCAGGGGATGTGAATGAATCGCCCACACCGTCCCGCCCCCACCCCCCATCCCCATCCCTCACCCCCCATCCCCATCCCCCACCACCCGTGATAAACGATCAGTTCTGCGGGCTCTTTGTAGAAACCCGGCGGGTCGAGTTAACCTGCACACTACACGCAGTCGCAGCGTAAACATCAATCCTCTTTAAAGCCTCGGCTCCCATTGGCTGAGAGCAGAAGGGAGTCGTACCAATAGGCCCCTATGTGTTGGTTTTTTTGGGGGGGGGGGGGGTGGGGGCAGACGTTCTTTGCTCTCTTTCATTCAGCCGACCTTTACTGTTCCCACACACGTGCTTTCAGAACAGCCAATTTGTGTTTTTTATCCTGCGAGTTGTGTAAGAAAAGTAAACATTTGGCTTCGAAAAAAAAGTTTTCAGATTTGGTCCGAAGTAGCTTTTGGAGAAGCTTATGTCAGTGCGTGGGAACACAGATGTTTACCATGCACTCAAAGCCATCTTTATGCGTCTGAACAGAATGTTATGTGAGTGTTTCAACTTTTCTATTTGGATGGTTGGTGGTGGATATTAAGTCTGGATGTGAATTTTTTTAAAGATGTTTTTATGGCGTTGTATGTTCTAATAGGCTATTGAGGCCACAAACAAAATACATATATGGACATGTTTCTATCACACTGACTTAAAATCACACACACGCATGCACATGTGCGCACACAAACAGACATATACACCCACACAGGCGCGTGGACACACGCGCGCGCGCACACACACACACACACACACACACGCACACACACACACACACACACACACACACACACACACACACACACACACACACACACACACACACACACACACACACACACACACACACATATACACACAAACACATATTTTAGGTCAAACGGCCTCGCCATTTCAAAAGATATTTGGCAGTTTTGTGTTAAATCACGTGACATGTGCTTGAACTCTATTCATAGACGAGATGTTTACCTGAGAGAAAGGATGGAGTGAAAATGTGGACCAGTGTAATGGCTGCATTTGCTCATGATATGTGACTCATAAAGATGTGCCTACATAAGGCTATGATTTTTTACTCATAAATTATCTGATGGTGTGATAGTCTACCCTGTGTATTCCAGGCCTAATCATTAAATGAATTACCCTAATTTATTTAACAAAGAAGATCAATGATATTCATAAAAAAAGTAATGTAGGCCTAGTCATTTTATGCAAGCCAGATTTTATATTGATTTAAGTTCTTATTTACCATTATGGCACCATTATTTCATTCCCCATATTGTAGCCTACCCATTACAGCAGCCTGGGAAAAAAACATCTTATGTCTCGCCGTCTCTTGTGATTGGCAGGACCTCTAACCACAAGTAGCCAATCATGACATGTGCACGCACTATCAATTGAACAGCCACTCACCTGTCCAGACGAAAATAAGATCGGACAGAAGCATAGAATCACGACGACAAAGACCGGAGACACAAACATTTTCCAAAGTTCAGCCCTAGAGCAGGTTAAGAATATTCCAGAAGATCTCAGAGGTCTTGGGCTCTGGAGGGGGAACTTCATGCGCTGAAGACCAGCGACTGGAGCCGGGGCTGCAGTGCTGGGGGGTTTATCCCTCCATAGCCAATCACAGACTTTCGGGAAGGAAAATAACCAATTTTTTTTATATTTTAGACGGTATTCGGGACCAGGGTTTGCGGAGCGGTTGGGCGTGAGGCTATACGCCACTTCCCCCCCACCTTGTTTGTCGACGCAGTTGAAAAAACAAACAAACAACAACGTTGTATACTGTGGACTATTTTAGCCTAAAGATCCAGCTTGCATGAGTCTGTATTTATTTTGTAATCGACGTGCCTGACACTTAACAATAACATTTCCCTTCTACCTTGACGAAAAAGTGCAATTTTGCGCAAACATGGATGTGTAGGCGCGTCATCATCATCATCATCATCATCATCATCATCATCATCATCATCATCATCATCATCATCATCATGAGAATATAGCGACCATGTGCACTCTGGGGGGACTGACAAGGCATATCCACAGTAGGTCCTCATAAACTTTCCTGGACTGATAGTTTGTGTAGTTGAGCTGATTTTTGGGATGGGTTTAGTTCAACAGAAAATGGGAACGGAACTTACACACAAAAAACGTTCAAGATGTGTTTCTTCTTGCTCGCCTACTATGAAGTGATGACGAGGTTTTGCACGTAAACAGCAAAATTCACCTTATATAATTTGAATATTTATTTTTCAACCAAGTGACAGTCTTTCATGACGTTGGTGATTTATATTAAAAGATATAAAGACCGAATAAACGTCAATAGACCTAAACAATAGACAGCGTTTAGGTTTTTTGGGGGTGTCTCCCTTAATAAAACACTGGAGCTGAGTAACCAGTGGGCCACCGTCACCAGTCTGGTTGACCCAGTGAGATGGCCAGTCACCACGCGGGACAATAACGCTTTGAAGACGCAGTCGAGAGGAAACATTGAGTTGACGTCCCTCGTCCGGTACAACAGTTTAATAGGGTGTGGGAGGGGTGGGACATACACGGAAATTACTATAGAAGTCCCAGTTCTCCAGCCCATTCAGCAGCATGACAAGACGTTTCTAGAGGAGGAAAAGGCCCATTGTAGGCCTAATACACGCATAAACCTTGGAGAAACTTAAGCTCTCCATCTCCGCGTTATCAACCCATGAGATCCACATACCCAGACTGACTCCCCGGTGTGGTTGGTGGAGCGAGGGTCGTATCTATAAGGAGGAAGGAAGTACAAGGGAAGTGTAGAGTTACTCGGTCCCCTGCAGACATTTGAGCCACTCATCATGAGGTCTCCAAGCGGGTCCCCAACGTTTCCCCCGGTTGCAGTCACGATGGGCCGCTGCTGACGCTGCTGCTGTGTGTGAACGCTGAAGAGATGGAGGCGACCTCAGACGGTAAGCCGCTCAATTGACAGTCTACTAGTATGTTTGACGCATGGTTAACTGGCATGACAGTGTAAAAGGGACAAGGAAGTGGCCAATCACAGTTTCAACAACATTTAGATAAGAGAAAAATTTGTGGAGATGTTTTAGACGAAGGAAAAAAAAGTTTTTGTTCGTTAGTTCTCGTTTCCATTTTACCCATGTAACGAGCATGCCGTTTTAGATCCACTTTTCATAGGTCAATTGAATTATAAACAATTTAAGATATTCATCCAACCACTGCTCCCATACACGCACAAATCATTCGCTATCCATTGATGGTTAAATACCCCTCTGCTTGTTGTTCCTTGCAGGCTGGAGGTGAAGGAGCACACTCGGATTGTTGCCCAGCACAATAGGCTACGTAGCAGGGTTCAACCCATGGCAGCTAACATGCAGAAAATGGTTTGTGGCTATTCTCTGCTTTGTGTGTTTGCTGTGTGTGTGTGTGTGTGTGTGTGTGTGTGTGTGTGTGTGTGTGTGCGCGCGCGTATGTGTGCGCGCACGAGTGTCAAGAGGTTAATATTGTCCAATTGTTTGTGTTACCTCGTTTTGTACAGACAATCAGTATTCTTTTGCTCTTCCAGTCTTTCAGTTAAGGGAAGCAGTAGAAGCAGATCCTCTTATATCAAACCTGTGTTTTAAACCGCTCTGTGACCTTGGTAACTGATTTTCTCAAATAAAGCTAACTCCTTCAATATACCACATTAATGATATACCCAGAGTGGAAAAACAGGTAGGATTATAAAGGCTACCTTTATGGTGGTTTTCAAGGAGTAGATGTGTTTTGCATTCAAAAGAATCGCCATCTTCCTCATTTTCTTCCAATTCAGTATAAAGAAAACTACTGTGTGTTTTTCAGATTAGTCCAACAAGCACACAGAGATGGATTCAACCACACAAATGTCTTGCTTTGCTTCAGAACCAATCTCCAGCTCTCATCTCCTCCTCTGCTTGGCCAAATGGATCTCTTCCCGCTTATATCTTTGTGAGATATGCTCAACGGGTTATCTGTTGTATAATATATACAGTGTATTTGACTTAAGTGTAAAATAGGATGCTCTGTACAAGCCATACTGTAATCTTTCTCGTAGATAGCATCGCTAAAGTAATCTCACTACGCTCCAATTTAAAAGCCGCCTCGCAAAAACTCACTCACCGTCGATAAGGTGGTAATTACAAAAGACAAGTAGCGCATAATAATTCCACCGCTAACAACTGCGGGGGCGACAGGTAGTTTTACTTTCATTTTCTTGGTGAAATCCCCCACTAGAAGCCTTAGTGCACTTTAGAGGCATGGGAGAGCTTTGCCGATAAACGCTATAAACGGCTCAGAGCTTAAGATTTTGATTATCTCCACCTCTTCTTCCCAGCACAGCTGTAAAAAGGTAAGTGTTTGCGGTGGTAGTGGAATGATTATAATATGCTAATTCAGGGTTTCTTACTGATGGAGATGAATACAGATTTCGAGGGATGGAACGTAATGAGCTCCCTGCTTTTATTTTTTTTAATCCAGGTCACAAGGTCAACCAAGGTGTTCTCGTACTGCATTCAGATGCATTATATAATCATGAGCTTCTACTACCTAATTTTCCTACTCATGCTTATATCAAAATATGTTTTGAGATTGATATTTATCACTATATGTTTCTCCCACCACACCCTCAATGCTCCCTGACCTAGGTTGTTTTAAAAAAGCAGCTAGATATTAGATAGGTGTTACACAGAGTCGTGGACTACATCTGTGTAAACACTGTCACAAAGATTGCCACGGTATAGATGAAAGACTTAAAAACACACAGCCGATAGTTCACAACAGGCATGACATGTATTCGCTTGGAATGTGTTGGGGGAAGTAAGGTATTATCACCTTGCAACATCATTGTGTTTCTTAACACCTGCTGGGGGGGGGGGGGGGAACTGAATGCGGGCCAGCTAGTGTTTAGAACCAAGATGGCAACGGAAAACGCTCCATTGCCCGCTGCCCCTCTGCCCCTCTGGGTGGCGCCACAGCCAGATGTTTCCTGGCGCGTTGATGACAACACTAGGTGGGTGGGGGCAGTGGGGGTAATAGGGGGTTTAGTATGTTGTCTGAGACAGCCTGTCCCTCTAAGCTCCGTCTGACTCATGTGTGTGTCAGCTCACAGCCACTCCACCATGTCTTCCATCTGACCCCACCGGACATGATCGCAGACCCCCCTCTCAGCGGCCCTGACTGCGATTATGTTCATGGGCATAAAGGAGAGCGCTCTGTGCAAAACAAACTACACGGAAAAAAAGGTGACAGGATTGATGGGAGAGACAAATAGGGCTGTGGGCTGAACAATGTAAATAATGAGACGATTCATCACATTTCTTTTCACCAATTTATTCCCAGTCACGCCAGGAGACAAATTATTGATTGGCAGGTCACGCCTTAGAAGTGTGAATCACACACACACTCAGGCACAGACACACATATTCACGTGCACACGCACAGACGCACACACGCATACACATAGACACACGCACAGACGCACACACACACATATACACACTCACGCACACACACACAGACACATACACACACATGCACACACACACACAGACACACAGGCACACACACGCAGACACACGACAAACGTGCACATCCACAGACGCACGCACATGCTCGAGACACAGTAAACATCGACAACAGTGAAATGTGTTTCTGGCTTGATGGCTCAATTCACTTGACATCTCCACACTGTCTTTCCTTTGGGTCTGTCTGCTGTCAGAGTTGGGCGCCTTGGCAGGCCCTGCAGCCTCCTGACGCCACTCCCAGCTGACATCACGCATTGAAAATGCGTTTCACGTGCTGCTGAACACAGCTTGCGTCCGAGTGGGGCACCAGCATAGTGTTTTTTTGCGTAACCAAAGAAAAACACAAACGCTTTGATCGTCGCATCCAGGAGTGGAACGAGAAGCTGGCCTTTTTGGCGAGGCGGAGGGCGTCGTCCTGCCAACCCAACGCCTCCCTCTACGACTCGCCGCCCTTCCACCATACGGGGTGGAACACGCACGTCAGCGCGCACGGAGCCACCTCCTTCTCTGGGGTCATCCACCGCTGGTTCGAGGAGGGGCTGCACTATGCCTACCTGGGGGGACAGTGTGGAGGGAACGCCACCTGCCAGCACTACAAACAGGTGATGCCGACGTTCACTTAGTATTTATTGTGCGAAATTGAATGTTGATTGTTGGCTCTTTGAAGATGGGCGTCGTTGACTTATGCTGCGTGCCTTGGCCAGGCCAAAGTTTGAAAAAGCAATTTTTAATCTCACTTTTTGCTCTCTGGTTTATAAAGGTTAAATATAAATATGTATGAAGTTTTTGCTGGTGTCACTGTGTCTGTGTTGTTTAGTTGGTGTGGGCCACTTCTAGTCACCTGGGCTGTGCCAGACAGGTTTGTCTGAGAGAGCAGGACCGTAGCTGGGACTTCTACGTCTGCTCGTACTCTCCTGGGTGAGGAACATGCTATTTCTTTAGTCCAACACAAATAAATATTATGTGAATAACTGAATGCACAAATACCTTACAAAGCCCATCTTAACACTATCAAGCGTTACCTTCCTGGCTGTGTTTGACAACACAAGGTCAAGGTGGTTGATGAACAGCCATACATCAGCATGCGTGTCACTGCCTAGTGTGCGTTATGTGTTGTGTGTCACTGCCTAGTGTGCGTTATGTGTTGTGTGTCACTGCCTAGTGTGCGTTATGTGTTGTGTGTCACTGCCTAGTGTGCGTTTATGCACTGTCTTGCTTCTGTTTATGTCTGTACATGTGTGTCACTGCCTAGCATGTGTTTATCTGTTGTGTGTCACCTTCTACTTTGTGTTCATGTCTGTACATGTGTGTCACTGCCTAGCGTGTGTTTATCTGTTGTGTGTCACCTTCTACTTTGTGTTCATGTCTGTACATGTGTGTCACTGCCTAACGTGTGTTTATGTGTCAACATGTGGGTCTATACTCTCTAGGTGTATTCTGTGTGTGTATTTAGTGTTGTGTATCACTGCCGTACCGTGTGTATAGGTTGTTCTATGTGTACTGTGTGTATGTGTTGTGGTGTCACTGCCTACCATGTGTTTTATCTGGGTGTACATGTGTCACTGCCTTACTGATGTGTTTATGTGTGTTGTGTGTTGTCACTGCTAGTGGTGCATCTATCGGCATGTGGTCACTGGTCACCCTACCGTGTGTATTTATGCGTGAACATGTGTGTGTACAGCGTAGTCAACTTGCCCTAGTGTGTGTTACGCTGAACGTGTGTCATGCCTTAGTGTGTGTTTAGTGAGTGTCTCACTGCCTAGTGTGTGTTTATACGCAAACAATCGCTGAGGGAACTAGTGTGTGTTATACGCAAACATGTGTGTGGTGATGCGTGTCTCAGGGGGAACTGGGAGGTGAACGGCGCGGCACTGGTCCCCTACAGGGCGGGGGAGGCCTGCTCTCGCTGCACCTCGTCCATGTCAGGGTGCTTCAGGCTGTGGGACCACGGAGGAGGACTGTGCGGTGAGTCACCGCAACTCGCTCTGGAGGACAAAAACTGGGGCCAGATGACCCAGCTATTATCTGCTTAAAATGGTTAAGAGATGGGTGAAGGACGGACAAAGCTGTCCTTATTATAATAGACGCAATAATCACAATATTGCATGGCATACCATTTCTTGTTGAAATGTGTGGGATTGTTTCATGCACACGTTTTTTTGTGTGTGTGTATGTGTGTGTGTATGTGTGTGTTTTCATGCCATATTTGACACGTTTTTGTGTGATTGTGTCATGCATGTGTGTGTTTGTGTGTGTGTGTGTGTGTGTGTGTGTGTGTGTGTGTGTGTGTGTGTGTGTGTGTGTTCATGTGTATGTTTGTGTGTGTGTGGTCCTGTGCATGTTTGTGTATTTTGTGTGTTCATGCCCATGTTTGTGTGTGGGTGTGTGTGTGCTTTCATGCTCTGTGTGTGTGTGCTTTCATGCTCTGTGTGTGTGTGTGCTTTCATGCTCGTGTGTGTGTGTGTGTGTGTGTGTGTGTGTGTGTGTGTGTGTGTGTGTGTGTGTGTGTGTGTGTGTGTGTGTGTGTGTGTGTGTGTGTGTGTGTGTGTGTCCTCCTCCCAGAGGTCCCTAAGAACCCGTGTCGAATGAGCTGCGGTCAACACGGCCGCCTGAACGTCTCGTCCTGCAAGTGCCGCTGTGACCCCGGCTTCACGGGGATCTTCTGCCAGGGTAACGCGCGCCTCAGCAGCCTGGGAGAGCCAGCGGGGGGCCCATTGATAAAGGTGACCCATTATACCACCAGGTGTGAGGGTGATTAGCCGTTACAAGCCGTTTTGGAAATCCGCCCCTTCCGACATCACAAGTGGGCGTGCCCGCCTAGATGTGTGACGGATAGATCAGTCTACCAGCCTACCCGGTGGACTGCAGCAAACGGCTTGTAACGGCTAATCACGCTCCCACCCGGAGGTATAATGTGTCCCCTTTAATGTGAGGGTGTCGACTCCCATGTGTCTCCAGTGCGCTGCAGTGTTCAGTGCGTGCATGGCCGTTACAGGAAGGAGGAGTGCTCGTGTCAGTGCGACCTGGGCTACGGCGGCCCCGAGTGTGCAGGTGGGTTTGCCCTCTTTTATTTTTTTTAACATGAAGCTAGAATAATTGGGCTGGGAAGTTTATGTTTTAAAATAGAAGAGTGCGGGTTTATAATCAAAACATTTATTTATATCCATTTATATTTCTAAATATTGTTGATTACATGTAGAATATTTCCTCCAAAGTATCACAGATTTAATTTATTTTCAACATAAGCTTGTGGTCGCCGAGTTCAATCAGGCGCCGACCCCGCGTTAACATTGTAAGCATGCGGTCAGGATCTATTTATCCAAATGGTGACCCGGCGAGAACCCAGGGTAAAATAAAGTCCACTGTTATTGCCTTCGCTATCGTCTGAGTCTCACCGCGTGTTGCTGCCGCTGTCCCTGCAGAGAAGCTGCAGTTCCCTCTGCGCAGCTGCAGTGTCCGGATAGATGGAGACTGCTTCATGGTGTCCCCAGGGGCAGACACTTACTACGCTGCCAAAAGCCACTGCCAGGTGAGACAAGAGACAGGCGCAACTCAAAGAATTGAATAGAACAGAATAGAAGCTTTATTATCATAGCATTGAATACATTGTATTAACACAACTAAATTGAAGGTGCTACTCCTGATCAGTGCTTTAAAAAGAAGAATGAATAGTATAAAGATATGTAACAAATACTTCCCCTACATACACTTCACTCTCTCTTTTTTTTCTCTCTCTCTCTCTCTCTCTCTCTCTCTCTCTCTCCTCTCTCTCTCTCTCTCTCTTCTCTCTCTCTCTCTCTCTCTCTCTCTCTCTCTCTCTCACACACACACCAACTCATACAGGGTATACAATGTGGGACACAGACATAGACTGTCTAACATCTACCCGTCCCTTCCCGACCAAATACACCCTCCCGCACACAAATGCACAAAATGTGTAAAAAACATCCCCCCAAAGCCTCTAACGTATCCCCGTGAAGGTGTTTATGTGTGCGGGTGTCCCTGTTTGTTCTCCCCTGAGTCGCCAGGAGCGTGGAGGGATGCTCGCTCAGATCCACAACCAGAAGGTCCAGGATATCCTGGCCTTTTATCTGGAGCAGCTGGAGACCAGCAACGACGTCACCCACTTGGACTTTGAGACGCGAAACTTCTGGATAGGTGTGGTCCCATGTCATTTACATTTATGGCACTTAGCAGACGCTTTTATCCAAAGTGACTAACAATAAGTACATTGGTCAGAAGAAAGATAAACAACAATACATCGCTGTCGGTACAGTAAGGATGTTCATAGAATCAAGTGCCAATCAGTAGGTTAACCCTATTCCCCGTTAACACTAAAGGTAGCTACAATAAGATACTACACAATGCTGAGAACCATTTTTAAAGTGCAAGGATGTACATCACACAATAAGTGCGTACATGTCATCTCCGACCACACAAAGTACACAAATGACACATAAAATGCCCACACCACCCTCTGAACACATGGCTAATGGTGTTGTAAATGTCTGGATGGCTTCAGTCGTTCGTCTCCGTACAAAAAGCACTCTATCACAAACAAGACGGGCGCTACCGTTTTTTTCTGGCCAGTATGTTTAATGAGAGAGTGAACGTGTATTGTGAAGTATATCATCCATTAAAAATACCATTTACACTGCAGGTCTGACGTATAAATCTCTGAAGGACTCTTTCCGCTGGGACACCGGAGAGCCGCTGGTTTTCAACAGCTTCGCCTTCGGACAGCCGGACAACCAGGGGTGAGGGGCCTGTCTTGGTTGGACATGCTCACCTACGTGCTAGCATTATATTACCTAATATCACCCAATGTTACACGCCACGGTCTATTACATGTAAAAGGGCTTACACTGTCTCCTCCTTATTGATTTGTCGTTACTTTATCTATTTTTTCCTATTATTTTTCTTATTATTTACTATTATTATTTTCATGTTTTTCTTTTATTTAAGCAATTGCACTTATATTAATGGCCAGTAGGTGTCTCAGTTGCTTTCTTTCTTTCTTTCTTTCTTTCTTTCTTTCTTTCTTTCTTTCTTTCTTTCTTTCTTTCTTTCTTTCTTTCTTTCTTTCTTTCTTTCTTTCTTTCTTTCTTTCTTTCTTTCTTTCTTTCTTTCTTTCTTTCTTTCTTTCTTTCTTTCTTTCTTTCTTTCTTTCTTTCTTTCTTTCTTTCTTTCTTTCTTTCTTTCTTTCTCGACATACAACAGAAATAGAATGTTCCAGATTGAAGTGCAGGCCTTGAGAAAATGTATAAATAGAGAATTGAGAAAGAATAAATGTCACCCCTTCGTTCAGGGTGTATAACGTTTAATCAATAGACCTTTGCGTCACAGTTTCTTCCTTCTATCATACATGTCAAATGTTTTTGAACTGCACAAGCAGCTACTATTTCCCCCTGCGCTCTCATCATCCCTGCCCCTCGGTCCCCCTCTATAGGTTTGGGAACTGTGTGGAGCTGCAGGTGTCCAGCGGCTTCAACTGGAACGACCAGCGCTGTAAAACACGGAACCGCTACATCTGTCAATACGGTGAGGACCTGCTCCGAGAGGGAGGGAGGGAAGCCATGAAAGAGGGTTTGATTACCGCGTGGTGCTGTTGACTCGCTGCTATCCAGATCCACAGCGGTCAAGAGGATTCAGACACGAGCCTGCCCGGAGTGCAGCGCTGCGACGCTATTGGCTGACCATTTCACCGATTACCAACTGATTATCAGATGTCATTAGCGATGACGTCATTATCATGGGGTCCATGTTCTGAACAAGGCTGCTGGTTTTGGAGGTGGTGTTCCTGCCATTGTTAAGGATAGTTCAACTGAAATAAAATTAATTATATAAAAAATAAATTATGTGACCATCCCTCAAGGGGTGAATTAACATAAACATTGGGCACTTTGCCATAGTTTGTCAATAGGAGTGTTAGAAATGTTGTTGTTTGGACATAAACAGAATAGGTTCTGAAGGAAGAACAACAAGTAGAATCAATGTTATATATATATATATATATATATATATCATTGATTCTATGGCAAAGTGCCCAATGCTTATCTAATCCACCCCTAGAGCGATGGTAACATCATTTACATCTGTGTTTGTTATTTCAGTGTGACCCTACCTACACTTTTAAACATGGCACTTTCAAAATCAATGGCACACAAGGGGCATACAATAAAAAGCCTTTTAGGGATCAATAAACGTCCGCTTCAGAACGCTCGACAGCATTTAGACAAATACCTTCTACTTAGAATGATTGGCTGGATTTCTGGAAGCTCTTTGTTTTGTAGTGTGTGTGTGTCTGTGTGTGTGTGTGTGTGTGTGTGTGTGTGTGTGTGTGTGTGTGTGTGTGTGTGTGTGTGTGTGTGTGTGTGTGTGTGTGTGTGTGTGTGTGTGTGTGTGTGTGTCTCAACTGGTCCCAGTTGTGCCATCTTGTATTGATTGCCTATAGCTGTCTCAACGTGGTAGTCTCGTCAGGATTACAAGTGTGGATAGCACTCTCTCTGTGCAAATTGCTTCATTTGTTTGGTTTAGAATTGCACTCTTTGTAAATAGTTCCAAAATATCGTTTGAGGGCCCAAGGGAGAAAAGCGAAAGTCTTGAAGCCATTGTGTTTTCCAACCCTAAATAATAACATGTGACACCAGCAGACCCCCTCAACACCAGACACAGAACTCACTGGAGTCATTTCCAGCCTGCGTGCTCTGACAATTTATAAAACGTTAAGTTGAAAGTCAACAGCCTGAGGCGAACGCTATTATAAATATGCTCCTGTGTCCTGTATGTTTTCATGTGTGTGTCTGTGTATGTGTGTGTGTGCATTTGTGTGTGTATGTGTGTGTGTTTGTGGACATGATTGTGCAGGTACATCAGGGTATGTGTGCATAATGACTTCCATGTATGTAATGTATAGCCTTGCTATCCTTACATTATCCACAATCTGGGTGACCGTTTCTTTTTCTCTTACACCTTATTTCTTGCACTGCTGTTGTTTCTGGTGAAGGTTAGCAGGCATCTAATTCATTTCTGTGCGTGTGTGTGTGCATGTGTGCTTGTGCAGGTCCTCATCACGTCACCCTGTGGAACGTTGGTGGATAAACAAGGCACATAGACGCTCTGGAACCACGGGACGTAACCATGAGCTACCTGCGGTAACTTCTCCTAAACCTGTGTTTTCACTGTTAAAACCAGCCAAGATTCAACCACTTATTGATGAGTGATCAGTGCACCGAGTGCACTTATTGTAATAAGATATATTGTTGGAAATTCAGCAATCATTGCTTGTTTAAAATGCCTTTTTTTTAATCATGAAGAATAAAAGACGTTAAACGTTTAAAACTCTTCGTATGATGTTCTTTCGATGTTTGTATTTGTACACGTATTACCATATAGACATTCTTTATGTTTGTGGATTTGTAATTTATGTGACTTGTGATTTGGATGCCTGATATTCGGCCCAGTTGATTACTCTCTTCTCTGCAGTGCAGCCATATACTGTATTTACCGGGTCCTCCACCCTGTTCACCCAGAAGCACAGCCAATCACTGTGATGTGTGAGGAGGCGGGTAACTGCGATGGGTCAAGGGTGGGGGCTAGTAAGAAGAGCACCTCACTGTTTGGCAGGACCAGTGTGGGGGTCACAAGGTCACACTAGTGGACAGTTCAAGATGTTCAAATGTACTTTGACCCTTCAAACCCCCTCAAGCGTGCGTTTTGATCCATTTGTTGGACTGTTTTAATGTTTAGTCTTTAAGATTTCCTCCAAAGTGGCTTGAGCTGCACAGATATATATACTGTATGTTATTCGGGATTAGGGCGTCTTGCTCAAGGGCGGCTGGGTAGACTTAGCTGACATCAGGGATCGAACCCAATACCTTTTGGCTGGGAGTCCTCGAAAACCGTAGCTGTGGCGACACTATCCTGCCCCCCAAATATCCCACCGCAAATATTGACAGTGCCGAGTGGCTCAGCCACTGAATACGCTTTTCCCTTGGATGGTGTGCGTCCTCAAAGCGCGGGGATGGGGGGGGGGGGTTCTGGTGAATGGCATCAGGACTTGAGTCCCGCGGTTTGCTGGGATCACTGAAATGATGCATCTTGACATGGTGACCGGTCACTCGCAATGAAACCCAGACCCCAGACAACACTGCCCACAGAACCAAAATGGTCCTGACAGAAAGAATGCTTTTCATAAAAAAAAAGAAAAAGAAAAGCACCGCTTTGTTACTGAAATGCGCCAGAAATGTCGCACATCCATCCATTCAGCTCCCCAGAAACCAGGCATTGTGTCATGCTGAGCCCCTACAGCACTGTGCCCTTTAGATGTTATAAATGGCGTGTGAATGTAACGTAATTGCTCTCCATGTAGTTAGTGTGAGCTCCATTGTGGACACTATGTGTTACTGATTGTACCAAATAGGCTTCTTAGGAGATTGCAGGGCAAAACATGGTTGCTGATTTTATAATTCTTTCTCGGGCTGCCAACTCAGCGAAGCAGGACTCACTTCAAATCCCTCTAAAGGAAAAGGCGGTGCATGCAAAAATTCACCAGAACAGGTCACACACACACACACACACGTGCACGTGTTTGATAGTTTCCATTAACGTGTGTGCCAACCTTTG
>OLKM01000460.1:22500-25000 GCA_900291075.1 Melanogrammus aeglefinus | reverse complement strand
GGAGGAAAGACTTGCTGTAAGAGAACGAGGCGGAAAATCTGCTCTAGGCCTCAGTGAGAGTGTAGGAGAAAGGAGGACGGAGAGAGAGAGGGCGAGAGAGAGAGAGAAGGAGAGAGAGAGTGGGAGAGAGAGAGAGAGAGAGAGAGAGAGAGAGAGAGAGAGAGAGAGAGAGAGAGGAGAGAGAGAGAGAGAGAGAGAGAGAGAGAGAGAGAGAGAGAGAGAGAGAGAGTGAGAGAGAGAGAGAGGGTGAGAGAGAGAGAGAGGGAGAAAGTGAAGCGCGAGAGAGAGAGAGAGGGAGGAGAGGAGAGAGAGAGAGGAGAAAGTGAAGCGCGAAAGGAGAGAGGGAGAAAGGGGGAGAGAGAGAGAGAGAGGGAGAGAGAGAGAGAGAGAGAGAGAAGAGAGGGAGGAGAGAGAGAGAGGAGAGAGAGAGAGAGGGAGAGAGAGAGAGAGAGAGAGAGAGAGAGAGAGAGAGAGAGAGAGAGAGAGAGAGAGAGAGAGAGAGAGAGGGAGCGAAAGAGGAGAGGGACGGGGATCTTGATGAGCAGAGGAGTGGTTGATGAAGCCGGGCTAACTGAGAAGCAATCAGATTTTTCATTATCACTGCCAGTGCTGTTAGGCCTAAAGCAAAGGGGAGGTCTACATTTTCAAGTGGCAATCTTGGCAAATGGCTTTGTGATTATCGGCGTTGTACCAAAACTTTAAAAAAAAAACGAAAACTTGCTAAAATTTTTTACTTTGTACTTTAATATAAAGTATTTTGAGTCGACAGCCGCACAAACACCCAAACGCTTAACATATCAAGCAACAAAGCAGATGAAATAGTTATTAAGATAACAACTCTATCCCCCAGCCAGGGGTGGCATTCATTTGAATTAAGATAACTAATACTGTGAATAAACAAGTGTTATCAGGAGTTATTGGACAACGGCAGATAGAAAGCTTTTCCACCATATTAAATGCCTTTTTTTACAGCCCATTGATGGTGCTATTTCCATGGTGTGCTTTTCTGTTCGTTGGTGACTTGCTGTTTCATCCTAGCCAACGGCATTTAACTCAACTGGAGAATTTCAGAAATGGTGTGTTCTCTCTCTCTCTCTCCAAGTTCACATTGAATCGACCCTACCTCCGAAATACACACAGTTAGAAACGCTGTAGGTGAGATTGGAGAGTTGGACGGAGAGCGCTCAATTTTGAAAGTAAACAACCAAAAATTTAATTCTGGCTGTCCGCCATTGAGAAGAGTCAGGTTTCACGCGTGTGTTTCAGAAGCTGTCCAAAACATAATTTTTCTCGTACAGACGCAGTCAACTTGAAAAGCATAGTCTCGTAGCATCTCACTCACTAATAGCTGATGGATGGCTCTGGCATTTCTAACAAATTACACTCACATCATAGCTCCTAAATTTCTTCTTCTTCTTCTTCTTCTTCTTCTTCTTCTTCTTCTTCTTCTTCTTCTTCTTCTTCTTCTTCTTCTTCTTCTTCTTCTTCTTCTTCTTCTTCTTCCTCTTCTTCTTCTTCTTCTTCTTCTTCTTCTTCTTCTTCTTCTTCTTCTTCTTCTTCTTCTTCTTCTTCTTCTTCTTCTTCTTCTTCTTCTTCTTCTTCTTCTTCTTCTTCTTCTTCTTCTTCTTCTTCTTCTTCTTCTTCTTCTTCTTCTTCTTCACCATCATCTTGTGTAGACAAGATGATTTTGTTCTTTCTTCTGTAATACTTTGTTGCTGTGTAACCACAGCAACTACTATAAATAATTCCTGGTCCCCAGAGCTCTAACACTGGCCGCCCCTGAATGTTTTGTTTTAAAGTCATTATTTGTGCCATTGGCTTTGTGCTCAGAGTCATTGTGCTGCCTTGCTGACCTCATGAGATTTTCTTCCTGGATTAGCCTGCTACATGGTCCTGTTAATTGAAACCTCTAGTTTAACACTCTCCAATGCTCGGAACCCCCTCCCCCAACCCTGCTGCCCTCCACATTTATCGAGGGAATGGAGTCTTAGAAGGCCGTAGGACAAGGCAGTAAAGTTGAAATGTTGATTAAGAAAACACTGCAGAACTTCCATTATGTTTGCAGTTTTCCTTCCAAATTCTAGCTGTGGCTAGAATGTGTGTGGCTTGTGACAACTGACGCCAACTTGACATCAAATGTAACTTATATATTGTAACGACCATGGGTGTGTTCGGTTCGGGTGCGCAGTGGATCCTGGGGGTTAAAATATCCTGGGGGTTTGGACCTTTTCGGGGCCATCCTGGGTTACTTTGTGCCTGTGGTTGGGTGTAATTGTGTTGTGTTCTTGTGCATTGTAGTGTTACTCTACTTTTGTTACTCAGTTCCTGTGTCCGAGTTGTATTATTGCTGAACATGGGCTTCCGTCTCGTCCTTCCCGTGCTGCTCGCCACAATATATTAATATATATAAGCCCTTATATAAGTACTTATACATGTAGTACATATGTTTGGCCTACTCTTTTTTTCCTTGCAGTGAGTGAGTCAGCATCTATTTTCATCA